>OZ012678.1:151077407-151607138 GCA_963942445.1 Argyra leucocephala
AAACAAAATCTGTTTTCTATTTTTATTTTTTTTTTTTTTAATTTTAATCTTCCACACTTTAAATGAAATGAATCAACCATCAATTGAATATTAACCACAATCATCATCATCACACTCTGGTCGATAAAACCTAAAATCAAGAATTTTTTACACTTTCCCACTCTTCTTCATACCTCCTTACTTAAATGAAATGATATTGAAAAATAAAGTTTTAAGAACCATATACGGTAACAAAAGAATTACGTAACTCTCTGATTTTATATAAAAAAAAAAAAAATCACGTAATGTAATAAAAAAAATTATTATTTTGGGTCCTTTTAGCCTTCAAGTCTATTATGATAATGAAAGAGAAGGAATTTAATATGACAAGCTAAAATTATTAATTTTAATTCAAGAATATTTAGCACAAGTACAAGAATGTATTAATTATAATGGTGGAATGGAGATGGATCCAAGACTTTTCGCAAGAAATTTATATATTGTAGTTAATAAAAAAATTCAAAATAAAATTAAATTGTCATTAAAATAGGGAAATTTATTTTTAGAAAAATCTGTAAAATTGTAGTTAAGTAAATTTTTTTTTTTGTTAACTTATTGCAGTAATTTAAATTGTCAAACATCCTTGAATTACCAATTATTAAGAATAAACAATGTGTCAATATTCATTATAAAAAAAACATAAAAAGAAAAAATTTCAACGCCAATATTAATCAGTAAAAACTTTTAGACACTTTTAATTTGAGAAAATCCAAGCTTTGACAGAAGTTCTTAAAATTATTTGTAATAAAATGTCTAGTAACAAGATTCTATTTTGACTTTATTTCTCCAATGTATATGAAAATCTTTACAAATTTTTTGTTACTTAACAGACTCTATACATTATTATATTTAATACTGTGTTGAGCATTCCTACAATCTTAAAGTATTAAAGTAATTTATTTTTTCATTCTTTTATTTTGATATTCCATAATGGTAATATTTAAAATAATCCTCGTGTTAACCACTTCAAAAACTAATTCCAAAAATTTATATACAGAATTTTTTTTTTTTTTTTTTTTCTAGTGGTTTTGTGGATTTTATGAAAATTACGAATAAAAAAACAAATGCTTATTTTCTTCATGACAATGAGATTTTAGAAAAGTTGAAAAATTTAGAAAAAATGTGAAGAAGTATGACTCATATGATAATAAGTATTATATATATATATATATAAATGTTATATCAAAAAGAGCAAAAAATTTAGAATAAAAACAAAACACACAACTTTTAAGTATATGGGGTTTTAAAAAAATGTAGATTTCAACAAAAATAATGAATAAATTTAAAAAACGTACTGAGCTCATTAAATGCAAGAAGTAAATCCATGTGAAATATTTTTGTTTACAAATGTAGAGTTTTTGAAGAAAGAGATCTGATGCCGAACCATTAATTTGGATTCAGAAACAAACACTCTACAATTGATCTCAAGAACATCGGATCACAAATATAGCGGAAAAAGCATTCCTAGAACAAAAATTCTGCTCAGCAATCTTCTTAGATGTTGGTCAGGCATTCGACAAAGTCTAACGGCACCAAAATCTTAAATTTAAACTACATCGTGATTAAGGCAATTTTATAAAATACTTAAATTATACATGGTCAGTAGATGCTGTTGTGTGTGCGTTATGCCAAAGTATATTAAACGAAATTACACGAAAAAAAACGAATAACTTATGATAACACAAAATTTCAAAATGCTGATGGTAATCCAAAAAAAAACGTGGCAATTAATAAAAAATATTATCAATAATAAATCAGAATGGCAAAATGAATTCATCTCAGATCCAAATCTTAACTATAATGAAAAACAAAAAAAAATTAATTCATTTAACGAATATTGGCAAGAATTTGGCAAAAAATTATCACACTATATATCTACCAAAAATAAGAACCACTTCAAGATTTAAATTTAAAAATATAACTCTGCTACAAACAAAAAGAATAATAGATAAACTACGGAATTCTAATGCAGCAGGCTATGATAATATTCAAACAAAAATTATAAAAACATGCAAATAGCAGAATTAGCAGAAAATATACGTGAAATTATCAATGCATCTATAAATCAAGGTGTAATGCCCTTAGAACTCAAAATTAGTAAAGTAATTTCGGTTTACAAAAAACATTATAAGTTAATTATAGACCTATCTTTATAGCGTCATTATTAAGCAAAATAATAGAAACATATGTAAATAGTCAGATAACGAATTACTTCAGAAGCAACAGTTTATCAGATCAGACGCAATATGGATTCAAGAAGAATTCCAGCACGAACTCCGCTTTATTTGATCTAATATCTTACGTTCAGCAAGAAATAGAAAAATAAAGTTGTAATAATGTTTTTCGACCTCGCAAAAGTTTTTTATACTGTCGACAGAAAAACTCTTTTACGCATTCTCTACGAATTTGGAATAGTAGGTAACGAATACAAATGGTTTAAAAGCTATCTAAATGACAGAAAACAGTATTCAGAGTGTCACAAACACTTAAGCGAACTAGTAGAAGTGGAATATGGCGTGATTCAGAGTAATTCGTTAGTACCATCGCTATTCTCATGCTATATAAGCAGCTTTACTGAGCTTAATCTAAAAGGTAAAGCAATCTTGTACGCAGATGACCTAGCCATTGTTTTCACTGAAAAAAACTTTAAAAATTTGGAAGGTACAATAAACATAGACATGAATATTATCAATAAGTGAATGAGTGAACATAAGCTTACCGTAAATATAAGAAAAACAAAATACATGCTAATGAAAAAGTCTCCAAATATTTCAATCAAAATTTTCTTCAATAATACAGAAATTGAGGAGGTGCAAACTATCAAATATTTGGGGGTGATTATTGACTCTGACTTAAAGTGGAATCATCATATAAATGAGACTGTCAAAAAAGGTAGAAGAATAGCTGGTATCATGAAAATTATTCAAAATAGAATCCCAAAAAATACAAAACGATCGTTATACTATAGCCTATATCATTCAACTATAACCTATGGAATAATTATATGGGGTAACACTTTTTCTAAAAATATTGAAATGCTGCAGAGATTACAAAATAGGGTAATTAAAAACTTATATGGTATAAAAAATAGAACAACAACTGCGTTAATTCACAAAGAAAATAAAATCTTGCCTATTGAATTACTTATAAAAATGGTACAAGCCTTACTACATATACACAACATTGATAATCTATAATTATAATTGACAAGCATTTAAGGTCTTGCGCAGTAGACACCTTTTTATTTTATTTCGATTCTCCTACTCCTTATTGAACTTCTAATATATATAATATATAAGATTGTATATAAAACAAAAATGCGCACACAGTTGAAAATTTTGTACTCATAAGATTTTATTATTCAGCAAATACATTGTGCATATGTGTGAACTTATTAAAATAATAAACAAAAGCAAACAGTTCAGTTTTTATAATTTACATTATATACTTGCAAATGAATCTATGTACATATGCAAAAAAAAAAAAACAAAAAAACAAATTCATCTAAAATAACAAATATAAAAACAACAAAAAAACAAATCACTTGAATTCTTTCTTTTTATCTTTTTAAGGTACTGTCTCTAAATTTTGGATATTTGTAGTAATAATATAGTTTTTATTAAAATTATGTATTATGTAGGTATATATATATACGTACCTCTTTAATGACAAAATTTTTTATTTTTAGTAATTTTATACACTAAATGCCACTTACTATAGGGAATATATCGGAAACGAACAGTATATGAGGGACGTGTATTTATGTGTCCTAAATAAAACTTACTAACCACAAAACTTTTTATTAAACACAAGTGGTTTCTTCTATATCGTGCGAAGTCTATGTCAGTACGTAAATTACTGTTTTTTTTTTTTAAACTTTAAATTTTACTTCAACTTGAAATATAATTACTCAACAGGGGCCCCTAGTGATCATATAGTTTATAACACAAAATTAATACATAACAACCAAATACACGAACACAACACTAGAAATGCACAGCTAATATATATAAGAAATCTGAGAAACAAATTTTATGGTCAAGATAGCATTCTTAATTCTTCAATCAACACAAACAACAATCTTCCAAATTATATAAAAATTTGTGGAGCGAAATCAATAGAATCAGCTATAAAAATCACTTCCTTGCATTAATACATTAACCTTGAGCATAACCCTATTTTAATTTAGTATTTTTATTCCTTTGATATACATCGTTTACATTTTATAATACTTTAATATTAAATACTAGCTTTGTAACCCGTCATAAATGACGGAAGCAAAATAAATCCTAGTTTCTTTTTTTCTTTCATTAGATTCTTTATTCCGAAATTACAGTACTTATGTTTATATCACTTTTTATTTATTTTTATTTATGTTTATATTGGCCTAACACTAATCTTTTTTTTTATATAACAGAAAAAGAAGTACCATACCAACAAATTTGTATAAACTGTTTGTATTTTTGTATGGTATACTCGTACTCACTTCCATTTAGTTATAATTCGTTAGTTGGGTTCTATTTAGTATAAATTATACCGTATTAGCGTTATTGTGGCCTTTGGGAGAGCAAATTTAAAAATTGGATCTTATTTTCATATAAATTGTGTCTTTTGTATAATGTATAGGGATCTTGTTTTGCTATATGAATAAACTGTTATTATGGTATTGTGTTATTTTTAAAAAAATATTCAAAATTTTGTACCTAAATTGGTAAAATTTACAAAAAATACAAAAACATTTTCATCAATAATTTTCAATTTAAAAAAAACAATGTTTTATTATCCGGCGTAGAAGTAGAGTTAATTATCCTACTCTACTTCTATCAAGTTCTATTGATTGAACAGTGAACCTGAACAGTGAAGTGAAAAGTGAACACTTAACACTGAAAATAAAATAATATTTTTGGAATGGAGCATATAGAACATACAGAATACAGATACAGCAAATAATAAAAAAAAACAAAAAAAAAACCAAAATAATTTTTTTGAGTGAAGTGAGTTACGCACACAATAATGACAAAAATAAAAGGTAGAAGCAATAAAGTAGTATAATATTGTATAATATTATACAATACAAATATGCTGATACACATGTATATTATTGTGTATAATTTTAAGTAATAAAAATAACCTTTGAGTGAATTATGTTTTTTTTTTGTGTTAAATGCTGTTTGCCTTTTGGTTATTATTCCATATTAAACTATTGATTAAATTTCTATTAGTCCTTATTATTATAAATCAAAAAAATTGTTTGTTTTATTTATATTATTATTATTATTTATTATTTTTCCTTATTATTTGCGAAGAAGACTAACATTAAATTAAAAAAATATAGTTCATCCAATCAATTTTTCCTGCAAAGGTTCAGCATGGTAGACAGGGGTTAAAAAAAGCACCAAAGCAATTTGTATATATATGCATTTTGCAATTTGTATATGTGTTGGAGCGTTCCGTCGAACTTCCAAACATCCAGATAAATGCAGAATAATATATATATAATACCTACTTTTCTTTTCCAAAATAAAAATATAATTAACAAAAATAAAAAAAAACATAAAAAAAAAATAAAAAAATAATGTAAAATCTATAATTATAATTGACAAGCATTTAAGGTCCTGCGCAGTAGACATCTTTTCATCTTTAATGACAAAAGTTTTTATTTTTAGTAATTTTATCCACTAAATGCCACTTACTATAGGGAATATATCGGAAACGAAGCAGTATATGAGGGACGTGTATTTATGTGTCCTAAATAAAACTTACTAACCACAAAACTTTTTATTAAACACGAGTGGTTTCTGCTATATCGTGCGAAGTCTATGTCAGTACGTAAATTATTGTTTTTTTAAAAACTTTAAATTTGACTTCAACTTGAAATATAATTACTCAACAGGGGCCACTAGTATAATTATAATTTAGTCACTTGAATTGCAATAACTTTATAGTTTATAAGCTTATATTTCTAGTTATTACTTAATCTGTTTGAATTGTCAAAAATTAAACTTTAAGATATACACTCTGTATGAGCTAAGAAGCTCTTTTAGAGATTTGAATAATTAAAAAAAAAAAAAAAATATTCAAATATAAAAGTGATATTTGCTGAACTTCCACAGAGAAGTGTTCTTGGCCCAATACTTTACCTGATTCTATATACAAAAGATATCTATCAAATTGACAAAATATTCATGGTTACCTTTTGCAGACTACTGATGCGATTCTGGAAGTTGACATATCTGTTGAAAACTCCATACCAAAACTTCAAAATGCTGTGAAATAAAATAAGATTGTTGGACCAGCGATGGAATATGAACCTTAATGAAAGCAAATTAACAAATATAAATTTTTCATATAAGAAGATTGGAACTATTCGTATCTCAATCAACAACAAAATAGTACTGTGGTGACTTTCATGAAATGAGAGTTCAGAAATTTTGAGCACGAAAAATAACATCAATCTCCGGTACTATAATTAATGAATTAATGTAAGAGTAGCAGTATCCTCAGAGCAAGCTCTAAATATATAATTAAAAGTAGTGAAATTAAAAGTTAGTCTAAGTATAATAACGAGACCAGTATAGGATGTAAATATATATAAAGGTAAAATAAATATAGTAAGAAAACTATAATTGGTGGCCCCGACAATTAAAAATTACAGCCAGCAGTAATTGATAAACACAGCCAGCATTAATTCAGCAGTGCAGCTACATACTATTTGATTAAGATTTTTTTTGGTAATTTATTTGATTTAATTTGTTATATTTTACAACTTTATTATTTTTTGAAAGTAAGAAAACTATAGTACCATATGCCAATACAGCAAAGTAATTGCAAATAACGCTCGATGCTAAGCTAAGATGGAAAAAACATATAAGAAAGAAAAAAGAAGAGTTAAACATCAGACACAAACATTTTTATAGGTTACTTGGGTGTAATTCTGAGGTATCAGTATAAAATAAAATACTAATATATAAACAGATATTAAAACCTCTGTATTGACATATGATTTTCAATAATAATGCTGTGCAAAGAAAACCAACATCGAAATGTTCCAAAAATTTCGAAACAAAGATCTGCACCGTAATTTGCACATTGAAACATTCACGGATTAGATAAAAAAAACATACACTCATATGAACTCGGAAATGGTAGCAGTTCTTGATATCAACAGCAATGTCCGTCGAATCAAGAAAACGAAAATTAACGAGCTGTTCATCACGTAAAATGTCAAATTCTATGAAAATAATTTCACTTACGGAAATTATAATATCAATATTTTTCCTTTGGCAAAAATGAATAATATTTGAATAATCTTTCCACGCGGAAACTATTGCTATGTGTATCTCCTTCACGGGAAATATCATAGTAATAAATAATTATCACGGTAATTATTACGGTAATTATTATTATGATAGCGATCCTCCACGGAAACCATTACTATAATAATTTCCTAAACACGCGATCGATAAATCTAAGAAAAAAAAATCATTAGTCGATTGGGAAAGAGATGGGCTTTAGTTGGTTCGATTCCTACACGATCAAGAAACACACCCTGCTGGAGCTTTTAATATCCTTTAGGTATTATGTTTTATCTTTCAAAGAACAAAAAAGGATGTAGATTTTAAAACAAGCTTATGTACAAGTATAATCTAACGACTTATCAAAACCCACTTTCGTTGGTAAGGATATATTTCTGTAAGGATACTTACTTAATATTACTAATATTAATACAACAAGGTTACGCAAATTCATTTTTTTTTTTTTTGTATCAAGGATATCAAATACCTACTTACACCCTATGTTGTTTCGTAATTTCTTTTTACAATTTTTCTATTGTTATTCTGATCCAAATATTACACTCACTAATCACTTAATCAACACTACTCTCATATTCGTACATCAATAAATTATAATTCTCAATAACAGTCTTATTTACTTAGATACAAAATTTACATACATAATCTATTTAGTATATTAAGTATACTAGAAGCTTTTTTTTTTTATTAACTTTTGTTATTTTGTTTAGAATTTATAATGCCTTAACCTAAAAAGTTTTATAAAAATGATTTTGATTACTTTCTATGCAATTAACATAAAGATTGATTTGCTCTTTGTTTGTTTAATTTTTGATTCTAAGTTTAGTATGAAAAGATAATTTGGTAAAAATTTGTTAAATAAAACCAAATAAAATTTGTTTGAATATAAAATTTAACCTACCCTTTAATCACAGGGGTGAAAAAAAATCACACTATCATAGATGTGACGTAAATTTTACACCATTTTTCTATTGTGTTGTTTTGGACATATCAATTAAGCTGATTAATCCAAAAATTACGCAGAAATTTAAAAAAATTAATTAAAAATAGTTTATTAAAATTAAAATTTTAATTTTTTTAGTAAAACAACATAAATTAAATTTTTTCATAACGAGCCTCCTAAAATTTTAGCATCTTATTCAAAACGATTTTTAGCATACACGATTTAACAAATCCCAAAAGTTTTGCAAATATATAAAAAAATAAAACTTTAAATTATTTAAAAACGAAACGAAAAAACGCAAGCCTGACAAAACTGCCGGAGTTTCAATCGGACTTAAAAAAGTTACGTAAACACAGAGGTGACATAATTTTTACCCGTGGACGTAAATTTTACGTCACCTCTGTAAATCGAATAAAAATTAGTTTTAAAAACTAAAATAGTGTTAAATAAATATAACAAAAGCTGTAAATTATACCGGGTCTTCCACATCATGCACATAAGCTTTTAAAGAGGGAAAGGAGCAATTATTTTAGAATTTTAAAAAAAATATTATTTAAATCGAGGGTGCTCTATCGATTGGTGATATTTTCAACCGCCAGGAAAGACCGCAAATCTGTTTTTTAAGCCCGAAAATTACCGAAATTGGCGGAAATTGAGATTGTAAAGGGGTACTTTTTAATGCAAATTCGGATTCTATGTTAAAAAATAAAGCCAAAAATTGCTCTTGAAATCAAATTCTAAAAAAAAATCTATAATTATAATTGACAAGCATTTAAGGTCCTGCGCAGTAGACACCTTTTTATTTTATTTCGATTCTCCTACTCCTTAATGAATTTCTAATATATATAATATATAAGATTGTATATAAAACAAAAATGCGCACACAGTTGAAAATTTTGTACTCATATGATTTTATTATCCAGCAAATACATTATGCATAAGTGAGATATTATGAAAATAATAAACAAAAGTAAACAAATCAGTTATTATATTTTATATTATGTACTTGCAAATCAATTTATGTACATATGCCAAAAAAAAAACAAAGAAACAAATTCATCTCAAATAAAAAATATAAAAAAGCAAAAACAAAAAAAATCAGTTGAATTGTTCATATGACTAGTAAATTTATTTTTATATAGTAGAGTTAGAGTACTTCATTTTGACATAGTAGGTCACTTGAATTCTTCATTTTTATCTTTTTAAGTAACTGTTTCTAAATTTTTGTTATTTGTAGTAATAATATAGTTTTTATTAAAATTATGTATTATGTAGGTATATATATATACATACCTCTTTAATGACAAAATTTTTTATTTTTAGTAATTTTATCAATAAATGCTTCTTACTATAGGGAATATATCGGAAACGAGGCAGTATATGAGGGACGTGTATTTATGAAAATAAAACTTACTAACCACAAAACTTTTTATTAAACACGAGTGATTTCTGCTATATCGTGCGAAGTCTATGTTAGTACGTAAATTACTGTTTTTTTAAAAACTTTAAATTTGACTTCACCTTGAAATATAATTACTCAACAGGGGCCCCTAGTATCACTATATTTAAAAAAAAAAACTCACCGACTTGACGTAAATTTTCTTTTTGAAACACTTACATATTTACAAACGTGACGTAAAAAATCTTCTAAGAAAAAATAACTTATTCACAGAGGTGACGTATTTTTTACACCAATTCCCCGATTTCTCGTGTTGTTAAACTAACAAAAAGAGGTATTAATCAAAACTGACATGTAAAGATAGAGATAAATAAAATATGCGAATAAAAAAAAAAATTCTTGGCTTACTGCTTTTTTTGAATAATTTTTTGAAAAAAGAAATTTCATCGACGTAAATTTTGACGTTGCGTCTGTGATTAAAATTTAATAAAACTGAACCTACAAAAACTATTTACTAAGTTTTGTCTTTTGACAATAAATGATTCTAGCTGTATTTTAGCCACCAAGATCATTGAGTCTCTGTTAATAGTACCTAGAGTAAATTCTATTTTTTTATTAATCCATTTTCTGAGGTCTGTTGAGCTCTATTCAAATGATTCCTAATCAATTTTATAATAATATTGTTGATCTTATTTATTTTAGATTCATCATAGACATGTCTATTTGAATAATAATGGTTTCAAACAGTTTCAAGCTTACAGGATTTGTTTATGCAAACCCGAATGCCGAATTTTCTTTTCAAATTAGTTCCATTAGCATTCTATCGATATTGTACCAGATATGAACCGCTTATGTTAGAGTAGATTTTCTAGTGTTTGCTAGGATACCACTTTAATTCTTGTGTACGTATGATTTTATTGTAAAATAGTTTTGTAAAGGCCAGGAATGATTTTTTTACCCTATATTGTAAAGTTTTTCCAATTTTTTTTTTTTATGTTGTGGTTTAGGTTAGTGTATGTGTCTCGGAGGAGGATTTTTTTGCATTTATTACAATTTATTTTAAGGACCCATATTTCCTACCGAAGTGACCTACCGTTATGGTAAACAATTTCAATTTAATTCACATTCCATTTACCATTTCTACAGAGTTAGATGCTGAGTAAAAAAATATATCGTCTGCAAAGTAGGCTAATGTATAATTTATTTATTTTGTTCTGTCTAATAATTGTAATAGTTCTACCAAGTAGAGAGTTGAGCGTTCCCTTTTGGAGTCCGTTATTAATTGAAAAAAAAAAAAAAATTGTACCAGGAATATTGGTTATGTAAAATTTATTATTATTGATTAAATTATGTATTTACTTAATTAGATGTTTATCAATCAATCTATCAAAACACCAATTGAAAGCCTTTTCTAGATCGATCAGGCAGGTATCATATAGCAATTTTTTTTATTAATGTTCCAATAGATGTGTGAAGTGAGTTTATTTATATCACTTATGGATCTACACTAAGAGAAATAATATGTTTATCCAATGGTTGCGATAAACATATTATGGTTACTTTAAGCTTATTATGTTAGATGTAATTGAAACAACCATTTGTTGCATATGTTAATGAGGAATATAACTATGGTTAATAGAAATATATTATATTTGTCTTAAAAATATTATAGTTAATTGAAATATATACCTACGTAGCAGGCACGAAGCGTCCATATATTGAGTTGAATGACTGCTTCCCCAAATGAAATATTATTTATTATTTCTTACAGCTTAATATAAAATTTATATTTAATTTAATATAAAAATTACTTAAATACAAAAATTCAAAACGAATGAAAAAAAAATTTCAAGCAAAAATTATATGCATTGATATTAACTACATTATGTATGTTTAGAAAATAATGCCTATATAAACATCATTATTTTCTATTATTCTTTCAATCATACAAGCCAACTAGAGATATTCAACAACCACAAATTTATAATATTTGAAAATAATGCCTATTAAAAATCATTATTCTCTTACCAATATGCTATAATAATTATACATTGTAAAAAAATATAATGACAACTTAAATATCCATTCTCCTCAGTTCTCTTCGCATTTAAAATATACATACACTCAAACACACTGTCTCTATTTAGTTTCATAGCAACAACAACAAAATAATAAACGAAGCGACAATAAAATAAAATCTTAGAAGGAAAAAAAATTGAATTTGAATGAGTGACTGATATTCATTCCAAATTTACCTGATATAATTAGAAAATATCTGATAGAAAATAGATTATCTAGGGAAACAACAACAAAATATCGCATGACACAAAATGAATTTACAAATAAAAAAAGTATCAGGGAATGAATTAATTTTATGCATTATTGTGGTTGTTGACTTAAATGAGAATTAATATTTATATAAATAATGTATGTAGTTTTGGGTTTTTTTTAGAGAGTAGTATTGATTTGTGTTAAGTAATTCTATAGTTTTTTGTTATTGAATGCTACATTGTTTATTTTCAGCCATAATTTTGTTTTATGCAGTTTTGAAACAATTTTTTAACAAATGTAAAATTTTAAAATGTTTTTTTTTTTATTATTTATAAATAATTAAAATAGATAATTGTAATTGTGTTATTGAAATTTTAAGAAAAAATCATTTTCGGTTAGAAGTTTTGAGGAAAAATTATTAATTGTTAAAGATGGTAAACCAGTGCTTGCTCTACTAATAACAACAACAACAATACATACAATACAACGATGTAATCAGCATTTTTCAGTAAAATCTTTTAATTCGTATACGTGGTATTTTCCAACATAAATATAGAAAATTCGTATTCACACTTTTTTACATTCCTTTCTTAAAGTCAGAGCTTAAATTAAAGTTATATTTTCAGATGAAAATTTAAATAACAAAAACAGTATATGCAAATATTAACATTTTTAATTCAAACTGGATTAAACAGTTCTTTTAATAAATATTCCCAACTTTGTAAATTTATAATAACATAATAACTGCTTCAGTTGAGCGATCGTTTTTCTGCCTAAACATAATTAAAACTACTTTGAGAAGTAGATGTGAGTAAAAACTTTGACTGTCGAAATTAGCAAAAATTTCAATAGAAAAAGAAAAGCCAAAGCAAACTGATGCTTCCTTTTATAGTGCTTCCCCTGTTGAAAATTCCACGCCCCGTCACTGCAGTACGTAGTAATAAGTTATGGTTGGTATAACTATATTTAAAAAAAATACAAACAAATTTTAATTTGTATTGCTTACAAAAATATTATGGTTGTGGATATCATAATATGGTTAAGAAGCTCATATAATCCAGTATAGTTGTAACAAACACATTTTGATTAAAAGAAATCATATAATAGTTGTTTTACAAATATTTGTAGTAATATTAATCATATTATGATTGAAGCAATCATATTATAGTTGCCTTTTGATTAAAGTAATCATAAGATAGTTGAAATAATCATATTATATAGTTGAAGTAATCATATTATGGTTCCAACATCGAAATAATAAAACGCTTCCAGTCCAAAGTATTAAGGTCTATAGTCAACGCGCCTTGGTATGTCCGAAATGACACAATTAGATCAGATTTAAATATCCCATCTGTTTAGAAATTCATTAAAAAGAAAGCTGAAAAATACTATGTTCGACTGGAAAACGATCCAAATTTACTTGCTCCTCAACCCATCAATAATGAACGAACAAGCGAGCGCAGATTAAGACGCTTCAGACCGCTGGATTTATCTACTAGATTCACTTTACCTGAGACTCCATAAATATAAATTTGAATATTAAGTCAAGAATCAATGGATTTTTGACTTAGATTACATGTCAGTTACATCACGTCAATTTTAATTCCAACATTATACTCAATATCTTTTATATTTTATGTAGATAGTTGTATAGAATAAAGACAAAAAAAAAAAAAAAAATATTATGGTTGAAATAATCATATTATATTTGGCGTTAAAATAAAATTCTTCAAAAATAAAAATTCACTGTAATTTTCATTCTACTGTTCTGCTCATTACGAAGTCAAAACGTATTTATAAATGCAAGCGTAATATAAAAATTCTCAGTTAATGGATATAACTATCTAGATTGGTAAGTGTTTGCATAAATTTTTGCATAACATTTTATAAACTAACTAAGTAACTAAATTTTTCTCTTGATTTTGATAGACTATGAATTACGTTATGAGAAACCGGATAAAATCTTTCCAGTGCAAACATTTCAACATAAGTTGAAATAATGTATTTGAGAAATACCAAAAAATAATTAATAAGCAAAATTAAGACGAAGTAAAGGAAACAGGTTGGTTAAATAATGATTCTTTAATAATTTGTTTAAATCAAAAATTTACTTAGTTTTATGGCAATTTATTACGAAAGTAAAGGCTTTACTTAGATTCTCTTGTCAAATGCTATAATATAAATACTTTTTAATTTTAAGGATAATCTTTCAAACTATTAAATATGTTTTTTTTTTATTTCTTACAGTTAGAAATAAAAATTACCAATTCTGATTTAAATAAAGAAGCAACAATTTAACCAAATATTTATTGGAACTCAGTGGAATTCATTCGTTGTAAATATATATTTTAAACAACCATTATTTATAATTGACAGAAAAATATAATCCTATAGAAATTAAATATATATTGTGTTGCGTTATTATTTTAAGTACTAGGTTTGTAACCCGTCATAAATGACGGAAGCAAAATAAATCCTAGTTTCTTTTTTTCTTTCATTAGATTCTTTATTCCGAAATTACAGTACTTATGTTTATATCACTTTTTATTTATTTTTATTTATGTTTATATTGGCCTAACACTAATCTTTTTTTTTTTTATATAACAGACAAAGAAGTACCATACCAACAAATTTGTATAAAATGTTTGTATTTTTGTATGGTATACTCGTACTCACTTCCATTTAGTTATAATTCGTTAGTTGGGTTCCATTTAGTATAAATTATACCGTATTAGCGTTATTGTGGCCTCCGGGAGAGCAAATTTAAAAATGGGATCTTATTTTCATATAAATTTTGTCTTTTGTATACTGTATAGGGATCTTATTTTGCTATATGAATAAACTGTTATTATGGTATTGTGTTATTTTTAAAAAATATTCATAATTTATATATTCAAAATTTTGTATCTAAATTGGTAAAATTTACAAAAAATACAAAAATATTTTCATGAATAATTTTCAATTTAAAAAAAAACAATGTTTTATTATCCGGCGTAGAAGTAGAGTTAATTATCCTACTCTACTTCTATCAAGTTCTATTGATTGAACAGTGAACCTGAACAGTGAAGTGAAAAGTGAACACTTAACACTGAAAATAAAATAATATTTTTGGAATGGTGCTTACAGAACATACAGAATACAGATACAGCAAATAATAAAAAAAAAACAAAAAAAAAACAAAAATAATTTTTTTTGAGTGAAGTGAGTTACGCACACAATAATGACAAAAATAAAAGGTAGAAGCAATAAAGTAGTATAATGTATAATATTATACAATACAAATATGCTGATACACATTTATATTATTATGTATAATTTTATGTAATAAGAATAACCTTTGAGTGAATTATGTTTTTTTTTTGTGTTAAATGCTGTTTGCCTTTTGGTTATTATACCATATTAAACTATTGATTAAATTTCTATTAGTCCTTATTATTATAAATCAAAAAAATTGTTTGTTTTATTTATATTATTATTATTATTTATTATTTTTCCTTATTATTTGCGAAGAAGACTAACATTAAATTAAAAAAATATAGTTCATGCAATCAATTTTTCCTGCAAAGGTCCAGCATGGTAGACAGGGGTTAAAAAAAAGCACCAAAGCAATTTGTATATATATGCATTTGTACACATATGCAATTTGTATATGTGTTGGAGCGTTCTGTCGAACTTACAAACATCCAGATAAATGCAGAATAATATATATATAATAATATGTTTGCCTTAATTATATTTACTTTTGTTTCAATTAAAAATAATGTTGCTGCTATCATAATTGAAGTTTGTGAGAATAATATTATTATTGAACCTGCTATAAATTATGTTTGGTGTTAACATAAATATTTTTCATTCAACTATATTATATTTATTTTTATATATTATTAGCGAATCATATTTAAAACAACAATATTATAGTTAAGAACAAAATATCGGCTTGTAGAAAGTTTACTACAATATGTTTACTCCAAATATCAAAAATAATTATATTTCAATTATAAATAATATTGCTGCAAACATAATTATGTTTGTGAATATAATAATATTGTTGGAGGACTATAAATTATTTTTGTTGCAATCATATTATATTTCATTGAACCATATAAGAAACTTTTTAGCTTTGTATAAAACCTATAGTTACATGATGTAATATGGTTAATGTAAATATATTTACCAACCATATTATTGTCCTTTAATTTAATAGTTGAGCCAAATATATTTTTTTGCTCAGTGTATGTTTGTGTCTAAAACCGAACTTATTTTCTGGTATTATGTTGTTAGTGTTTATAAATTATCACGTCGTTGGTAAGTATATCAGAAGCTCTACTATTTAATGGAGTACATATTTAATTTTTTTTAATTCTCTTCAGATACATTCAAAACAAGGCCCTAAATTAAGGGTATATAAAAAAAAAAAACAAAATAAATAAATAAATAAATCATATATTTAGAATTTATGTGAATTATATATACCAGTTTAATTTCTTTGTAATCTAGATTCTGTGAAATATCTAGAGATGATTGTGTAAATTTTAAATTTAAACTAAAACCATGGTATAATCAAAATATCAATGGTATAAATTTCACTTTTCACAATTTGAATTTATAATTTGAAATTATTTTATAATTCTACGGATACTGAATACGAATGAAACTGTATGTGTATATCTTCATTATCCTTATTATCCTTAATATACCAATCGATTAGGATGAAAATATTCCAAATAATATGATAATAATTATAATGAAATATTTTTGAAATATTACTGAAATAATTAATTAACTAAGGATGAAAAATTATATAATTTGTAAAATTGAACTCCTCATAGGATAACAATTTTCAAAAGTGTTTTTTTTTTTTTTTTTTTTTTTTTACAGTAAATAACACAAATAACTGTTTATTGAAATATTAAGAGAAAAATATTATTTTGAAAAAAAAATTAGAAAACCGAAGAGAATTGAAATATCAAAGAGAAATTTCATACTGACTTTTTTTTTGTTTTAGTTTTTTTTTATTTTTTTTAATTGAATGAAAAATTTAATTAAATAAAAAAAGTTTTAATTTAATTAAAAATTTTGTGTTTTATTTTTGTTAATTGATTTGAGTTCTTTTAACTAATAAATTTATTTTGTTGGTGTAATATCGAACACAACATCGTACCATTACTACATCATACTTCCTTGCTAGTTTTTTCTTTAATTAATATTGATAAATATTTTGGACCACATTCTTTGAAACGTTTAATAAAACCTGCATTTAGATTCAAAAATATGTAAATTAAATGAACAAATCAACTGAATATTTTCGCACCATTTAACTTTGGGTTCCGTCATTAGTAATCACACACTACTAAATTAGTCTGCCTTATTGTGGTAATCGTACGGTGAACATAACATTGATATTTTACAAAACGAGTTAATATTCGCGGTAATTTTCGAAACGTTGAATAATAATAATGTTAAATTAATTTTGAACATATGCTATGTGAAAGTCAAAGTTTTGCATTATTTCAAAGCTGTTTAAAATTAGGTAATTTAAAAAAAATTATTCTGTTTAAAATTAAAAATGTTTTGGAAAGTATGGAAAAATTAATGATAGAAAATTTGTCAAGCCCAATTTAAGAAATATTTGTAATGATATTTTTGTAATGATAAGATGTAAAATTTTTATAACATTTTAAATATTTCATATGTATACTGTTATTTTTACGACAAACTTGCGTCTGAATAAATCTGCTTTTGAATATGTATTAAAACAAATTGAGGAAAATATGTAATCATCTAAATAATCACCATCAAATAATCACCATATGTAATCACCTAAATAATCATCTATAACACCTAAATTAAAAATTATTGCTTGTTTAAGATTTTCTGCTCTAGCAGTCTGGTGGTAAGTCATAAAAACCAAAACTCAACCGACATTCTCACAAATACTGTCATCAGTACTAGAGGTAACATTATGTTCAACATCAATAAAATTATTTATGAATTTCATTTTTTAACTAAAATGGACAAGAACATTAACAAATATTATATATATATATATATATATATATATATATTATATTTTACTTACATTTTAAATTTTTTAAATGCAAACTAATCTTCACGTTTCAACAATACAAAGAAATTTGTCGCCATACGTTTTGAAAAAGATCAAAAATATTCACGTCTAATTTCGAAAATTGCGTTTAAAATTTTTCACTTCACGTTTGCCGCATGTTTACCGAAATACCAATTCACCGCGTTTCGCATTTCGATTGCGTTTACGTTTACCACAATAAGGCTCAGTAATTATTTTTCCTAATTAGTGAAACAGCAACAAGTGTTTTATTTAATTTAATTAAATATTAATAAATAAATAAATTTTGTATTAATTTCTAATTATTTTTAGTTTAATTTTTGTTTGTTTTTAACTTAAGTCATCAATATATTGATATAATTTTGATAAAAACACAAACGCAAAACTAGATATGACTGTATTTCGATATTTTGATCAAATCTTACATTAACAAAATTTGATGTTTCATACAATAACATGCCAAGTTACATATTAACTTATGTCATTTGATCAAATCACGAACGGTGATTATACTTCAGCACTAATATAATCGTAATTATCTCAAGGAAATGAAGCACCAAATGAACTGCCCCACTTCTTTCGAACAAATGATTTGTAAACATTATCAAATGGGATTGCAGATCGATTCAATATTTTTTTTTTATATTGAATATCAAATCATAGTGTTATTCAAATCATAATTTACAATCAGAGATAGTTCAGAATAACTAGAAATATTCTTAAAAAGTAATATCGCTAAAAAGATAGATATACCTAAATAAGACGAATGGGAATATAATGCCACCAGTCTTGGAATCGGCTCAAATTATGTTTGTAGAGTATAAGAAAAAAATCGAGGGGTGAAACCTACATCTTATAGACACATTTCTTGCTCTAAATTGTATAAGAATATCTTATATAGGAGCTCAAATCAACCTATCTAGAGATCTGTCAAGTATCAATAATGTAGATTTGCATCGGTTTATTAAAAGTTGATAAGTGAATTAGTTTTCAATTCCATGATATAATATTTCTGGAAATACTATACTACACAAATACCTCTATCTACGTATATTCATGTATAAAGGTTCCATACATAATATAGGGTTATTTATATAAAATAAATTTAACATAATATTTAAAATGTCCTAACTGTGGTGCAATTTTGACAAAATGTCCAATTTTCATTTTATATTTGCAGAATTGGTGAAATATATGACCTGCATGATTCAAAATTATGTTTCTCATTTGACTGAAAAAATTTATGTTAGAATTATTTTTAAAAATTAAATAATTCACTAAATTTAATTACCATGATACTATCTAGTATACTCTGAACAAACTTTTCGTTGTAGGTTTCAATTCCCAAATATTTTATTTTATTTACAAGCTATACGCGGTCCCTGACCCTTTCCAAAAACTGTTGTTTTAAATGCTTTAAATATGTTTTACTTTCCAGTAGATCTTTATTTATCCAGTAACTTTGCTTTACTTTGCTTACCTGGTTCGGATAACCACTATATAGCTCCTAGCATTATCCAAGAATATTTGAAAAACCAAAAACGTTACAAACCTCAAAATGGGTATTCAGCCGAAACCAGGCCAAATTTTCAAAAACGGTAAAAACATGTTTGTTTATTTTTGGAAAATTATACCAAAGTTCGCATTTTCTTTTTTCGAAACCTTTTTTATTTTTGAAACATTCTTGATAGGTACTAGACGTTGTATGGCGTCAAAATTTTGAAAAACGCTAAATTATATATTCGTTTATTTTTTTAGGAAGTACTTACCTATGTATCAATTTTAAGGTCTGAAAGACTTTTGGTTTTTGATATATTCCTGATTAGTGCTAATTGTATGGCAGCTGCTTGAATCTGTCAGATATTTAAAAAATATACCAAAAGTCTTCGCGGAAGTTTATATATACAAAAAGTTTAATGACGATCGCATTAATGGTGTAGTATTGCATAAATGACAAACACACAAACATTGATTTTTATAATATATTTTTATATAGATTAATTTCATGCACCAACATTGCACAATGCACTTCAAATAAAATTAAATTAATATTCATTATTTCCATAAATTTTAAATATAACAATAGGATGTTTATCACCATCAGGCTGCGTAACAAACTTACATAAATCAAAAGATCGTATATAAACGTGGAAATTATCGCTAATAAAACTGACAAAAAAAATACCAATTTACAAAATTCCCAATACAAAAAAAAGAAAAATTACGAACAAAAAAAAATAAAAATAATTCAATAAGCCCTTGCAATATACATATAGGTAAATTCTAAAGGATATAAGGATATAATGAATTATTTACTTTAAAATATCATAAATTCTAATACAACCTACATATAGTTTCTAAAATACATGACAGTATGGCATTGAATTTATATTACAATACACAAAAAAAAAAACTAATAATAAAATTACCAGAACTCAAATCAATTCCATAGGGAAGAAATTCTGCAGTAGTTTTCATTTTTTCATTATTATTTATGGGACACATTCACAATTTAATATAAATTGAATAATTTATTTTTCATAAGAATAAAGTATATCTAACTCATATGAATATTTTATATGATTGATTTCTAAACTGGCTTTACAAAAAAAAAACATCAACAAAAAATAAAATAAAAAATAAAATTAAAAAAAAACATAGTGTTACTGCACAAATTAAATTTGAATTTGTTTGATTGTATATATTTAAAAGTACTTCAGGTGATTAATTCCAAAATGGACACAATTGCGCCATATTCAATTCATTTAATAAATTACTATACATTAGAGGAATATAATATTTTACACAATTTGTAACTATAACAATAATTTTAATTTGACATTTGATTTATATATTGTCCGTATTAGGGTGTAAACTAATAAAAAACGATAAAATAAAATTTTAAAATAACCCCAAATTAAATTTTTTTCCATGAATCACCTACACCTGGTGAAGACGAAAAATATAACAGCAATTAGGCAGCATTTAACAAACAACTTGAATCACAAAAGACCATCATGATTCTACAGTGATGTCTAGACAAAAACAATTACCGGCTCTTCTGAAGGAGATGTTGTATCGACGTAGGACCTAATGAATCCCGAGGATAGCTGGAATTGTTAGTCTTTCAAAAATATATATCTTTAATGGCATCTTATCCTTTAAGGACGAAAAGGATATTTGAAAGTATATTAATGGTTGTTTTCATGTTTTTGTATAAAAACCGTTATATCTGTTGATCCATTAGAAATATATAATTTCAGTTATATATTTTAGAAAGATAATGATTGATGCTGCCGTTATGGAGATAATGTAGTTCAAAGTAGAAAATTTTGGGAAAAAAAACAATCTTTATTTTCTTTCTCGAAAAAGCAAATATCTCAAGATTTTACCATCAGACCACCCCAATATTTAATGTGTACTATGGTATACATTACTGTTATATTTTAATGTATACTGTTAAAAAGGTATATTTTTTTTCTATAACTCATACATACACATTTTAAATAAGCATTTATTTAAAAAAAAATGTTTTTTTACCATTTTTCTATGTAAAACTAGGAACTTACCTTTTACGTAATAACAATCTTGGGAAGTAGCTCAGCTATCCTTGGGAGATGGTCATTAGGTCCTACTCCGATACAACATCTCCCTCAGAAACCCCCAATTACCATAGAAACTTTCCTGTAATTATACCTCAAAAAGAAAAGTAGCCGAAAGATTAATACAAGCGTTACCTCCAGGGTCCTCGTTATCTTGTTGGTATACTAATGGTTTGAAAATTGTCTCAAGGTTCAAGTTTAACGTTGCGCTTGGCATAGAACCTACTGTCTTTCAAGCTGAAACGTGTGCTATCGAGGTATCGGCTTTATGTGCTTGATATCAAGATCCTAGTTTTTCTTAAATTTTATTTAAGTTAATATCAAATTATGCCAAAAATCAATTCGAAATATTCTTAAAAAGTTTTATAAAATTCAGTTATTTTAAGAATAATAAAATACAAATCATTTTAACATCCATGCCATGACCACGAATCGAACTTTTCGTTAGTAATCGGATGACATAACACAACACAATGTAGATCGGTCATATTTATATTAAATTGTTAAGTTTTGTACACCAGCGTTAGGTCTATATTTTTACTTTGTACACCATAATATATTGAAATTATTTGATTCTTTGATTATGCAGTATTTTATTTATTTATTTATTGTATTTTATTTTATTTTATTTACTGAAGTTTCTCAAAATGAGCTAAGGAGCTCGTACAGAGTATATAATTGCATTGTTTATTGTAGCATAACCTTACAACAATTTAAAATAAAATATATTACCACACTTTATGATTTTCAAAATGGTAACATGAATAGCTTCCATAATCTAAGAATAACATTCAGTTAACTAGAACAATCACATTGCAATATTTCGCCATTCTAATCAAATTAATTAACCCAGTACTACTCTGTTCTATCCACTTAATTCCAATACCACTCCATTCAAAGAAAAGCAGACATTTTCTTCTCCTTGTTTTATTTTTAAATGTCAATACAGAATAAAATTTTAATATATAAGCATCAGCTTCTAATACCTGTTTTGACGTAATATCATTTTTATAATTTTAATTTGTTACCCTCATTGTGTCCTCTATAGAACAATGACTTACTCTAGTTATTAAAAGTCTTACCTCTTGATATTTGAACAGACATCTTCTAACAATATTAATAATATTATTTTATAGATTTTATTTCTATAAACAATTTTGTTTTTGTTTTTAATACCAATTGATATTTTGCTCATACTCATTCGTTACTACCAATATTAAATATTTATATATGGGAACCAAATGTTTCCAAATTCATGTACAAATTAACATAAAATATTCTTTAATAAAACAAAAACAAAAAACAAAATTGTTTTGAAAATTCTCTAAAGATTTTCTTTTTATTATAAATTAAAATTATATTAAAAAAAAAATTAAAATAATAAAAACAAAAATCAAATAAGATTACTTCTTAAGGAATATTTTTATTGGTATGCAGATAAATGAATATTAAATCAAGGACATTGTCAATTTAAATCTAAAATAAAAAGTTCAAAACAAAAAAAATATGTACCAACAAAAAAATATTCATTTAAAAAAAAAATTATTTTCAATCAGGTACAAAATGTGGTTAATGGAAAATTAAATTTATTATTTCACTTATTGTAAATGACATTCAAAATACGATTGTAAAAAAAAAAAAAAAGTTTGACAAAAAATGACTTTCAATTTATCATACAAACCAGGATAACTCTTGCAAAATAATTTTTTAAACAAATTTTGAATTGAATACCTGTAATAATAAAAACAAGAACAAAAAAAAAATTGAAAACATTTTCACAAAAATTTTCCATTAAGGTTTATAACAAAAAGGGACAGGATAATTTATCAAACGTAGAATTATGTGCTCAAATAAATGGGTCATTGTACACTTGTGCAGTCCTGCATCATTTTTTATATAAAAAAAAAGTTTTCAATATAAAGGCAACACTCAGATTGAAATGAATATTTAAAGATATAATAATTATTTATATACTAACGCCAAAAATATTCACTGATTAGGGATTAATACACGTGGAACTAATATAAATATTGCTAATATCTTTTTAATAGTCTTATTGTTAAGATAGTTATGTATCTTACTTTTATGATTATTTCAATAATTCGAATTTATCTATGAAAATATAACCAAATATATTTGAAAAACATAACAAATATTTGTTTAATAAACTCTACTGGACAGTTCGCGACAATTATTTAGAATATGTTTACTTAGATATTTTCCGAATTTTGTAACAATACCATAACATTTTTTTATTAATTTAACTATTATGGGATGAACACCTTTACTACTTTTTAACTCGGAGTCGATTAATAATCAATAAATTGTACAATTTTAAATGATTTGATTTATCTGCCATGTCAATTTTAGATTTGAAAAATTAAATCGTATTCTCAATTAATTTTCCACCAAATTAAACAATTTTTCCAGTTTTTAGAAAAGATTCTAGAAACGAATGCAATAAATATAGGCTTATCGCCAAGCTGTCATATATTCTCAAAGTATTCCAGCGTATTATTTCATGTATGAATATTGTAAACCGTTCATATATGGTGAGGAGCACGGTTTCCAAAAAGGTATTTTAACAACTATACTAATTTAGTTTAATGCGTATCAATGATAGTATTTACCTTATTGGAAAATGGTTTACAGGTCGACGTAATTTTTACTGATATAAGTAAAGTGTTTGACAAAATCCCTCATATCCGTCATATCTATTGAAGCACAAAATTATATGTTTTTCATAACACAGCCCAACTTGACTTGAGTTTAATATTGCTTCTCGAGAGTACTCAGTACTCTTCAGAACTGCTGTATCAGCTCAATACATTACAGCATATACTGTTACACAAGATAGGTCCTATTTAGCTTCATAGTTTCAACAGTTGATCCTCATAATGTTTTATCGTTTTATACATTTCTTAGTTTTCCAGACGACTCAAATTATAAATTATTCTACATACTGCTTATCAGATTACCTGAATTTAAAGAATGAACTAAAAGATTTTCTTTGTTGGCGTTTTTACAACGGTCTTGAATCGAACACTTCCTAATGTCAAGTAATTTATTACAGCCCCTAATTAAATGGCTGTTCGCTTACAAGGATAAATTCCAGGAAGAGATCTCACTTGAATCACACTTGATGCAAACCTTAATTTCAAGCAACACTAAGATAAGATAGCGAACAAAATTAATTTGTCTTTGGGTTAGATTTCATTTAAATTGGTTCCTTTTATTAAACATTGGAATACTTATCTTACCAATGTGATAGTGATACGTACCCTTAAATATTCCAGTTTCTCCTTATAACATGTTATATTAATTGGTTTAATTTACTAATGGTACGTTTTACCTAGGTAGATAGGGCAAAATTGAACATTCTGTTCTTCTAAACTGCTTACGTCTGTATACTATGGTTTATTTAATTCTAAATTACAATATGGAATTGTTAATTGGGGTGGTACTTTTAATAATTATCTCAAACCTTTGTTAATACAACAAAAGTGTGTTATCAGACTAATTTTAAAAAAACATCGTAGGGAAAGCAGCTTCCCTTTATTTCAATGTTTGAATATTTCACCTCTGAAGCATCTTTTTTACTTCCGAGTCCTCAAAGTATTCTTTAATAGAAGTGGTTACTTACGAAGTAGGTATTCTGAAATATATAATCTGAGAATCAACAACAGAAGATTAGCTATCATACCCCCTCATAATGTACATCATTTTTTACGCTCATTTTTAGCAATTGCACCTCACCTCGGCTTTATAATTTATTACCCCCACCTTTAACTAACAATTGTTATGGTTCTAAATTACTCAGTTTAGTTAAACTCTGGCTTTTTAATTTCAATCATGATCAAGTAAATGACTTAGTACGCATAGTTACGTAAATTTTTTGTATTTAATTAAACTTAATTGTTTTTTTTATAAGATATTGGTTTTTATTTTTAGTTATTTTTAATAGGGCTATAAGCTCTTATTATCGGTTTTTATTCGTTATTATTGTTCTATTTTTATTTTTGGTCAAATATATTTTTGTAACTAAACTCGCTACTGCATGCTTTTTGCATAGAGTGTTTTTAACTTTTATTTTTATTGTTTGCTTAATTTAGTATATAATATTTTGCTTTTGTAGAACACTTTTCTTTTCGTTATTTTATAATTCTTAATATTTAGTTATAAGTTTAATTGATATTTTACTCTGTAACTTTATTTTTGAATACAATTTATAAGTTTCTTTTTTTCTTCTGTTCTTATAATTATATTAAAATATTTACTTACTTAAATTTGTTAATTTTGTTAATTGTTTAATTTATAAATTATGTTAATTTGTATTTTTTTTATTTATTCTCTTAAATTTTTTTAAATATCACAAATATTATTTTTTTTTTTTTTTACATATATTAAAAACCCGCTTGTCTATAGAACAGTTATTATATATTAATTAAACAATGAAATAAAAATAAAATAATAAATAAAAAAAAAAAAAAAAAACATTCCAGTTGCCTCCGGACATGTTTTATCTACTTTACTAACAATTGATAAAACTATTCGACTAACACAATATTTTTTTATTTTCTAACGGTGTAGGATTACTACTACTTATTCTATTGTACGATGTAGTACAAAAATGTAGCAAACTTTTGTCTTTAATAGCCGTCGTCTGATGTGATTGCTCTAAGCATTAAATCTAAAAGTTGTAGTTAAAAGTGTATTCCCATTTAATTTTAAAGGAAAATTTGAAAAACCTACTCTATTCTTTGAGCGGGAGTCAAAGGCTATTCTGACCATCTGATTATATTACCAAAATATACGTAGCTATCTAGCATCGTTAGTGTTGTTCAAAGAAGTCTGCCTATCCTTCAAAACAACAAAACGTTTTTCTTCCTAAATTTTTACAGGCTTCTGTTATCAACAGACATGTAACATATTTGGAAATTGAACCTATAATTAAATTTAAAACAGTAGATCAATAATTATCTAAATTGGTTTTAGCTAATTGGTTAATAAAATATGAAATTATTTATATTTTTTAAGTATAAATTTTTAAATATCAAAATTATTTTTAAAAAGCAACACGGTCCGGTCCGCCTTTATCATTATAATTTGTGCACTATGATAGAAGAATTACGAAAATCAATTACGAAAGTGGAGACTATTACAAAAAGGGATGACTCCATTATCTGGAAAAAAAAAATCTCGAACGAACAAAACTCTAGAAAAAAAAGATCTCGAAAAAAAAATCTCGGAAAAAAAAAATCTCGAAAAAAAAAAAATCTGGAAAGTAAAAATTTTGAAAAAAAATATATGGAAAAAAGAAATCACGAATTTCGAATCTCGAATTCGAGATTTTTTAATAACATTTATTTACAGAATAAAACCGTTAGTGGGATATATCACTTTTTCTATAATATTTACCTTAATTATTTTTATGCGTAGCCGCTGTTGGAAGTAAAAAGTGGGATATATCCCTTTTTTCAGAATATATTATACCTAATTTCTGGGATTCTGGACCTCTGCAATAATGTCTCTAAAGCACCTTAATTTCGTCTGGCAAGTTTAGAAAAAAAAATGTTGATCTCAAATTCTGGAACTTAAACTTTTTTGAAAATTTCTCTAAGTTCTTCGTTATTCATTACGTGAGCCAAGTTCACGAAAATCAACATGTTTTTTCAACATTTTGTTATTCAACATTTTTAATTCGACATTTTTTTTTTCGACAAGACCCATACCCATATTTTTTTTTTCGTTTTATATGCTCTATAAGTCTATAGTAAGGAATTCTATTTGATATACACATCAAGAAGAGAAATATATTGTATACTCTTTAGGAGAATAAAATTGATTTGTAATAAACTTAAATAATCCATTTACATAGTTTTTATAAAATAATTTTATAAATCAGTTGTTTATTTAGTTATAGAAATACGCTTATCTGTATGATAAGCATATCAGTAAAATTAAAAGGAAAATATTCGACTATTTCACTATTATGCAGTTGTTTATGTTGTTTAGAAAAAAACTTGCCATAAATATTTATTTTTGGAATTTTGCAACTTTGGAATTTATTTTTTGAATTCTGCAAATGGAATTATGGAAATTGAATTTTTTGTTTGGAATAACGTACCCAACCCAGTATGTTAATATCTTTTTTTTAAAAACGCCCTAATAGTCTTTATAGTTTAGGAGATATATTGACTGAAATGAATTTAGCTCACAAATTGTCAAAGTTACGTAATGAGCCCTTAATGCCATAATCGCTAACCGACACTTTGCAGAACTTACACTTTGCGGCGTCATGACGTATTTTTCTTCAAAATTTCAAAAAAATTCGGTTAAGATAGCTTCTTGGAACTATGTACACCTAATAATTTTAATTCGAGATCTTTGTTTTCGAGATTTTTGTTAATTCAAGATTTTTTTATTCGAGAGTTTTTTTTTCGTGATTTTTTTTTCGAGATTTTTTTTTCGAGGCTTTTGTTAGTTCGAGATTCTTGTTTTCGAGATATCCGGGGTGACCCTTACAAAAGCTGTTGTTCCATTGACATTAAAAAATATAAACCAATTTTATCAATGTATATGACCTTTGGACTACTGACTTGAAATTCCATTTTATTTTACTGATGATAAGCCAATTGAGTTCCCAAATAATTTCAAAAAATAAAAACAAAAACCTTTCTTTAACAACATCCATGCCACGCTCGTTTTATTAGCAAGATAACATTGCAACTGCACTATGAATTTTACAAATATTACGAAATATTATTAATTGGCATTCATTGTATATCCCAAAAGTTAATCCCCTCACAACACTTTAAATTTCCAACCAAATTTTCACTCTCAAATTTCAATGACAAAGCGATGGCATACAATGGAAAAGTGAATTCTTAGAATGAAATTAATTTCATTTAGAAAAGAAAACTTAAGTTTGTCATTGAATTTAAAAAGATATTCAATTTCAAATTATTCAAACAAATGATTCGGAGTACTCTTATGTATCTACTTGAACAAATTTTATACGTCAGTCTAAAGTTGAAGGACTTCAATGAAAAAATGATACAACACGTATTAAATTTATTTTATTAAATTATTTTATTTGAATGTCAAAAAAATATGTTTTGAATGAGAAGCGGTATGGCTGTAACAATAATGTACATAAATACATTTGTTTCTGCAACGTAAAGAGCTTTCAAAAATAAATGTATGCTTAATGACCCATATAAGACAAATAATTCTTAATGTAATTGTATCAAAACTATATACCATCTTCTTCGTCTGTTATTCAACTTTGGATGTCTGCATCATTCTGCTTTCATTTTTTTTTATATAATGCTGTTTACCAGATCTATGTACGATATTGATGCCACACATCTATATTTCGCAGCCACGATAGTTACTTTATGATTCAACAACTAGTATTATTTTTTGTGGTAGAATCCGAATTTGTATAAAAAAAAATACCTCTTCCCATTTGAAAATTTCGATTTTGGGAAATTTTTCGGTTTAAAAGACATACTTCCAGTCTTTTCTGTAAATTGAAAATATTGCCAATCAATAGACAACTCTCGATTTAATTAATAATTTTTTTTTTTTGTTATAAAATAACGGCTCCTTGCCCTCTTAAAAAACTAATACACATGCTTTGGAACGCGCGGTATATTTTATGAATATAGGTAGGTAGGTAGGTAGTAGTGGCTGCCGACAGTATGCCGACACACTTAGACCGGTGAGGTCCATTGTGATACCACGGAAGCTTTCCTCGCGTAGCACCCTACTCGTTGAACCAATTTGAGCTTTTAACGAAGTGGCGGAGGTTTTTTATTCCAGTATTTTCAAGATAACCCAGCAAGTCCAGAAAGAAGGCTCCTAAATGGGTTTTCCTTTTATGGTAGAGACCAGGACAGGAACAGAGTAGGTGTTGGACAGTCTCATCATCATCCACGTTTTTACACCATTTCTACGCTATGCTTATAGCAAGTTGCATTCGTTCCGCAATTATGTTTTCAAGTTTCCCTCTTACTGGTAAAACTAGATCATCAGTGTAACTGATATAAGCGATACCCACCTTATTTCAAATGGCCATAATAGTTGGTCCATGACTATTAGCTATACAGCAAGGGTAAAATTACACCTAATTGAAAACATTTCCTTGTTGGTGCTACTGTTAGGTAATCGTTATTTAACCTTGTTGTTATTCTTCTACTTTTGAACATGCTAATTAGCCACTCTATAGTTGTGTAGTAAAATTTTTAAACTTCCGCCGCTTGTTGGTGTTATCAAATGCACCTGGTGTATATCAAATATAGATAGAACTTGTAAACAAAAATATTATAAACATTAAAAGTATCGTACAACAGTGGTCAGTTATTATAATCGACTAAATAAATCTTTAAATTTTAATAAATTTAAATTTTAATGAATATTTTTTAAATATTCACTAACTTTTAATCAATATTTTAAAAAAAACAACAACAACAAAATATTCAACTTAATAAATTGTTTTTTATAATAAATATACCCTAAAGTTATTGCCAATTTTTACTCAACCGTTAATAACTTTTTAAATAATATATTTCTTAAACTTTTATAAATAATAAATTCACATAAAATTGAGCAATAAAATAAATTATCATGATTATACCTAAACTACACCTAATAAATATTTCAAACTTTCAATGTTTCACAACTTAAAAGCAAACAACAACAAAATTTACCAATATTTTTTTTTCAGAAAAAGACAAGTCGTGAATCACGTTGCTCCTTCTTCAAATATTTATTATATATTTATAATTTTTTTTTTTATTTTAGTAAATATATATTTAAGTAATTTTAAATTCATGTTAAAATCATCCTTATCCATTCCACATCTTTCCTTATTGAATTTAAAATACATTTTTATGTCAAAATTACTATACCATTACTACTCGCATATACCAAAACAATAAATTTGTAGCAAAAATAATATCGTCCACAAAAAAATTAACCCAAGCAATGTAAAATAGAATATTAGAAATCTGGTCTGTCATAGTACATGAATACATAAGTATATATATAACAAAACGACTACCGTCGATTTTAACATAAAATCAAATTCTGCATATTTTTGAATCCGGTCTAAAAAAAAATTAAATTAAATTATACATAAAAAGTGAATAACCGGAACTAATTTATCAAAGCCCAACATTATTTTGTTAAATATCCCGCAACTAATATATACAAAAAAACCCTCTTACCCGTAACTAAAATATACAAAACAGATAAGATATCAAGCTATGTTAGTATTATGGCAAACTTACATGTACTCCCAACTCTTGTAATTGAAAAAATCTATGAGAAAAGGTGGTGCGCTAGTTTCCGGACATGTATTGGTTTTCAGACACTTCACTAGTTTTCTTTAAATATTAAGAAATTTTTAAATAATTGACATATAGTTATTTCACGTTTTATATTCACTATTCTTTTTCAAACAAACTTGTAAACAAAGAATAACATTTATGTAAATATATAAGTATTTAAAAGTAAATTGTTCAAGACGGTTTTGATTTTTTGTTCAAAAAGTGTTTTTTGTTAATAAAAAATTAGTGATAAAAAGCAAGGAAAACATTAGTATTTAATTGATTTTTTTGAATATTAGTGATGAAGTTGTTTAAATATCTTAAAAAATATGTTGGAATATTAAAATTTTGTTTAAAATTAAAAAAAAATTAAAAATCTTCTGAACTTTTTGGTGTCCGCATTTTAGTACAAAAAAATAGACACAAATCAGTTTCCGGACACATGTGTCCGGAAACTGAATTAGTTCACAAAAATGATTTAAACGTATATCAATGGAAAATATTAAAAAATACTATATTTTTAATGGATATGCTACTTGCAAGTACCTAAATCTGATTTATTTTAGTTTTCGGACAGTTAAATATACATATGAAACTACCTGTCCGGAAACTAAAACTGTTTTTATAAGTCCGTTTTAGTTATCGGACATACGTTATTTTTAACGCTTTTCAATAAATTTCAATGGCAAAACCATGGCGTTTCATTAATGTATCATTATTTTTATGTAGTTCTTGATATTACCTTTTCATGCCTAAAAAAGTACGGCACTGAAAGTTTTACTATACATATTTTATTACAATGTTTTTTGAGTATTTATTTATCAAATTTCTGGCTTTATCAACTCATTAAATGTGAAAAGGTACTACTTATTATCAGGAAATAAGCCTTCTTAAATAGCTTAGTTACATTTTATTTAAGTTGTTACCAAGATTATTCTCTTTTTTGTTGACGGTCACAATTCACATTTAACTATAGAGCTCCGCACTTTTGTTGATGCTAACGGCATAATTTTATACGCCCTTCTTGCAAACACGACTCATCATCACGCAACCCTTAGATGCTTAAATGTGATTGAAAAAAAACAGTAAGGTAATGGCAATCACAAAATCTTGGTGTGGTTGTGTCAAGAAAAACATTCTGCCCACTTTTACAAAAAACAATTCAACAGAATATTAACCTTAAAAAGAGTATATCAAATGGATTCAGAAAGTGTGAACTTTTTCCTTTTAATCCGGATGCAGTGGATTATTAAAAATGTGTTACAAACTATACAGAACAAGTATTACTTAAACAAAATGCTAATTTAATGTCATCCGTCACAGAAAATGAAATTACTTTAAAAGAAATTATCTTCGCTGACAAAATAAAATATGCGACTGAAGTAGTTTAAATAGCAAAATGTGAGCTTGAGAAACGCCATGTCAATTATGATGTAGTTTTGGACGTAATAAAATTTTTTAAAATCTAATTCGCCAATACAGATACAAGATACTACTTCAACAAAAGATAATGTTGAGTATATAATATTAGGTATATACGATTTGAACGGCGAATCATTTTTCGTTGTTGAGCAATCCATGATAGACAAGATCTTAGCTTTTGATGGAGAAATCAGCTCTGCAAGAAATATATCAAAAGAAATTGTAGAATTTTCTTCTTCAATCAGTAATACTAGTCCTAAACCACCTGAAAGTTCGAACTCTCCGACAATTAATTTGGCTAATACGGCCGATGTGCTATTGCACCCTGTCGTTACTACTACAGATAATTTGATTCCAGATAAAAGTAAAAGTTCTGTCACACCATCGACTGTAAGCCGATGCTTATCAGTGAGCTCCTTAGATGAACATTTAACTATTTTCTACAAAAAAACGTAACTTTTTTCTAAAAGGAGAGTAAATGATAAAGAAAAACTCCCATGCGCAATTTCATCTTTAGCTTGTCGAGAAATATTTACTTGCAAAAAAATTAAATGATGCTGAAGCTGTTAAAGAAAGAAAAATGGAACGGTTAAAGAGAACTAAAGAACGTAAAAAGAAGACTGCTCAACGTAAAAAAGAAAAATGAAATGAATGTTCAGATGAACTAATAAGTGATATAGAAGTTGATCTTCTAAAAAATATCGAGTGTTTTATGTGTAATCGGTGATACCACTCAAAATGGACATCGCTAATTAAATTATGAAGACGATGCAAAAAAAATTTAATGTTTGTCTTAAATGTTCTTAAGCTAGTACGTATTCACAAACTTATTTCAGTAACTATTATTACCTGTTATTTAGAAGTATTTAGATATTAAGGTCTCTAATTTTATAAATGTTTTAGCTTTAAATATGAATTTATTAGTTTTAATGTTGATTTTTTTCCATGATTTTTAGCTATACTTATAATTTCAATATACCTGAATTGTTGGATTATATATTTTTTATTGAATTATTTTTATTTTAATTAATTAAAGAACTTGAATAAAAACTTTAAGAATTTCAAAAAAAATTATTTCAAATTTAGTAAATACTTTGTATGTTCAACTTTTCTTTAGATTTTGTTTGTCCGGTTACTGAAACATTGATGTCCGGATAATAGATTTTAGTGTCCGAAAACTGATGAAATGGGCACATTTTAGATTTATTTAATAATAGTACTTAAGTTTTATTGAAAAGATATTTTTTTACATTGTTTATTATTCAAAATAGATTGAATTATGAAAAGAAATCGAAGATATCTCATTACTACTATTTTCTTCGAAATTGGATGCATTTAAAATTGAAAAAAAATTAACCGTCCGGAAACTAGTGCTTTTACCCTATTCTCAAGTCATGCATGGTGCTGTGAAATTTTGTCCGTTAATTTTTATTAAAAAATAACTAAATTTTCTTTTGAAACAATGTTCATTCTTATATACTTAATTCCGTGCAGAATATACCTATCTAATAATATTATTTATTCAATTAAATTTCTATCAAAAGTAAAAAGGTAAAAAATTATAATTTTTTATTTTACAAATTAAATAAATTTCACCAATTTATACTTTAATTTTTATTTTGTTTATGAAATATTTTTATAAGAAAAATTTACATACATATGCTACAAAGTATATTTCAGATTCTCATGCCATATATGTACATACATATTAAAGTAAAATTATTCAAAAGAAGAATAAAAAATAACTCGTTAGATAGGTACTCTCAACTTTAAGCAAATTCAAATTTTATTTTAAAAAAAAAACATATAAATTTACATATATATATATACATATAGATATACATACACATATCCATATATATAAAACAACCTACACATTTGTATATAACAATAATATCAATGATTAAAGAAGAAAATAATTGCAAAGTACTGTATACCGTAATTTAGGAACCAACAAAATAAAGAGAGTAACATTTAAATTTAATAAAAACACTTTTATATGCCACGATAATGCTATATATTTTCATTGCACAATCCCTTTTGTGCTTTATTCATATAATTTAGGATATCAGAGTTGTATATATATAATATATATACAAAACAAACACATGCTATAATATGTATAAGTGGACTTCACATGTAATATGGAATATGCTGTATTTATTTCATCCTAATGATATCATGTTGAATTTTATACTAACAATCGTGGGTGCCAAAAATATCGTACATAAAAAATAAACAAACCTTGTACTTGTACAAAAATATAATATTTTACATAATCTGGTACTGTTCTTTAATTTATTTTGTTCTTTTTATGGAATTATAATTTATCAAAGCTTTTATTTGTATATTTAGCTATAATTTTGAAATCATTGCATTCATGATAATCATATAAATGTATATTTTTTGGATATTATGAAACAACAAGTGGATTTTAAGTATTATCAAATTAATAATTTATAGCAAGTTTTTAAATTCGATTATTCGATTGTGGGAGGAAAAATGTTTTTCTTTTTTTTAACGTCATATTATTGTAAAATAACAGATTGAAAAATTTTTTGAAAGTCGTGCCAGCAAAAGTATTTCAATAATATATGTATATACGAGTGTGTTAACATAATTTGTATTAAATTAAAAAAAATTATTAGTCAGGAATAATTTACTCTGTCATTCTGTCAAGTTATAAAAATTTGAAATATTTTTATATTTGTATTTTTGAATGAAAATATAACTTTCGAAGTTAAAATAGATGAAGTGGGAATTTCACATTTCACTCTAACTATAAGATAAATTAAACAAATATGCAGACACAACCTCAGCATCAAAAAAGTACCAGATTACGATATCATCAATGAACAAATCATGGGGACTACGATAATTTAGCTTTGATAAGGCTACAACATAACATTTTCATGGCAGTTGCATATCTATCGAAAATTCCATTATATCCATTAAATTTTCCTCCCTAACCGTCTACAATCCAATAAACTTAAGGAATATCAAACAGTAAATAACTACTTCATCACCTATACCGATCTAAAATTAATTTTCTCACAACTTAAAAATAAATTATCCTCGGGTCTCGATAATATACCAAAAATAATTTTAAAAAAACTACCTGATCCAGTAATCGACAAATAATGCATCTTATTTAATAATTGTTTAAACTTAAGTTATTTTCCAAAAGATTGGAAAAAAATTTTGGTTATTATGATTAAGAAACCATGGAAAACCCCTTAAGATCCTAGTAGCTACAGGCCTATTAGTCTTCTTCTTAATATCAGTAAAATCTTTGAAATAGTTGTTAACAAATCTCTAGTTTACCAAACCTTCATTAAAAATATAATTCCATCAAATCAATTTGATTTCCGTTTCAAACATAGCACAATTCATGCCATGACTAAACTTTCTTCAGATATTTGTCGCCAAATAAATGACGAATAATGTGTAGCAGCATGCTTCATTGACCTAGAAAAAACATTTGACACAGTGTGGTTAGATGGCATTATTTACAAATTGCTTAAATACAAATATCCCTCACACTTAGTATTTTTGATCAATAACATGTTACGAAATAAAACTTTCAAATTATCTTCGGGCAATTTGAAATACTCTAACGAATTCCAACTAAAAAACGGGCTCCAACATGGAACGGTTACCTCCTCAATCCTTTTCAATATTTATTTAAGTAATCTGTTAGACTCACTAAACAAAAACTTAAGCCTGAATCATAGCACAGCTTTTGCAGACGATCTCACAATTTATACAGCAAATCATAAGGTGAAAATGGCCCAATATATACTTCAGTCAGTCTTCAACGAAATTGTTCGTTACTGTAATCGTTGGAAACTGAAAATCAATTTTGATAAGTGTGAAACTATACTGTTCCGCAACAATATTAGTAATGTTAAATATAATATTAAAAAGAATTGGAGACAATTTCACTTAAAAAGACCCGAACAAAACAAAATTAAAAACTCCAGCAGCGTAAAATATCTACGAATAAATTATTATTACCTACTCAACTTTATTATGTCAACAAACAAATCAAAAATGCAAACATCGCCTTCATGGCCCTAAAAAAGTTATTTTATTCCAATATACTATGCAAAAAAGTAAAACTTTTATGCTATAAAACATTAATTAGGCCTCTTCTAACATACGGTAATATTATTTGGTTCAATATTAGTGTTTCTTCAATGGAAAGACTAAGATTATTTGAAAGAAAGTGCATTAGAGCATGTACTAGGCTACATAGAAAACCGTCATCTAACTTTAAACACTATTATTCAAACAAAACTATTTATGACTGTGCTCAAATAATTAAAATTGATAACTTTTTAATTCGTCTCATACGCAACCATATACAAAGAAGCAGTGAAATTACAGAAAACTTGTCATCCTTGGTACGAAAGCGATGACTACATTATTAAATCAATTAACTTAGGATTCATTCAACCTGAAAGTTTTATCTTCTTATATAAAAATAATTGTATTGATAACAATAATAGTATACCATTAATATATCACTATAAAAGAAACGCTTCTAATAAAAAGTTGCTTTTAAATTTAAGTGTATTAGACACAAATGACTTGAACTTATTTAAGTACGATAATTATATTCCTCTTAAAGATAAAATAAATTCCATCAAGCCTTATTTTTGGCAACAAGTTTAGGTTAAGTTAACATAAGAGTAGGCTATAATAACTTCTATGTATAATTTTTTAGGTTTAATGAATTTAGGTTATAGTTTTAAGTAATTATAGTTTCTTTATATATTCAAAATTGGTTTATTTATCTTGTAACAAACCTATTTTTTCCAATAATCTAAGAAATCAAATTACAATTAACTGTAAACATTATTCTTATTATTATAAACTTAATCAAAATAAAATTTCTAAATTTGACAGATAACTTAAATAATAATAAATATAAATGTGAGCACTTCTACTTGTTAGCCAAGAACATTGTAATATAGTCATAAATGAATTTGTTTAGTTTTATTTGGAACTACTATATGTATATATTTTGTCAAAAGTAAAACATTTAAAAAAAAAAAATATATAGACCAGTCGCGTGCGGTCATAGAGTGCAAGGTGTGCACTGCACCACCTATAGATAATCAATTCATACTGTAAATAATCATATTTTATTAATATTAATTAAAAACAATCAAACCATAACTTAAAATCATCTTCCTCACTGAAAATTATTAGATTGAAATTTGAAATGTTTCCTACACCGCTTTTTTTGCATATATTCAGGCAAACGTGAAAAAAAAAATTAAAAATAAAAAATATGGTGGAATTAATGACTACGTGCAGTATATTCTTTTGCACGTCTATTCATTTTGTTTTAGAACCACTTTTGTGCATATATTCAGGCGGAAGAAAAGGTAAATTCTAATATGACAACGTGCAGTACATTTTGTGCACGTTAATTCATATATTTAGATATCAATCTGTCTCTATTATTATATTTGCCTTAATTAACTTGCTTTGGACTTTATATGTTTGTTTCAATTTGCTTCAATTCAACAAAATACCCATTTCAATAACCATTTAACCAAAGTATATTGAAATATTTAACAATATTATTTTCTAAATTGTATCAACTATGCATAAGATTTTTAGGAGACCTAACTAAAACAGCGTTATCATATTCTTTAAATTCTGTTATTTGTAAATAGATGTATTATTTGATAATCGTATACCAATATAATAAATATTTAGGTTTACTAATATAATTAATAAAAAATAATAATGTTTGTAACTCCAAATTATTACTGAAAAAATATTAATAATATTTTATATTATTGTAATGTAATTATAATTTAATATTTTTAATAGGTATATACGAAAATAATAATGTTTAAAACGAAAATATTAAAATTATAAAAGATCAGAATTAATCATCGTATAAGGGAACAAACTAAATTAGAACTAACATTTTTTGCCAGCCTGCCTCATATAAATAATGGGAGGAAACGTAAGCAAATCCAAAGGAGAATAATAAGAACGCAAAATTATTTTACAGTATAAAGCAAAAGGATAACATCTGTTTTGTACCTTTTCTCTCTCACAATAAATTTGGTATACGATAAGTAAATGTAAATTTTACCTCTTTTAACTAATGATATTTTGCTCGGTTTGATATTTCTTAAAAAAAAGGTTGTCGTAAAATGGGAGTGCGTATTCTTGTTAATATAGATTATAGAAATTCTTTGCATTCAACTAAGGTGAAATTTACATATGTGTGTGTACTAATAATGGAACATGGATATTTGATAAAGTTAAAATTTGGTTTCTCTTTAAATTCACTATATTCATTGACATTTCTATGGTGTAAAGAAGCAAAAAAAAAAAAACAAAAAAGGAATACAAAATAAATGTGTGCAATACAAATCATTATCATTATATTTCAATCATTTTCTATTACTATTCAATTATATTTTCATTATATTTTTTTGTGTTTTTAATTTGGTTTCTCATATTAATCTCTTTCTTTTATTATTTCTCTTTCTCTGACTAAGTATATGCAAATGTACGTACATGTGTCATATAGGGCTTGCATTTGTTACATACATAATCATATGGCTTAGTTTAATTGAAAATAAAATGCAAACATTATTTATGGAAGAAAACAAAATTTGAACCTATCAAGTATCAGTTATCTATCACTCAGTTACAAATTACTCTTCTCGCATGTAAAAAAGTTCAATTTCGATTTATGCATGTATATATTATACTTTTATATGCCAATTTATGCTTAGGCAGCGTATACACCTCGGACAAAATCGAATTTTATCGTAGATAAAGTCGGATGAGTGTTTACATTTCAGACTTTTCCACAGATTTAAATCTACGATTTTACGTCAAATATTTTTTGTATTTAACAGGGTTTCTTTTTATAAAGTGCGTAATTTTTTAATACGTAAATTAAAAAATTCAAAGGTATCTAATCAAAAATCTCCAAACATATAATACACATATTTTTATAAAATTTGTTACAGTAATATAAAATATAATTACACATTTGAAGTATGAGCAATAATAACCAAATGGCGTTAGAGTGAATTTTAGTGCCATTTGAATATATATGTTGTTCTTTGAAAATATATTATTTTTCATTAAAAAAATATTTTCACTAAAAAGTCGAAAATAAAATAAGGAAAAAAAAATTTTTTTTTTAGAAATATTTGCCTTCAATTTAAGCGTACTAAAACTACAAAAATAAACTTTAGAATCGCAGCTTGATATAATGTTTTCATAGCAAGTTATGATTGTAATTACGGAAAAAGCAAATTAGCCGAACTTTTTACCAAATCTCTTAATCTCATCTCAAGACTTCCTAGAATTTCGGCTAATTTGCTGTTTCCGTAATTACAATCATAACTTGCTTTGAAAACCTTATATCAAGCTGCGATTCTAAAGTTTATTTTTGTAGTTTTAGTACGCTTAAATTGAAGGCAAATATTTCTAAAAAAAAAAATTTTTTTTTCCTTATTTTTTTTATACTTAAATTTCAGGTTAAGTTAAAAAATGTATACTACTCGGGTGTGCAGGCTTTAAATTGCACGTGGTGAAAAAGAATTAGCTAATGATATACAAAACAAAAACAAAAAATAAATGTGACAATGACAAGTGAATAAATAAGTAAGACGAGAAAATAAAGTTAGCATAATAAATTAATATTCTAAAATTCTTGTTACAGAGTTACATATTACTTTGTTTTCGCTTAAAAACAAGTGCCTAATAATTTTCATATAGAGAATAGACTTAATATTAGATCAACAAAAATCTTTAAATATTGTGAAACATAACGAAAAACCACCTGATCACCTTGAAATGTGAAAATAAATTAATTGCACAAACTTATGACGGAGCAGCAGTTATGGCAGATGAAATGAATGGAACACAGAAAAAAGTGAAAGATGCTTATCCAACAGCTCTTTTCGTTCATTGTTGCGCGCATGTGCTTAATTTAGTGTTGTCACAGTCTGTATCATATATACAAAAATGTAAGTTATTTTTCGCAAAAATTTCATCATTTTTCTCCGTATCAACAAAAAGGAACTACATATTAAATTAAACTATAAAAAAAAATTTCCAAAGTTGGCTACAACTAGGTGGAATTATTCTTCTCAATTGATAAATACAATCAGTTCCGAAAAAGAACTCTTAGTTCAGTTATTTGAAAATATTTTTGATGATCCTAACTATTGGGACAATGAAACTATCAATATGGCCAAAGATTTCTGTATTTTTTTTTAACAATTTCAAAATCAATTTCTTCTGGCTATATTTCGTAAAGTAAATAAGTATATTTAATTATGTTATTTAATTATAGTATATAAGCTTTTTATGTTTTTATTTATGTTTTAGTTTTCAAGTTAATGTTTTTCTCGATTACATATGTGAATTAAATTATATGTATATTTGTTTTCCGAATACATGCCTTTTAATTTTGTTGCACACCTTATGACAAAACCCACCGCACGCTACTGATATAGACATTATTATGTTGATAGTGATCCTCTACGGAAATTATTACTATAATAATTTCCTCAACGCGCGGTCGAAAAACTTACGAAAAAATGTGATTAGTCGATCTAACGTAAATTGATTATAACGGAAAAAGATAGGTTGGAATTAGTGGGTTAGATTCCTACACCATCTACACACTATCCTTAAAAAACAAATATTTGTTTTGTTTTGTGATGCTAGAAGTTATTGGTAGTGAAATCTTAATTGAAAATTGCAAATCTGAATTGTATATTTATAATAATTAAGATAAATATATATATTTGAGCTTCGTTTCTTCCCAATTAAAAGGGGAAGATCTTAAAAAAGCGATCGGGATTTAATTAAGGCTTACATACATTTTTTTGCCAAACGTTAGGTTTATGTTAATTTAAATTTAACTGTATTACAATACACTAATACAATACACATAAATTGAACATACATAAAGAATAAACGAATAATATACATTTCAGTCACAACTGCAAAACGGTAAAGCAATTTTATTTCTGTAAATAAGTACTAAAAATTAAACAGTGGCAGCCTGGGAGTGAACCGTATAATTATGTTAGTTTAATCTGTATTTACATGTAGTTATTGAATCCCGACAACATAGCTATAGTGTTAAACTTCCATACTTTACCTGCCGCTTGATTATCTACTTTAATAATTTATTTGATGCACGTATATTTTAAATAGACAGAAAATAGAATAGAATATTTATTTGTTCTTGACAAGTCAATAATATTTTTAGATATTTACATAAATGCCAGCAGTTCATCTTCGAGTAATAATTGACAATATCGATATCAATATTTTGTTCAATGTAAATATTTTGTTCAATAGGTTCTATAAATTTGACTAAATAAAATTTCTGGTATTGAATTAATAATATTTATTTTATCTGATATAAAGCGTTCAACCAATACTGTACTGTTGTGTATAACATGATATATTTAATAATAAAAAATATTTATGGCAATATTCTTAAATTTTAATATTACCTACAAATCCAAACAGCAGCTTTTCTGATTTTTAAAAAATACAAAAATACGAACAACAAACTGATTACAAATTATATAGAATTATCCTCGTATATTTTTGATATATTTATTTTAATTCAATATTATAAATATGAGTCATCTTAATATATTTATTTTAATTCAATTTTATAAATATGAGTCATCTAGTACCTTGTACACAATAATTAGATAGATAGGTAGTAGTGCGACAGTACGCCGACACACTTAGTCCAATGCAATAATATGGAAACTTTCCTCACATAAGACTCTAATCGTTGGGCGATTTCGAGTTTTTTGCAAAGCGTTGGAGGTCTTTAATTTTATTGCCTTCAATATCACCCAGCGACTTCAGAAACAAAGTACACAGTAATTATCTATTTTGCCTTTTAATGAATTCATGAATTCTTTGACTCAATATGATATAATATATTTTTTTTAAATACCACAAGATTTTGTTCACTTAACAATTTTTAGAACGATAGATTGACCATGAATAGAATAATATTTTTAAATCTTAAAGTACATCCCCGAATTTGTATTATGTCATGCAAGTCATGCAACAGATTTATTACTCAATAAAATATTTATATTTGCATTCAATCATCACTTTCAAGGAATTTTAAATTATATTATACAGCAAAATTATGTTATATAAATTTAATTTAAATATTATTTTTTACGAAATTAAAAAACAAAATTTAAATCAAAAATATTTCAAATTCAATTTTCTGTTCATTCCAAACTAGTATTCGGAATTTAAAATTCAATAAAAAAAAAAAATTTTTGTTAGTTCATACCAACCAACAACTAAAAAATAACATTTCGTTTTATCACAGCTGAGTGATTACAACTACACACCAGTTAGTATACAGGATTTAAAATTTCATTTAAAATTTTTACTTTTTTTTTTGTTTTTTTTTTTTTTTTTTTTTGTACTACATTCAATCACATTCATATTTAATTTTAATTTCATGAGGATGAAAATTTAAATTTAACCTTCGTGTGGGTAGGATTTAAAATAATGTAATAATTTAGATTTCTCAATAACCGATTTTTCAGCCGATTTTCAAAAACTTCATAGTTAGTTACTATGTGTTTTTTTTTGTCTTTTTTCCAGAAGCATCTAGAATGGCCAAATCTCCCTAACTACCATAAATCAAAGTGGAAAGTAAAATTTAAACTATATAATACTTAATATCGGTTCTATGAATGAAATTTTGATCATCAAAACAGGTCGTCTCATTTTCTTCTCATTCTCCGCTTCGTCTTCATTCTTGAAGTTTGGAACAATAAATATACATATTGGCTTGCCTAGAAAAGTGAACGTTTGCAATAACGTTTTTTTTTTTTTTTATCAATTTGCTACTATTTTGTCTTTAACAAATATTTCATAAATTTAAATTTGTAACCAAGACGTCGAAACATGCACGTAAAACCTTATAACAACTTATATTTTGATCAAATAATAATATTTTTTACGTTCAGAAACGTTATCTACGGTGGCATGAGTGTGTCTGAATTATCCATGTACCTGCTTTCTTATCAATCGTTCTATAGATTTTATAGAATTAGGAAAGTATATAAATTGATAATTGATACTCATTGAAAATTCTTTGAATTTCAGATATACAGTTATATTATTTACTTATTATTGTGCCCAACACACCTAAGTAGGTTCTGGGCCTGACTAATCAACGTCCTCCATTTTGGCCGGTCACGCTTCTCTCCAGTTGAAGATACGAAATTATTTCATGTCTACCGATACTTCGTCTCTTTAACCAATTGTTGGTCTACTCCGGCGTCTTGTTTCTTTGAGTCTGATTTCTTTTGACTGGAGCATTTTTATCCAACTGCTTTTGGTGTCCTACCTGTAATCTCTTAGCTTTATTTTTATTTAAACTATAATTTTCTTCTCGAGGACACCAAGTGTATGTTCACTTGCCTTGAGCACTGTCCATGATTCTGATCAGTAGAAGAGTACCGGCAGTATGAGTATTTTGTAGATATGTACATTACATATTCAAAAAGAATTTTTTCATGTTAACACAATAAGTAGATAGATAGTTCGTAGATCGCGCAAATTGGATGTAAATTTAATTGTTCACAATAACAATGGCAAAATTAAGCACATATATTTTTTTCGAGTTACCTTAATATGGAATTCATTGGCAAATACTATTAGTTGTGAATTACCAATAATCAGGCTTACAGAGCTACCTTTATAATATTTTAAGATAAAAACTTAGATAGTAGACAAAATGGAGATAATTCCTTCTTTTCAATTTTGATAATTGAAGGAGGGAGGAATGAATGTGAGATTTAAGTCAATATTTAACTTGTGTATTATAAGAATAGAATTTATTTAAATTTATATTAATTGACTTTTTTTTGTTTTTATAGAATAACTCCATTTTATTTAAGTATTTAATTTTATTTACCAATGACAAAGAGTACTGGGCCAGGTCGAAAAACCCGGGATCATTGGGAATCGAACCTGCGATCTTTGGATTAAAATACAAGAGCTCTACTTATTCTGCCATCCAGCATATAGCATAAATGTTACATTTTGCAGCCGCAGTTATCAAGTCTCAATTTTTTAGAACTATGTAAATTTATATGACCAATATGTGATCAAAAACATTAAATACAATCAAATGTAAAAATCAACCATTTCAAAATATTTCATTGACTCCGAAAATTTATAGAAAAATTAATTTTATATCATTATAAATCCTATCACTAAATTTGAAAAAAATATCACGCCCATGCAAAGGTTAAAAAAATGTTTAGTGAAAAAATTTATGAAAATTTCCCATTAAAAAAATAAAAATAATTTGCAAAAAAATTATATTTGCCAAAGACGGGAGAAACTTTTCACTCCTTTTTCATCACTTCGTATTTAAATAAAAAATATTTTTAAATTTTCATAATAATAAAACAAAGTAAATAACGTGAGAGTATATTTGAGTAAAAGGAAAATTACATAGGATTCAGTAATTTGAAATTATGTACAGAATACAAATAATAATTATAATGATAGGGCGTTGAAGGTGTTGCAATAGGTGTTTTCATAGTTTGTTCTGAATTTATTCTGCATTTGATTTTGTTTCGTAATTTCCTTTTTTTGTTTTTGTTTTTTTTTTGTTTTTGTTTTTTTTTGTTTTTTTGAGATTGAAACACAATACAGGAAAAATTTACTACTATATAATTTTCTTTGATTTGCATTTCATCCGTAATCTTATAATATCCTTACTGAAATTAGGTTGGCATTTTCTATACTAATACAAATTTTCAAAACATTAAAGGAATAAGGATCAACATTTTTTTGATGAAAATTGATTTTGTTCTAAATTTATTCAAAATTAAAAAACTGACTAAAAATATGGCATACAAATCAAGGGAGTTAGTAATAAGAGGAAAATATATATTAATTTATTAGATATTTTTTTTTATATAAACTGCAAGTCTATAGGATGAACACCCTACCTGTTTTTACACAGAGATTTGGGTTACACAATTACACATACAATAGTTTTTTCTTTTATGATATAATTTAAATGTGGAGAACTACATATATCTATTAGTTATAGTTTTTAGCTATAGAATTAATAAAAAAGCTTTATAAAAGCTTTTGTGCTGCATTGGAGCTAAATTTAGAGCTATGAGCTCCAACTTTTAGCTCTATATCCGTTCTTAGATCTTTTATACGGGTCTTATAACATAAAAAAATGTCGCTTATAGCCTAGGTCCACACGGGTCAACTTTCAACACTTCTTTTCTTTCGTTTCATTCCCCCTCTTCTATAAATTAATTTTGCGACAGCCATTTTCGTTCATCACTTTGTTGGCAAAATTTTAGCTGGTGAACGAGAGAATCTACTAATGCGAACAAAGCTTATCTTTCAATAAAATTTTACTTTATAAGCTTCAAAAATATTTTTTATACATATATAATTTCAAACCTACTTGTACAAATTACATTAAATTATAATTTAATATATTAAATAATGTCGTCAAATACACAACAAAAATGTATTTTAAGGACATACATACGTACGTAGTACCGATAAATAAATATTTTTCTTTTGTACTTCTCGCTTCAAATTTTTTTTTCAAATAAAATATTTACACACACATATAAAAGTGATACTAGTTTTTGACGAATCGTCTGGAAGTAAGCATAATTATATTGAAAGTTGAAAGTTGAATCGTCTGGTTAGGCCCATAGAGCTAATTCAATCTTTAGTTTTAGCTCTATTAAAGTATTTCAGACCACTCTCTCTCTCTCTCTCTCTAAATTATATATATATTATTCTGCATTTATCTGGATGTTTGTAAGTTCGACGGAACGCTCCAACACATATACAAATTGCATATGTATACAAATGCATATATATACAAATTGCTTTGGTGCTTTTTTTTAACCCCTGTCTACCATGCTGAACCTTTGCAGGAAAAATTGATTGCATGAACTATATTTTTTTAATTTAATGTTAGTCTTCTTCGCAAATAATAAGGAAAAATAATAAATAATAATAATAATATAAATAAAACAAACAATTTTTTTGATTTATAATAATAAGGACTAATAGAAATTTAATCAATAGTTTAATATGGTATAATAACCAAAAGGCAAACAGCTATTAACACAAAAAAAAAACATAATTCACTCAAAGGTTATTCTTATTACTTAAAATTATACACAATAATATACATGTGTATCAGCATATTTGTATTGTATAATATTATACATTATACTACTTTATTGCTTCTACCTTTTATTTTTGGCATTATTGTGTGCGTAACTCACTTCACTCAAAAAAAATTATTTTTGTTTTTTTTTGTTATTTTTTATTATTTGCTGTATCTGTATTCTGTATGTTCTGTATGCTCCATTCCAAAAATATTATTTTATTTTCAGTGTTAAGTGTTCGCTGTTCACTTCACTGTTCAGGTTCACTGTTCAATCAATAGAACTTGATAGAAGTAGAGTAGGATAATTAACTCTACTTCTACGCCGGATAATAAAACATTGTTTTTTTTAAATTGAAAATTATAGATGAAAATATTTTTGTATTTTTTGTAAATTTTACCAATTTAGATACGAAATTTTGAATATATAAATTATGAATATTTTTTAAAAATAACACAATACCATAATAACAGTTTATTCATATAGCAAAATAAGATCCCTATACAGTATACAAAAGACAAAATTTATATGAAAATAAGATCCCATTTTTAAATTTGCTCTCCCGGAGGACTCAATAACGCTAATACGGTATAATTTATACTAAATGGAACCCAACTAACGAATTATAACTAAATGGAAGTGAGAACGAGTATACCATACAAAAATACAAACATTTTATACAAATTTGTATATATAATTGCATATTGCATATATTATATTTGCATATAAAAAAAAAAAGATTAGTGTTAGGCCAATATAAACATAAATAAAAATAAATAAAAAGTGATATAAACATAAGTACTGTAATTTCGGAATAAAGAATCTAATGAAAGAAAAAAAGAAACTAGGATTTATTTTGCTTCCGTCATTTATGACGGGTTACAAAGCTAGTTATATACAATGCTTTAAATAAATACTAAATATAATATCCCAAGCCTTTGGCTGATTAACAAAAGCCCCTCTCAATTACCAAACTATCATAATGATGAAGAAAATAACTTGAACATTAAGTAAAACTTAACAATTCTAACAGAAATGTAGCTAGAATATATCTCGAAGTATTATTTGAGAAAAAAACATTTAACGACTTCATACTACCCTAAGAATTAAAATTAAAAGTGTAAATAACTAAAAGAAAAGAAAAAACATCTTGATTCAGTTACTTATCATAAAATAAACCATGGAAACCATTTTTTTTAAATTATTTTCCACTATACACTATTGAAGTATTAATCCAAAGATTACAAATTATATCCTTTGAAACTCATCAAAAGGATCATTTTTAATTCATAAGTATATTAAAATTTCTGCATCTATACAAATTAAAAAAATGCACTTAAATAATAATAAATTATGATAATGATAATGATAATGATAATGATGATTATGATGATTATGATGATTATAATGATTATAATAATTTTCAAATTTATAATGTAAATTTATAAAAAACCAACAAAAACAAAAGAAAAATTAAATGCATGAAATTTAAAATAATATAGAGATGAAAAGTACTATACACATTCACATTACCATCAGGACACTTTAATGACCTGGCATTCATTTAATGCGACAATAAAATTATTTTGTAATGCATCATATGAAAAATTTCCATTAAAAATAGAATTATTAGAAAATTTTTGCACTGCACTTTTTTTTTCTTTTTTATATGGTGGCATTAAAACATAAAATTTGTTCTGCTGCTGGTGGTGAATAAAAATAATAAAATTAATTTTAGAGAGATAAATGCAATGAAAGTATTCATTTTACATATTTACTATACTTTAAAGTCAACATAATAACTGCTTCAATCTTAGATAGATATAATATAGATCTGATAAGTTTATGTATCTGTAGATGTAATTGCGGATTTAACCTAATTGAGTTTTGATTAATAAAGTATTTTAGAATTATGCAATTTAATAAAAATTCAGGTTATCATTAGAAGTTATGGTGAACCACTTAAAGTTCAACATAAAATATAATATGAAAATAAAAGACGAATATAAGATCATTAGCAATCGTACCGGGGTATATGTGATAAACAATCAAATAAAGAAAAATCTAAGTTTAAATCTTTGTGTAGTTATAAAACAGCTATTTCAGACCCACAAGTATTGCGATTGACTAACTGAACACCCAAACAACCTGTATTACAATTACTGAACATCGAGACACATCAGAAGATTGCAACATTATATACCAACCAGACTAATTTTTTGGCTTCAATAATAACACTAATGATTAAATAATAAATTAATAAGAGAAGATGGATAGATAAATCTATACTTATTGCACATCAAAACATCAAATGAAAAATAATTTAAAATAGATTGTGAAGAAGAATTTCATATTAGAAGAAAAAAAAACAAAATGATTCATTTTAATTGTTTTCCAATTATTTTAATTAAATTTCAATTTTTAGGATTGACAAAAAGTAACATTGTATAGGATGCCTATTATGTATTTCGATTTGACAATTACGATTTGATCGACCGAAATGTCAAAATTCAAAATTGTGTGCTATTATGTATTTTGAAATCGGTTAGATATTGTTGGTCAGCATGAACTCATACATAATATGCGCAATGTCTGCCAGGCAACTTTTGTACATTACTGGAGTCATCCATAATCAACAAGAAATTTAGAGTAGCACACGGATAAGCAAAATATACCCAAATTTATTATGAGTCCCACAAGACAGTGTCTTAGGACCCATTTTATACTTACTCTTTACTGCCGATATCCCAACAACAATAAAGATCGCAAGACAATTTTTGCAGACAATACGGCTCTAATGGTCACAAGTACATTGCAGACTCAAACAATAAGGCAACTCCAAAAAAAGCTGGACGAGATAAATAGATGGCACAGGATTGAAAAATTTAGCTGAACAACGAAAAATCGGTTTTTACTCACTAAATCACCACTTAGCGTATATGCAAATAACATAAAAGTCCGAAAAGCAGAAACAGTGAAAAATGTTAGATTATATCTTTATTCGCGCTTTAACTGAAAGCATCACTTTAAGCAAAAAGTATTAGAAGCCAACCAAAAAACAAGATATATGTGTTTGTTAATAGGAAGATAGTTGAAACTAAGCCTGTGCTCTAAACTCCAAATATATAAAAGTATAATTAATCCAATATGGCAGCTAGGTTTGGGGACTGCACTAAGAAGTCGAAATATGTAATTATACAACGAAAAGGAGATCTCTTAAACAGATTAGATAATATAAGAAAGCTGAAAAGGCTAAAACTCCACGATTTAGTGGGATAATAAAAATCTTGGGAAGCAGAAATATTGATTCCAATAAACCCACAGGTCTTGCTTTTGAAGCACATTTTCAATCTAGGAATAATTTATTCAAATATGTAATAAGATTGTAATATAATAACCTTACTTACTTATTTACTTGTTGGGCGCTATAGATCTAGAAGGGCCTGACGCAAAATTGTCCTCCACTGACTTCGCTCACTAGAGGGATCTCTCCAGTTGGTGATTTGAAGTTTTTTCATATCTGCCGACACTTCATCTCTCCAACAAAGGTGCGGCCTCCCTCGACGACGCGTTCCCTGGGGCTTGTATTCGAAGAGTTTTCTAGCTGGAGCATTTTCATCCATACGCTCATATGTCCTAACCAATAAAGACGTCTTATTCTGACATTTTTTTTTGGCTAGATCCATGTCGTTGAACGGCTGGTATAATTCGGCATTGTATTTTCTTCTCCAAGCCACTTCGTCAGGAACAGGAGCATAAATGAAACGAATTTTTCTCTCAAAGATATCAAGTGCATGCTTGCTTGCTTTTGGTAAAGTCCATGAATCATAACCATAAGCAACGGAAGGATGAGTGTTTTGTATAATTTGACTTTGGAATTTTGGGATAGGAGCTTTGAACCTAGTTGATTGGACAAACCGAAGGGTTAATAACCTAAAGGTTGTAAAAAAAAAATAAATTGTATCGAATTTATCAACGGAAGTAGGTTTTTTTAGGTTGAAATATTACTTACAATTTTGTTCTAAAGGTCTATAATATAATTTTTCATAGCTTAGTTATTACATTTTCTATTTTACAAATAAAATGTTGAAATTAAATTTTTTTATTTGTTATAACTGTTATTAAGTCAAAAAACATGTTTAAAATGGATATTTATCGTTTAAGAGTATCATAACTTTACATTATGTTTAATTATCTATTGTACACCTATTATATTGTAAAACACTTATTGCATTTTTATACATTGTACCTATACATACAAATATTCATAATTATTAATGTACTCGTAATGTAATATTGTTATTTTACGTACACAACTATTAATAAAGTCAGTCCAAAAATATAATCCAAATGATGCGTATGAATACACTACATCGTGGTTAAAAAAAGACCACGTTTGCGAAAAATTTAGAAAATTAAAAACAACAATTTTTTTTATTTAATTTAAACTAAACATTCTAAAAAGTTTACAAATTACATAAAAGGATAAAATAATTTTACACAATAGAAAAAAAAAATGCCAGACAATGTGATACCAGTCAGCTCACGGGGGTATAGCAGCTTCACAATCAGATCACTCGACCAATTTCCATTCTGTAACCCTTGGGAATGTCCCAGATGGTGACGAAGGTTTAAAAGACTTCACTAAAAATTTTAAAATATCAATTTAACACTAGCAGCACTTATAAACAAGTCTTTAAGGACTATACAATAGAAAGAATAATTTTTACCATGAAAATTATGCAAAGTACAACATACCCCTATTTTGATCACATTTGATCTGTATTTCAATATTTTATGCAGTAAATTTTTTAAACAATCGCACCCATTATTTTATTATAAGTATCTGGGATAATTATTATGTACCTAAAATTACAATAATATCAAAAAATTTCAATTGTTTACAACCAACTGCAGTAATAATCGTTGATTAAAAAACTCAAATCGTACATCAAGATGTTGCGAAAAAAAGAACTCATTATATTAAATGAAACAAAAAAAAATAAATAAAAACCATTATTTTTAAACCAATGTAACGCAATATCATTTGTATTAATAATAACATGGTAAGTATAAGAGAATAACTTCTTATCTATGTAAATTTTCAATTTAGAAAAAAAGAAAATATCATTAAAATATCAAATCAAAAATAAAAAAAAGGAAAACTCATTTATAATTTCTTACAAAATTTATCTCTGTAAAAAAAAACAAATACTTTATCACTAAAACAGAATTTGTTACAAGAAGAGTGTCTCACTCACTAAATTTTTTTCTTAAATATTTAATCCTTTTATTCTATCACATAAATTTAAGCTTACCGTTATTGCAAACTTAACTGTTATTCTCAAAAATATATACAGTGTAAAATCGTTTAACTATACATCAGAAATTCATTGCTTGCTTACCTGAAAATATAAATAAAAACAATAATAAAATATTTGAGAATAAAAAGGTATAAATTTAAAATTAGAATTTTAAATTTAAATATTTAGAACAAAAATAAAAAAACAATAATAATAATAATAATATTCAAGATACGAAATATACCATATTATAAATAAATATTTTATGAGAAATCTTGAAAAATAAATAAAATTTCTCTTACCTAGAAAACATGAAAAACAGAAAATAGAATCAAAGTAAAATATTTTAGATAAGCAAAAAAATTTTTTATAATAATAAATTCAGTTGAGGAAGAAGAGATATTCACAATGTTCATTATTGAAAAAAGAAATTATTTTCTTTAAAAAATAAATTCATAAGCAAATAAATTAATTTATTCAACAGATTAGTAACGGTAGGAAGGCTCAGTATAGCGAAGTAGCATTATTAATCGATACATTTCGTAGCAATAAATTAATCTTGTTAAACCAGAAAATCGGTGTAGCATTTCTTATCAATTATTAACATAAATAACATTATAATATGTGTCAGATCTATTTTCTTAGGCTTACTAACTGCTGAGTTATGTGGTGTCGGGGTTATATGTATTTGGATTTTCACATATCGTGATTTTAACAAAAGTGCAAAATTGCACTACAATATCTACAATATTTCGAGTATTTATTTAACAAATTACTGCCTTACCTACTAATTAAATGTGGAAAACTACTGCTATTGGCAGGCTAAGCCTTCTTAAATACAATATTTTCATTGTATCTAATTTGTTACCAGATTATATATATGTTATCTCAAGTATTTCTTGTCATTTATTATAATACCAATCACAAAGGGTACTAGACCAGGTCGAATAACCAATAAAGCATTTTTTTGCTTCATCGGGAATCGAAGCTGGGACGTTTTGCTTGAAAGACAGGCGCTCTATATACTACGTCATCCAGCGTGTATTTGCTGATAATAGTATAGTAATTTTTCATATTCATAGATATCAATAAATAAATATTCGTGAAAGATCATTAGTTTACCCTTATTTCATTAAATGGCAGTATTTAAATTACAGACGTTAAGATAAAAACAAAAATGTCATATTCTGATATTTACTTCCGAGATGGAATCTTTTGTTCTACGTATTTCTGAAATATTATCTGTGAATAATTGGAATACTGTAATGTAGGATAATTATTACAATGTCCCACTTCTACTTTAATTTTTTGAAATTTCTAAAAATGCAGTCATTGTGTAGAATTTTAGTGTTTTAAAATTTTTTTCTTTTGAAGAATATAATTGTGCCTAATTTTTGGTTAAACCATATCTAACCAAACATTATCAAATGCCTGGCCGTTATTTAATGATAATACTAAACATTTGTTTATTTATTTTAATTTTTTTTCTATTTTTTTATCTTAGGTTAGTCTATATGCCTTTTCTTTTTTTGTATAACTCCTAGAATTTGAGATGAACAGTAATTGCTAACGCGGAGACTTTATATACCTAATTAAATAGAGTAAGTTTTTTTAGGAAACGTGTCATATAACTGTGTTTAGTTTGTTTATAATATCATTTGCCTGTATTTTAAATGATTGGATATGCTGGATACTGAATATGATAAATATTAAGCATATACATATATATATATATATATATATATATTATATATATATATATGTATTTGTATAATATTATAAAATGTATATAATTTGTAAAAAGTAGTATAAATATATATATATAACTTTAATTTTGAATCCAACTCTAAAATATTTCCTAACTCAGAGAGATTTAAGAGCTGGATTCAAAATCAAAGTTCTACGCTTTATAATTTATTATGAAATTTTACTTATATAAATAATTGTCATGAGTAGCCGCAGGCGGGATACAAACAAAATGATTGCAATCGAAAACACTAATTATTGAATTTAAGTCGGATTTTACTATTTTGGGGTCTTGTATTTGGTATTTCGGATTGCGTAGCCAACGCATAAGTTGTACATATAAATACAGGTAAATAAAATACAAACAAAAGAAATGCCGGTAAATTAAAATACAGGTAAATAAAAATACAGGCAAATGGAATACAGACATGTGATACTAAGCCGATTTTTTCTATTAAATTTTTATAATTTTTCCATTTTATTTTAATCTATACATGCTACAGCGCAAACTATCCGAGTAATACACCCAGAGGTGGTAGCTCAATTTTAATAAAGAAAGATATTAAGCACCACGAGGAACTTAGTCTAGAAATAGATGAATTCCAACTAATCGTGCTACGAATTATGTCTGTTAAACAAAGCCTTTGTGTCGGTGCATTATACTGTCCACCCAAATACAACATAAAGAATAACATGTTTGAAGAAATTCTTAAACTACTTGGCGAAAGATTTATCCTGGGAGGTGACTACAACGCCAAGCACATAGATTGGGGGTCTAGAGTAACCTCTACGAGAGGAAGAGAGCTAAGAAAAGCTATAAAAGAAAAAGGCTGCATTTACCAATCTACCGGTAAGCCTACCTATTGGCCAACTGATAGAAATAAAACTCCTGATCTGCTTGATTTTTATATAACAAAAAAAATTTCACCCAATTATATTAAGCTAGAAGATAACCATGATTTGGACTCAGATCACTCTGCAGTCATACTAAGTCTATATGAAAAGGTTATTAAGAAACAGTCGAAACCTCTGCTAACGAACAAGACAACTGACTGGGCTAGCTTTAAACAAGAAATAGAAAACAAAATAAACATAAAAACAAAACTAAGATCCAAATGTGATATAGATTCTGAAGTAGAAAATTTTATTAAAATTATTCAAAATGCTGGATGGAATAATACAAAAAATTGTGAATATAAATCGGTAGGATTCAACTACCCTAGAGAAATATTAAATATGATAAAAATAAAAAGAAGAGCTAGACGCAGATGGCAACAATCGCGTGATCCGGCAGACAAAACTGTGCTAAATAGGTTAACTCAGAATCTTAAAAGAAAAATTAAAGATCTTAAAAATGAAAATTTTGAAAAATATATAAAAAATTTATCAGCTAAAAGAGAAAATAACTACTCGTTGTGGAAAGCAACAAAGAGTACAAAAACCTCGATCTCTCAAATCCCGCCAATCAGAATGAAAAGCGGTGAATGGGCGAGAGATAATAAAAATAAAGCTGAAACATTCGCAGATCATCTTGAAGAAATTTTTTGTCCAGACGAGACAGATTCGGATGATCTCACTGAAGAAAATAATAATTGGCAAGAAAATGTTATATCACCATTTTCAGAGAGTGAAATAGTTGAACAAATTAAAAAACTCAGAGATAAAAAAGCTCCAGGTTTTGATCTAATTACATCGGAAGTCCTGAAAGAACTTCCGAAAAAAGCTATAACAATGCTAACACGCATTATAAACGCTGCTATAAGAATAAGGTATGTGCCGAATATGTGGAAAATAGCAGAGATAATTATGATACCAAAGCCAGGTAAGCCCATAAATGAGGTCAAATCCTACAGACCAATATCATTACTACCAATAGTATCAAAATTATTTGAAAAACTATTATTGATTCGAATGAGACCGATCATAGAAAATAGTAATCTGATTCCAAATTATCAATTTGGCTTTATACATAATAGAAAAAGCTTTAGAGGAAAAGAAAGTATGCTCTACCATATTTCTAGATGTAGCCCAAGCTTTTGATAAAGTATGGCATCGAGGCTTAATAAATAAACTAAACAATATGTTACCTAAACAATACGTAGATATACTCTCATCATATCTAGAAAACAGACTATTCAGAATAAAACAAGACGAAGAGTATTCTACTATTAGAGATATTAAAACGGGTGTGCCTCAAGGTAGTATTCTGGGTCCCATACTGTATTTGCTCTACACCAATGATTTACCAGAAATGGAAAATATAACTGTAGCTACATTCGCTGACGATACTGCGTTGATGGCAGTAGGATCAAATATTGACGAGACTACAATTAAATTGCAAAGAGCAAGCGACAAGCTATACCTCTGGACAAAGAAATTGAAAATTAAACTCAATGAGTTAAAATCAGTACATGTAAATTTTAAAAAAATTAGAAAATTAAACACCATTGGTAAATCTGAATGGGGTCAATATACCCCAAGAAAACAATGCTAAATACCTAGGAATGACATTAGATGTCAAACTTAGATGGAAAGAGCACGTTAAAAAGAAAAAAATTGAGCTTGAAAATAAATATAGAGAAATGTACTGGCTCTTAGGTCGTAATTCTAAATGGGGATGTGCCAGACAAACACATGTACTTTGTATACAAAAATTCCAAAATAAAGTCTTGCGCAACATGGTAAATGCCCCCTGGTATGTTAAAATGTAATAAAAAGATATGCAACAAAGCATATAGCTCGTCTGGAGGGTCATGTTAACGTTGAGGCCTCTCAACTGCTACATAATAAAAATGATGTCAGAAGGCTTAAAAGAACTAAGCCACTAGATTTAATACGATAGAATTTCGTAAACTTTTTCTTTAAGAAAATCAAAATAGCAATAAATTAATGGTTAGTCCGTTGGACTAGTATTAATGGGAGGGGTATGGTTTAGTCAGTAAAAATCTGGCACACAATGGAAGCTACGGGGCTCATTGTGTCTATGAAGATTCCCACCAATCCACGCAAAAAAAAAAAAAAAAAAAAAAAAAAAATTTATTTTAATGATTACAAAGTGGATCACCTAAATTTAAAGAATAAATATAAAAAACTTCTTTATACATCCATGCCACAAAAAGGAATCGAACAGGATCCTATTTATTAGTATCAGTTCAGGTGACATTACTTCACTATATATCAAGTAGACGTGATTAGAAATTCAAAATCATGTACCTGGTTCACATTTGTTTAATGTGTTAGAATTTTTAATCTTTAAAGTAGAAATTACGACATTATTCGCAACAAAGTTATTTTTTTTCGTTACTATGTTTACTGGGTACGCTCTGTCACGTACTTTTGTCAGTTGTTGACAATTGTGTAATTTTTATTAGTGTTTTTCCAATATTTATTTATTGTATTATTTTTATTGTGTCGTATGAGATATATGAGTATTGATATAGGTAATATTTTTAGTTATAAAGTATTAATTATTAATTATTTTTTATTGATAATAAATTTTATATATAATATTTTGCTATTTTTTTTTTTAAGTTATATTTTATATCCCTCACGGGAATTGAACCCGTGACTACTGCATCGTATTTCAATCACATTTCAGTGCTCCAACCGATTAGGCCACAGAAGGTATTATGCAACAAAGTTACAGGCTCAGACAATCGTTAGAGTCTGTTAATTTTACCTTCACGGTTACCAAAATCTCCACCTTCAACATAGTGCTTGTTCTTCTTACGCCATCCATCCATAGTTCGTGAATTTAATTTTCAGGGAAATTCACATTGCAATTGATACTTCTGGTGCATTTCAAGTTCAATAACAAAATGATCAATTATTGGAATACGTTGTTTGCTATACTTGACAAAACCTCATTTGTAGATAAATTTACAAACTGCCTTCAAATTTGGATAGCTCCATGTTAAGTATGGTTCACAAATACAAAACATATTAATTGCGGTTCTATTCAATTTGATCAAAATTTCATTGTTGATTTGACGCAACGGAAAAATTGTACGTACTTTTGGTGCAACTTTGTTAATACCACGAATACGATACGATACGAATATTGAAAGCTAATTTTCTTTCAGCTTGAATATAGTACATTCCCCGTTTCTTGAAAATACGTCTAAATTTAATCTTACAACGGTCACTTCTCAAATGTTCTACATTATATTTCTCAGCTCTAAGAAATTTTCATGTTTTCTGCAAATGTTTTCTTTTTCATGTTTTCTGTTTCCTAGTTGCAATTACAAAACGCTTTTTCAATTATCTTTTAATTAAACTATAGCTTTAGTGCTAATACGTTTTGTTAGAAAATTTTAATTTGAACTATGGAGCAGCTAGAAGTTTTTTATTATTTTCCTTCGCTGGTTTCTTAGTCTCCTTCTTTTTACTATCCGCAATTCTCATCTTGGATTAGTTGCCGTGTAAAAAAACAAACACGCTATCATGGCAAATACAGCAACTATCCACTCGCCTTAAACATATTGTAATCGAATTCAATGCATGTCTAGACAGCCTTAGACTGTAGAGATAATTCACCAATAATTAAATCGTACCCACCAGTCATCTCCTAATGTAGTCTCACAAATACAGTAATCATTTTCGAGTCGAAATTTTATCTAATTTATCTATAAGAAAAAAATACATTTTAATTTATGATAAAACTAAAACTGTCAATTTATTTTAGTGTTATCAAATAATAAGAATCAAAAAAAATTTATAGAAAGTCCAGTAAAATTTTTCTTTTTTATTACTTCACTTCCAATTCCAGTTATCATCATTTCAAGAAGTCATTATTTTATTTTTATGACTTATATTTAAAATTTTATTTTTTTATTTATTGCAAAGAAAAAAAAAAAATCTACAAAAAAATGAAGGTCTTTTAAAAGTGCAGTAAATTTTTCATTCTCATCATTGACATTTCTTAACAAAATATTTACATTTTTTTATTTAATTTTTTAATAAAATATTTTATAACCTCCCCCTCTCTAATTGCAATCAAATAAAATAGTAAAAAAATAGCTTTTTTTTTGTTTGTACTTTATTTAAATTCTCTTAAAATTTCATTAATGAAAGTTATTACATTTTATGACTTTATCAAGAAAAAAATGAGTTTTTCATTTTTCTATTTAACTTTTCTTAGTAAGTTAATAAAATATGTAATTAAACTTTCTTTTTTGTATATAGTATATACATGACTAACTGTTTAAATTTTATTTTAATTACTTTCACTCAATATCTGGTTTTCATTTTTTAATTTATTTGTTAATTTTAACTCTGAATTAGTGCCGTTAGGTTGATTCCACCCACTTTGAAATAACATTAAAAAAAAAATTATTTAAACCTTATGCAATCGACTTAAGATTTTATGTAATCTAATTTTAGATATCTTATATATATTAAACAAGATCGATAACGTGGGGAGTATAAAAGCAATAATAGTTCAATAGTAAATTACAACACAAAAAACATTCAAATTTTAGCAAGTTCTTAAACCAAAAATAAAAATATGCAAAACGGTGGTGAATACTGGAAACATTTGAAATTAAATATCAACAAACCAAAAATAAAAAATAGAAGTAATAATCAATATACATAATTGTATATTTTACGGCATTCAATCATGGGGTTGTCAAATATTTAAAAATGAATTGTTAACGCTCTGTGGTACATAGGTAATATAAAAGTATAAATAAATTCGCTCACTAAAGAAGTAAAAAAATATGCAATAAATAAAATACAAGCACATTAAAACTATCATTTTGTTTATTTTTATAGTTTCGAGACTGAACGATTGACATCCTAACTGCTTCAACGACTTGGTATTTACAATAATATCTACAAGACATTGCATAGACAATACCATTGTTACTTATAATTTTTTTTTTTTTTTAATTTTTGGTATAGCTATTTGAAAATTATATCTATTGTAAATGATTTAAATTTACAAAACTGCAAACTACTATTGTGGAAAACTGTAACTACTACTATTGTAAAGTAAAACTTTGTCTTCATAATAGTAAAGTTCAATTTTATTTTAAATGACAACGAACATGTATTCCAAATTAATTTCAAAAAAAATTGTATATTCATACATTCATGACATAAGTGGGATTTGAGCTCAAAATTATTCTTTTACAATTACATAACATAGTGGATAACATAACCACTACACTATCATGGTCCGTTTCAATTAATGGCTGTCTTTAACACTGACGAATATTTTTTAATTACATAATTTCTGTTCCAAATCTGATTAATTAATTATTTAAATACGCTTCAGAATATATTCTACATTAAAACCCGCTTCAATATCTTATGATGCGAAAACACTGATTTAAAGTAATGATTGGAAAGTAATGGAATTTTATTGGTTTAAGTTATAATGAAATTAGTATTATAGGTATTATACTTTGATTTCATTATAAAGTATATATATTCAAGAAGCAAAAGCGATTCAGAAAACAACAAACAATTATACCTAAACAAATAGTTTTTTTTTTATATAAAATTATATTTGGAAGAACTACTTCTGTGGAATTGCACAGGGTATCACTAGTTACCTTTGATAACGATAATAATTTGAAGTAAAAAATTTTAAGCTTTGTTAAATATAAATTAGAAAAAGGCTCTGGGTGGATTGCACCCACAAATGTAATTTCTCTATAAATCACTATCAGTAATAGTGATACAGTAATCTCGGTAGAATAATTGAAAAAATTAAGCAAATGATATGAGTTAATACTGCAATAGGCTTACTACATAATGTTCATAAAATTTAGTTTGAATTATACAATCCACAGATATTTTTCATAATTTTAATTTTTTTTTTTTTTTTTTTTTCTTTATTTAATTCATATTAATTTACCTTATAACTTAACAATAATTTTACAATGTGATTTATAAAAAATAAATATTGACCTCATTAACATAAGTATATGAAACCAATTAGGTGAAAATATGAAGGATATAGGCCTTAGCATAAGCTGTATGGCCTTATTAGTTAAATTTAACAAAGTTAATCAAAAAAAATTTGTTTTCTATGAGGACGTATAGTAAAATAAAAAAAAAAAAATAAAACATATAATATATTATATAAAACAAAATATACAATAAATCAAAATCAAAATTTAAATTAAAATATACAATAGAAATAAAGTGAACATAAAAATTATAATAAAAAAGTATATAGTTATTTAAATAAGAATTCCAAAATTTTTTTTTTAAACAGACAAATATTTTCTGTATCTATATTTTATAGATTTTTTAAAGTCAATTATCAATTAAAAGTCTAATAATTTCAATAAATGTGATAAGTGAATAAATATTGGATAAACCTTAATTATGTGTGATTTTGAAAAAGAACAAGCAAGACTGGCAACTTTGATAGACGATGTTACAAGTGATGATGATATTTATAGCAACGTAAGTGAGAATGATAATGAAGATACTAAATTAGTGAGTGAATATGAATCAGAAACAGAATAAGAAGGTAATAATGAAAATAATTTTATTGTAAAAGAATACATGCTGCAAAAATATTTAACCCTGCCTCAAAATGAATTGAAAGTGCTAAATATGTATATGTATAACAACAGTTGGAAACATTTTGGCACAGAAAATCCTACAACATTGTATAATATTTATTTAGTCTTTGCGAGCCACAAATAGATCAACGAAGTTAATATATGGTTTTCCATTAGTGATGATATATTTTAAAATAGTTAAACTGGCAACACTGTATATTATTTTTTGACAATTATTATGTCATTTGTGTTCAGTAGGTTATGCCATTTAATCATATTAGACCACAATACACGTCGTTTATTTTTTGATTTTGCTTTTGAATAACTTGATAGTGATGAACATTTTTATCGAACAACTTTATTGACTGATGAAGCTCATTTTTGTGTAAATGGTTAAGTAAACAAACATAATTGCATAATTTGGAATGCTTAAAATTCACACGAAATTGTTCAGGCACTATTAGATCCAGATAAAGTCATTGCAATTAATGCTGGTGGAGTGATTGGTCCATATTTCTTTGAAGAAAATGGTCGAAGAGTAACAGTCATTGGAGAACGATACAGAACAATAAATGCATTTCCTGCATTAATCTGCAGCATATGTGGTTTCAACAAGACGATGCCACCTGCTACACATTCACCTTAACAATCGATTTATTGAAAACAAAAATTGGTGATGAAATAAATGATCTCAAGAACTGGTCCAGGTAATTTATCCTCCCAGGTCGTGTGATTTAACACTTTGTGATTTATTTCTTTATGGGAATATGTTGCTGATATGGGCATTTTATGCTGATAACCCAACAACAATTGAGCAATTAACAATCAACATTGAACGTGCTATTGATGAAATACTATTGATCAAATACCGTAACATTGAATTTGAATAATCAGGAAATTGAATGTGTAATAGAAATAAAATACTTAATATTGATAATAAATTGAATTTTAATTTGCATATGGATTATGTCTGTAAAAATATTTGAAAGAAAATTGGATTTCTGTCACGTGTTAGGAACAAAGTGCCGTATGATTGTGCAGTTAGCATGTACAATACATTAATGTTGCCACATTATGATTACCATTCTTCTGTGCTTTTCATGTGTGATGCTGCTAAGCTACAAAGACTTCAGATTCTGCAGAATAGAGTAATGAGAGTTATCTTGAAATGTAATCGGTATATACAGGAAATGTTAACACAATTAAATTGGTAGAATGTGCAGCAAAGATCAAAGTTCAATTCAATTGCGATATTTTTAATGTTTATTTAATTTTAATAATGTTTCACCTAGAGCCTACAGCATAAATTACAGCATAGTATTACCTTTCAAATACAAACAAAAATTATATCTCACTGAATAATTTATGTGTTTTAATTTTTTCATCCCTATATTGAAAAATCCTTTATAATAGTTTTCTATCCTAAACGTAAAATTTAGTCTGTAAAAACAAAAGAATTTACACAATGGGCATCCCCATCAGACAAAAAAAGCATAAAACCAAAGTCGATGCCAATTGTTTGCCACTAAATTATAGGCAAAAAACCAAAACTAAATGCTATAACTGCAACACATATTATATTTGTGGAGAGTGTTCAATTCAACTTTACTGCACTTATTAGGAATCATCAAATATAACTGTGCCAAGGAACAATAATACTGCTGGTGATGAGCAATGATGTGAAAATATTCTGATATATAAAAAATGTTCTAAAGTGGAAAAAAAAAGTTAACTAAGGTGGTTATGCTGAAGTCCGAAGCGGAATTTTTCCAAAAAAAAATTCCGATCCGAATACGAAAAAATCGGTATGCTGAAATCCGTTCGACGGCAAAGTCTGTACAGAAATCAAAATCAGATGTTTCGGAAGATTTTTTTTTGTTTTTTTCATATTCATTTCAAACATTTTTATTTTAAATTTTTTTTTATTTATTTTGTAAAAAATTTTTAATAGATAATGTATATGACATAATGTATATATACAATATGCATATATAAATTAAAAGTAAAAGTTATAACTTTCTTAATTACATATGTAGTATGTATATATATATATACAAATTAAAATAATAGTAATTTTTTGTTACATCAAAGAAAATTTGAAACTCTCTAAAGAATGTCAAATATATATGTATCGTTTTTAATATATATACATATTATGTTATAATATTAAAAACAATAAAATATATTATTCTTTTGAAGCGCTTTTTTATTCCTAAATAAAAAAAATATTTTTCATAAATGAAAAAAAAATTGAAAAAAACTATTTGTACATTTTCTACTTCTCCTAATATTCTAAATAGAAAAATTGTATGCTTTATAATTCATTTCTGAACCATTCTAATACTTCCGAATGAGAAATTCCGGCGTACAATTTTCAAATTATTTTCCGTTCCGACGAACTTCAGCATACATAAATTTTAAAATTTCTGATAAATAATGACATTTGCAGACTGCGGAATACTTATGGACTTCAGCATACCAAATGCGGAATGTAATCGGAATTTCACATTCCGACGAACTTCAGCATAACTACCTAATTTTTTTTTCTTTCTCGATTCATTGTTTGAAAACATCAGTTCACTTGACAAAATGGATTTTATAAAGGGCCTTTTTTAAACATAATTTTTTTATAAAAATGAATTGCACTTTTTTATTTTTGTAATATAATATCAAAAATTTAATAAATTAATAAATATTTTTATTTTATTTTATAATTATGTACATTATAACGCGCATAATAAAAATTAATATATTTTGCTTTAGATTTTAATGATCCCCTTCAGTGTGAATGAATTTAGTTTTTAAAGTTAAGAGTGGATTACATCCATCGACAGGACGATGTAAAAAGAATAGCGGCAGATGAGACATAATTTTTAAATGTATATACTTTATATACATAAACACAATTATAAAAAATTACTCTAACGCTAAAGTACTTATTCTTCTAAAAACTATATTCAGTTTTGAACAACTCTCAATATATACCTATATAAATATATAATTTTTTTGCCAGGTTTTGAATTTGTACTACAAATGAAAAAATTCAAAAAAATCCAATTAGAATCTGAATACTGTTCACTTTAATTCTTTTTATCCTTTATAGTTCTTTATTTAATCTAAATAAATTATCTGAAGCCACCATATGATGTTACTTATGTTATTTTAATCCATTTTTGAATAATTTTAAATATTTAGGGCTTTTAATACTGTTGTGATTAAAAATAATATAGTTCCCATAAAAATACTTTAACAAAAAAAAATAATAAAATTTAATCTAAAATTTAATGAAAATTTATGACTTATACTCATTCAGCTCAAAACAAATTTAAACATCAGCGAATTTCTTAAATAATGATGATGCTAATTATGTGGTCGGTGTAAAATGAAATTACCATAAATCATTGAACCAATTAAAAATGAGAACAATTACGGTATGCTTTTATTCCATACGGTATTTACAGACCATCTGTTTTTTATTCAACAAAATAAAACCCTTTTGAAAATGCCCGTTATAAATTTTTTTTAAGTTAAAAAAGAAATTTTCATTTACTTTTACAATTTTCATAAAAAAAAAAACAAAAGAAAAATATATTCAAAAGCACCAAAAAAAAAATTAACTGAAATGAAGTTTGAATTATTATTTGAAAATATATATAAAAAGGGGATGTACACTGCTGTTGGATTTAAAAAAAAAAAAAAAAAAAAAAAAAAACTTTAAAAACTTTCACTTTAAAACAAATGAATTTTTTCTGGTTTCTGTTAAATTAAGTTAACAAAAGTTAATCAAGCACCAAAAATAAAAACAAAAAAAAAATTATAATAACTTATTGTTATTTACTTGTGTTACTGTTCTTTATAAAAAAAAACTTTTTCTTTATCCAAAAATATTCTGTTTAAAAAGGATTCTTTTGTTTTAAATTTTTTTTTATTTTTAACTTTAAGTGTAAGAAAAACTTAAACAATTTTTTTTTTCCAATTTCTAGAATCCAATTTCACTTTAACATAATTATTTAAAATAAAATAATAGTTTAGTAGTTATTGCATGGTTAAAAGATTTTATATAAAGTGCATTATCAAATTACAACAGCAATTAGGGCGTTACAAAGAACAGTAGTATTAAATTACATCAGATTCAAAAATCACATTATAAAGCACCTTAAAGTACAATTAAATAAATTTTACCGTTTACTAAAGCACATTTGATTTTAATTTTTAAGTAATTAATATTTATTTCATCCTTCCACTAAATTCTCTATTTTCTAATTTTATTTTGCTTTATTAGTGCTAAATCTAATATAAAATAACAGAACCAAATACAGTATGATAGTATATTTTTCCCTCCTATCTTAACTAATAAACAACCTAGCTTGACCGATTGTTCTTTTGGGATTCCATTCGTACAATTTATGGAAGAAGACACAAACTGATAACAATAAAAATTATCTATCTATCTATCTATCTTCATTGTATCTAAGAGTATCTAAATTTAGAAAAAAAACTAGTATTTTTATTGAAATAAATATAAATCGACATCATTAATTTAAATATTATATCCTTTATATCAATACCAATAATTTTAATACGACATTTAAAAATTTTCAACGTTATTTGTTATTTTCTCATCACCACATTATATTCACACTGAGCACATACACGTATATAATTTTAAACACAACTTGTATCAAATATTTTTATATAGATACAATAATAGCCATGATATTTTCATCATCATAACACAATTTTATGACAGTAAAAACAAAAATAATGTCATCATTCTTAAGAGACACTGTCGCATATCGATTTTTTTTAATATTATATCAAATCGTTGCATTTTCATCGTATGTCCTCTGATTATTTTATATTCCTTTTATTCAATCAGTAACATAAATAAAAAAATACATATCAATTTTTCAAAGGATATTTTTATTAAAAAAAAAAAAAAAAAAATAATAAATAAAAAAATTGAATTGATTGAACTGTAATGTTATCGGGGTAAATCATAGCACTGTTAAATTTTTAAATATAAAATCAGTTTAATGAACTTCATGAATAAATTATTTATACAAGTTATGAACTTTAGTATATATATATATGTATTGGAAATCATTAGAAGGACGATTATTTTTGTTTTTGGTCAGTTCAATAATCAAAGATTATTAGTTTAAGTATGACAGTTTTTTTTTTTGTTTTTTGTAATTTTTATGTCTCTCCCAGACTGTAAAAAATTGTCATGTTAACAAATGAGATGAATTTTGAACGTAAATAAGTGATTAAAGTATGTAATTATTAGGTAAAATTAAAGTAAATTATTGTTATTTATTAAAAAAATAAATAACTGTCTTTCTTTTTTAAAAAAAAATTACGTGTTGGTTAATTTACAAAAATATTTTATTTAATTATCCGTTTGGATTTGATCTTATAGAACATTCTAAAAAACTCATTTGTTAAAAAAAAAAATGGTAAAATTAATGATATTGTAATGTTAAAAGTACAAGTAGTATCCCTAATACTGTTAAATTATCACTATTACTCGTTGATGCATATTTCATTTCATTTATTACATTTTATTAAATATTAGAATTCATTACAATTATAGTAATTTAATTAAAACTTAAACTCAAAACTTAAAAATAGAAAACAAACAAATATAATAATAGTACAAAATTAAAAGCATCTACAGAATTCAAAATATAAATAATATATCCATTACTGGTGGACATGCCAATATCATCCAATATAACGAAGAAGCAGACAGACTGGCAAATGAAGCTCTTTTAGATCCACTTTCCGAACAACAAAGTCGGCAATAAAGTGATTATAAATCGTGATCGTTTTTTATGGAATATACACAATGCAAGTTGGTAAAACGAACCCATCACTAACAGACAGAAGTATATTTATAGAAATATATCCATATGGAATAGTACGGACCGAACCAGTAGAAAAATCACTGTTGGCTGAGATTCCAAAGTGGGGTCTACAAACGATACGTCCACAATTATATCTTTGATGGCCCCTAAAGCACACACACCTAACATATTGCAGTATTCCATAATCCGAGCACTTCAATCGTTAGAAGCTAAATAGGTGTATCTGTCAATGGAAGCACATAAAAAACTACCACATATTCATATTTACAAAATTATAAATCATATAAAATAAAATAGCCGTATAAATGAAGTGAATGAATATTGATGGTTTTGTGTTTTATTTTTTCATGTCGAAAAAAATCATTCACCTCAAACAGATGAATGACTTTGAGGACTGTACTGACTTTAACTTACTAAAAAATTCTACCCTTTTGTTAAAATTAGAAGTAGTATTTTAGACTAACCATTAATACAATATTGATCCAATATTCACATTTACATAAATACACACATAACCAATGAATCAACTCAATAATTTTACAATATCAAAGCTTCAAATAAAATGGCATTATAACTCATAATAAAAATAATTGTAAACGAAAACTAAATTTAAAAAATCAAAAAAAGTTAAAACATAATTCAACTCTGTAGAAACACGAAATAAATAGATTAATTTCAAAGTTTAACCTGATTCATTTCACTACATTTTTGTATATTGCCTACCTATTATAGTACAATATAAATGAAGCTAGTTATTAATCACATTTAATCGTCGCCTGAGAAAATTGGTATTGTATGTAAAAATTCGTTAATTTTATTTTTTATAGGGTTTTTATACTTTTCGTTTTCCTCTTTCGGATCGTGCTATTCTCGTCGTCTTTCTAGCGCTAACCGTTTTCGAGATATCGAGCATGTATTTTGTTGTATGTAACGATTTCTAACCGATTCAGTATGCTTTTTGTTGTATGTCTAAAAATTATGTTACATACAACAAATTTTTATGCAAAAATATGAAAAACGTTTTACAGTAAATTTATGCTGTATGTTCCATTTTTTGTAGCACATACAACATTCGCATATTTTTCAAACAATTGTTGTATGTGTTTATATAATATAAGTAACAATGGGTTCGTTCAGTACAATTAACCGGTGGATCTGGAATCCATTTTAGAACCATGTACCATGGATCTGGCCACTGAACACAAAATACCGCAATACTAGCGCCATCCCCGGAAAATATAATGAGTGCTTTTAAAAATAAATTAAATTTGAATGGAATAATATTTATTACCATACATATAATTTATTTTTTATAACTCTTAATTTTAGTTTTATGTACATAAATCTTCCTTAAGAACTCAAATTTTGACACTTTTTCAAAAAATAATGGCGATTTAAATTTAACAACTTTCATAAAAAATATAAACATTTAATTTTTCTTACAGTAGATGTCACAACACTCAACATAAAAGTTGTTGTTGTTGTTTTTACATAAAAAGTCAGATCCATGAAATGTATCTAGATTTTTTTCAGATCCATTTTCATTAACAACGACACATTAACCGGTACATTTACCACACCATTTAGTAAACAGATCTATGGATCTGTGGATTTCAGATCCATCGGTTGATTTCACTGAACGCTACCAATGATTTTGTTTTTGAAATCAGTTGCATTTAAATTGCGAAGGAAGTAGGATGTCTTCTCCGTGTGCAGAAGAATTGGCATTGTTAGTATTTTAAATAAATTAATTATTAATATACATAATAAAATAACAAATTAAAATGTTTTTATATAAATATATAAATTTAATAAACATATATATTAAACGCATTCTTAGAATGATGGAAGAAATTATGTCAAGTAGTGAGGATGATTTGTCATCAGATAATGAAAATGTAAACTTACCAAGTATGTAAGAAATACTTCTTGAATACTTTAAGAATAACAGATAGAAAGATTTATTATTTTTCAATAAAAAAATTAGTGACAATGAAATCTTGAAACTAGAGTTAGAAAAACAGTACATGAAGACAAAAAAATGAAGTGAAGTAGATCAACTACTTTCAGGAAATATTTAGAAATCCATTTTAATGTACAAGAAATGTATTCGTTTTAGCTTACGCAGGCTATTTCGGAACCAGTTAGTTTAAATATTTATAGAGATATATTTAATAAATATTTTAATTTATCATTTCACATTCCTAAAAAAGACCGTTGGGATAAATGTTCATTAAATTAGTTTAATAAAGAAAGAAATAAAGAGATAGAATAAGACTTATATAGGAAAAACGTTTTACTAAGACGGAACGTGATTTGAAACGTGAAAATATAGATGAAAATGTAGCAATAACATGCTTCAATTTACAAAATGTTTTTTCTTTACCAAAAATGTATGTATCTAATTTTTATTAAAACCGCAAATCGAACATATACAACTTAACGGGAACTGTAATTAAGTCGAATAAATTTAAAATAACTTACTGTTCAATTTGGAATGAAAGCTGCAGTGGTAGATCTGGTAATGTGATTGCAAGTGCCTTAATAAAAAGTGTTGTCAAGGACCACCCAAAATTACGGAAGATAATTAATTACGGAAGATAATCTGAAGATAATACTTGCAGAGAAATGATTTTTGAAATAGGCCATAAGACTTCTTTTCAGGAAAAAAATTTCAAAAAAGTTGACATAAAAATACAGGAACGTGGACGCATTACAAAAATTACTCCAAATAATATTTTGAATGAAAAATTATTTATCCTGCCACAATCCAAATTAGATTTAAACAAAAAAAGGACAGCTTGTGGACAATTGTGACAGCGATTTTTACTTAACAATATTAAAAGAATAAAATCAAAATACACTAAATCTACAAATGTGATTATTTTATTTAATTTTTTAATTTGTATTTTTTTAATTGTATAAATAATAGATATTAAGTTTAAAATGAAGTAATGTGATAAATATTTTATTAGTCATTGTTTTTTTTATGTTTTATAATGAATCTGTGTTGAAATTTTTAATTTGTTATTTTGTTTTTTTTTCTTGTTATATTTTATTTCTAATAAATTTGTATGAAAATTACATTGTTTTATATTTATTTTTAATTAAATCTTTAAAATTAACATTTTTCTTATTTAAACATACAACATTTAAAAAACATAAGTCATAAATAAACATTTGTTGCAATTATATAGAGCAAAACTAATTTTGAGAAAAATGTTGCATACAACAATTGTTTATGTAATTTAAATTGGTCTTACTACAAGGAAAATGAATGTACTAATTTGAAAATCTAAGCCTCTTCAGTCTCATACCAATGGACGATAAAAATTTTACCCCAGCGTCTAGGAGTCATTCCTCTTGAAAACTTTAATGTTGAAATACCAAAACTTATAGTTTGTTACATACAACAACGATTTTCTCAGGCGACGTAATGTTGGCAAGGCAAAATTACGTTTCCCGAATTATTTTGATCTTATTTAAGAATATGTAAAAGTTGCATTTGAATATCACGGTACAAAATAAAACAACTACAAATCTGATTAACAAATTTTTATGCAGACAAAATATAATACAAAAGAATTTCAACAGGCCTAGAAATTTACAATCATTAAATTTTTAGATTAAGAAGAAAGAAAGCGATAGTTATAGTATATTCTATATTAATAAGAAAATAAATTGAACTTGAACTGAAATTAAGGCAGACGTAAGTATGCCATAACATTTTACATACTTTTACTGCGACTACTTCTAATATAAAAAAGACAAAATTTGGTTAAGTTTCATTAAATTTTCTTCTACTTATCCTAAATTATCCATTGATTGATTTTCTAGTCTCAACTGTTTAATAACTTTTCTATTCTTTTAGAAATCTAATTTACATTTTTGATTCTCATAGACATTAACATATTTTGAAGTTATCTCAGTTATTGAATTGTTATAAATTCAAAATTTAAAATGAATTCCACTTGACTGGATGCAATAAATTACATACCCTTAACAAATTCTTACTTATTAAATTGTGATCAAATCGATTAAAGACATAAACTGCCAAATCATATCAATTTTGACGTAAATTTTATCATCACAATTTTCACTAAATAAAAATCTAGAAAATGATATTTGTATATCTGTTGATGAATGATATTTCCACATCTGTCGAATAAACAGGCCCAAATAACTTATACATTTTGTTAAGATTAAATTTCAACTTAAGGAGTATTACCAAATTTTAATACCAATTAAAGAACAAATTTTCAAAGATCTCTGACATGAAAAGTTTTTTTTATAGATATACGAGTAAATAAATAAATAATTCCAACAACAACAATAGCAAGTAGAAGTCTGAAGTATATAGGTATAGTACTTTTTTTTTTTTTTTTTTTTTTTTTTCTCCTATTACTCCGCGTGGTAGCATAGGGCTTCGATAGTGAACCTCCATTCCTCTCTGTTGAGTACTACTTCCTTAATATCGTCCCAGGTATAATTGTTGACTGTTCTAATTCTTGATCGATTGTGCGTCTCCATGTGTTGTATGGTCTGCCGGGTCTCCTTTGTCTTTATGGATTCCACTCTAGAGTTCTTCTTGCTATATCACTTTCTGATTTCCTTAGTGTATGACCTATCCATTTCCATTTTTTCCTATTTATCTGCCTGTTGATCGGTTCTTCTCCAGTTATCATCCATAAATCCTCGTTGCTAATTCTTGCCGGCCAGAATATTCTGCATATAATTCAGCAAGCACTTGTTGATGAATACTTGTAGCTTCTGTTTGATTCTGACCGAAGTGAGCCATGTTTCACTGCCATATATTAATGTTGACTTAACACATGCTCTGAATATTGTTAGCTTTGTTGTTCTCGATATTTGGTTGCTCCGCCATATCTTCATTAGGCTCCCAAATGTTCTTCTTGCCTTATTTATACGGCTGTTGACATCTTCTGTTGCACCTCCTCTTGATGTTATAATGCTCCCCAGGTAATTGAATTCTTCTACGTATTCTATCTGTTGTCCACTCACTGTTATTGGCTCACTATAACTGTTGTTTGTCCTCATTGTCTTGGTTTTCTCAATATTTAATTCCAGTCCCGATTTCTTTGCTTCTTCCTGTAATCTGTTGACTTTGTTCTGTAGGTCCCTTTGATTTTTTGATATGAGGCATACACCATCTGCGTAAACTAAGTCTTCTAAGTTGCCGAAGAGATCCCATTCTATTCCGTTTATTCCAGTGCAAACTTCTCTTAGAATGTCGTCTAGTATTGTGTTGAAGAGAAGTGAAGATAGTGGACATCCTTGTCTAACTCCTATATTGGTGTAGAATGGATCACTGATCTTACCTCTGTGTTGAACTGTTGTCTCTGCATCTTTGTACATCGCTTTGATGATGTTGATGATTTTTTCAGGAACTCCCTTCTTTGTAAGTGTTCTCCATATTGCGCATCTCTTGACTGTGTCGAATGCTTTCTTAAAATCTATGAATAGTAGATATAGTGGGGCATTCCATTCTACTGATTGTTCAACTATGACCCGTAAAGTATTTGCCTGGTCAACACAGCTTCGGTTTGGTCTGAAACCTGCCTACTCTTTCCGTAGTATTGGTTCTAGTACTTCTTCTAATCTTTTCTTTATAATAATTGCTATTATCTTATGAATAGTATTTAGAACCGTGATTCCTCTCCAGTTGCTGCAATTTGCCAAGTCTCCTTTCTTAGGTATCTTGACAATCATTCCTTTCTTCCATGATGCTGGTATATTCTCCTCTATCCATGCTTTCCTGATGTGGGGTTCAATTGTTTTTGCGAATAAGTCAGGGTCAGAGTTTGGCTATTTCTGCTGGAATTCTATCTTCACCTGTTGCTTTGTTGTGCTTCAGGATATTGATTGTAGCTTTGATTTCTTCTATATTTGGAGCTTGAGTAGATATTGGCAATTTGCATTGTCTCTGTTTCTTATGTCTGCTTCATTATTTGTACTTTCTTCGTTGCTCAGTTCTTGGAAATGTTCTCTCCATCTCTTTAATTGATCCTCTAAGTTTGTGATGAGCGCACCATTTTTATCTTTAATTGGTTTGTTCTGTTGTTCCGACTGGTTTGTTAAGTTCTTGATTATGCGATGCAATTCTCTTAGGTTATGTTGCTGTGCTGCTTTTTCTGCTTCTCCGGCTAAATTTTGTAGAAATTTCCTTTTATCTCTTCTTGCTGCTGTATACGTATAGTACTAAAGTAACAAAATATTTGTTAGAAATTGCATGCTTAAAATTGCAATTTTACATGTTGTTATACTTTTCAATTACAAAAATTTAAAATTAATTTTGAATTAACTTCATTTCAATCATCAATTTAAATTAGATGCAACATAAAACTCTATGAAAAATGTATATTCTTGTCTACAAAATGTATATATGTATGTATAAATATGTTGAGAAATCTCACAAAATATTTCTTCCTTAAATTTATTTATAGCTGATAGGTACTACACATATAAATTTTTCTTCAAAACTAATGAAGATTGATTTTTAACTCATCACTCTACCACAGATTAAAAGCAAAATGACTTTATTTGGAAGAATTTAAAGACTTTTTTCATTTATTTTTTAAAAAAAGATGCTGCTGTGTTGGTCTTGTTAAATTTGTTAAATCTTTAAACAAATTTAATATAAAAATAAAATTCATGTGAATTAAAGAACTAAGTATTAAAAGATTTGTTTGAGCTGAAGCCAGTAATGGTTTGAATAATTTAAGTGAATACAAGTTCGCAATTTAAAATTTTGTTATTCGAATTTAGATCTTGAGATTCAAGATAAAAAAAAAGTATATATTCTAATCATTTTAACTGAAATTAAGTAATATTACAATGAATGTTGGTTAGTCATATTAAGCGCGTGACGTTTAATGTCTACACAGTATCATACTATATTTGATTTGATGGTTGATGAATTGAGAGCTAGAATAGCAGCTTTAGTATTCTTGTATTTTTATAATTAATATCTTGTTATTGTATTTAAATTAAAGATCTATTTAAAAAAATTTACAACTTTTCTAATTTGCTTACTTATTTTATTATTATAGTCTTGTGTGAGATAATTAAATCTCTTTAGACATTGTATTTTGAAATAACATAAATGAATGTAAAGCTTAACATAATTTCAAATAAATGAATCCAGAACTACGTTATCACCTACACCATTTACAAATTTCAAAAATAAAATTTCACAATTTTAAACTAAAATCTTTCAAACAATTAAATTTAAATTTTTATTTAGCGAATGTCATAAATGTAATATTGCTAGCACCCAAAATTCATTAACATGTACTTCAGCTTGGAATATTGTGTTTGTATAATCTAGATTCAATTACTGAACTATTATCTGCTCACTTCTGTTAACTTCTATCCAAAGATGCTTTGGGCACCAATATCTTAACACCAACCGCAAATTTGATTTACTTAGAAATCTTTTATTTTCAGATAGAATTTTTAAAAAAATTATCAAATATTTTTTGAATTGTCGGTTGGCATGTGAAAATCACTGACATTAGTTTTTCTATACAATATAACTTATTGAAAATATTTATTGCTTATTTTGTTTTCTTTTAAGCCAAACATTCAGTTCCAAACGATACATTAATACAAAAATACACAGCTTCGACTAATTAATGTTTTGTGGAAAAAACGACCTTTTGATCAGTAGGGAAATTTTGAATAAATTTGCTAATATGACTTTTGAACTTTTGTACGTAGTGTACGTAGGTATATTTTTACATTCAGAAAACACATTTGTTGGAATATGGTTCCACATTAGAGAAAATTTGACTACAAACGAATTCCCATAGCCAGTTTTGAGCCACCTAGGAGCCATCTGCACTGAGTAGGGGTATGCACTTGCCTCTCTTATTCCCCGGCGAAAATATTTCAGCGGTTGTATTAGGGTTTTTATTTCATCTGAACAAGTGCCTAAACCTACGAGATATCTATAAAATAGAGAAAGTTCTCCAACAATATGACGCTTTTAAAATTGTGCAAGGGAGGATGTCACAATAAGCTTGTCGATAGGACGAATGGCACGATTTTGAACATTGTCTAGAAAATTTAATTCGGTTCGTGATGTACCGGCCCATATCATCATCATCAATGTCTTGTAACCCATATATATGAATTTTATTCCAACTTTGATCGTATGCATGATTTATAGGTGTTTAACATGTCCTGGGGATAAAATTAGGTTTTACATTGACTCAAAAAACCCAAATATCTTACACTATTTTTGGCAATGTCAAAGATATGGTCTTTCCAATTGAATTAAAGAGAAAACAGTTAAAAATTGAAAGAAAATTGAAAATATTTAACAGTCCTACCTAGTAAGCGATTAAATTAAAATTTGTTAATAAATAAATTTAATATTATTTTAAAATATTTTAAAAAAAATCTATATATGGAATACAATATCTCCTTTTAACATAATTTCAAATAAATGAATTCAGAATTACGCTATCACCTACCTACGTCATAGAAAAGTTCAAAGAACATTTTTTTCGCAATTTTAAATTAAAATCTTTCAAACAATTACATTTAAATTTTTAATTAGTAAATGTCATAAATGTAATATTTTAAATTTAATTACTGTAATTAATTAGAAAATTTTCTTTTAATTAAAAATGTAAATTTAATTAAACGAACAAAGTTGTTCCTGTATATATGTATATGAAAAAGCTAAATGTTGTGAGTGTTTTTTTTTTATAGAAAAAATTTTTTTTAAGCAATTTAATGCAGAAAATCAATCAAGTCATATTAAATAACACATATAAATATATATATATAATTACATTTCAAAAGAAATTTGATAGCTCATACTCATAGTAAATGTACCAAAAAATTGTTTGGTTGATTTAATAATTATAAAGTGGAAATAGTAGAATATCGAACAACAGCTCTGGAATATCGCAAAATATTTTTTACATTTTGTATGTTTATTTTTTTCAGTAACTTACTCGTAACTAGTACTACCCTTCCATAGATTAAGTGCAGTACTGTTATTTTTGAGTATTTATTTATTTATATTCTAGAAATATTAAAAAGTCACACCGGCGGAAAATATACCAAGAAAATATGAACTAATCAAATGTGGAAAATTAGTACTATAACGTATAGAACTAGGAGGCCTTTTTAAATAGTATATAGTTCCATTTTTTTGGAGGATTTTACCAAATTATACTCCTGCACATATTTTTTTTTTATTGCGTTTCATTATTTTATATAGTTTTTATATATTTTTTTTTTTTAATATATACCGCTTTATAGGAATAATAAAAGAAAATTCAATGAAATATTCATGTTTTGAAAGAGATTTGAACCTGGGAAGCTTCCTGATTAGTATAATCCAAAAACATAACCATTAATCCATGTCGGTTGATAAGACATACAAAATATAACCAGAATATTAAATACGTACTGTTATGGGGAAAAAAATGAGCCACTTACAAATCGGATTATAGCTCGAAAGCTTCTAATTTTTCAATTTTCAAGGATGCATTGAAATTCCATGTTTGTTTACGTATTTTGGAATATTCAAATTTAAAAATAATTAAATATTCTAATTAGTAAATATGTGCTTAAAAAAAGGTCTTCCACCAATTTTTCCACAATGCAAATGCAATCTTTCCAAGTTTTCCCTCTCATATGTTTGAATGTATTACACTAACTAATTGAAGCATAATTCTGTAAATCGGTCTGATGATTAGTGTTAATGAAAATATAAATTCTAAATTTAATTTACCTTCAAAATATAACAAGTTTTCACGATCAAATAAATATCGTTTATAACAGTTTATCGTTTTAACTATTTTACAGCTGCTGACATTAAACATTGGACCTTACGGATTGTGTTCTGTACAAATAATTCACTTAAATCTATTCTCAAGCAGCAAATATTTTGTGTTTCAGTATTTCAGCTACTTTAATTGTAATAAATTGGGTAGAAAACCTCGTGAAATTCAAAGATGTTAGTTGAAAAAGTTAACTTCTTCTTGAGTGATACACGAACAAGATTTTTACGCAAGCAGATAAGATGAATTGCAGTCTTCAAATTCTATTAAAATAAATTTATTCATATGATGTATGTATGTTCAAGGTATTGTTGAAAAAAATCTTATAAATCCGATTAAATTCAAAAATGTTCTACCTGTCTTCTAGCAACGATTTACCTATACATTTACTATACTAATAATTTATATACAACCCATTTTAATCGATTTCCTCCTGCAATTATTTTCTGTTTTTTATCAAAGTTTTATAAAATTACTGTAAATCATATGAATTCAAGTTTTTTTAGAAGGTTATTGATCTAAAGCAAAATAATATAAAAAATAGAAAATAGAAAATTTTATTTTTCAATTTTACTTTTACCTACTTTTTATTTTTTTTGTTTTTTTTTTTTTTTGGCTGTCAATCATTATAAAGTTTTTTATGAGAGTGAAAAAATTGAATTTTTTATTTTCATTTAGATTTTTCTTATCGTGATATATACATAAACACGCGATGACATATATGTACATACATATATTAAGTCTATTGAATTGTAAATGTATTGTCTGTACAAATTTGACGAAAAAAAAAATCAAAATAGTAGAGTACCTATAATTAAAATTATTTTTAATTTGGTTTGACGATTTTTTGGTCTTTTGTTAGATTTTCATGTCATTTGATTTATATTGGGAAAATAATTAAATCTAACTGGTACAAATAAAAGCTTTGTTATAGAATGGAAAACAAAATATTTGCAAATATATATTTCATATTATATATATACATATAAAAATAATTTGAATACTAAATTGTATTGAATTTTAAGCACATCAGAATTGAAACGAGTTTGCAAGTAAAAGTGATAAATTGTGACATTGAATGATGCCAGTTCGAATTTTTTTAAGTGTCAAATTAAAAAAAGATGTACAAATATTCTAATCAGTTTTGATATTTTACTCCTTTTAAACAGTTAGGATTATTTTTTATAGAATATGCTGTAGGCTCTTCTGTAGGTGAAATATTATTAAAAATAAAGAATAAAAACTCTAGGTATGTTTCAACAATTTTTTATTTAATATCCTAATCGATTTCGGTTATTACATAGTATTTTTGTTTTTTTTTTTTATATAATACATGTAATATTATTTATTTATTACAGGTTGAAAAATTTAACAAATTTTAAGAGATTTGATTTTAGTATGTCTACCTTTTTATATTGTTTTTTAGCTGATAAAATTTCATATGCTTTCAGGTATGTTAATCTCTCAATCTTTTCTACAAAATGCAAAATTTCTAAATTATTGATTGTGCAATCATGACTATTTTCTGAGACATATTTCATTACGTTTCAATAGTTTTTTCCATATATTTTTTCTTATTTTTTTGTTATTTTTTTTATTTTTATGATTCTTGATTGTGAGCTTGTATTTTTAATTTTGGTTCACTTGCTACTTAACTTTAAAAAAATTTTTTGTAAACAATAAATTTAAAACATTCTAATTTGTGTATTATATAGCCTTCTTATGAGAATTATTTTTTCAAGCCCAAACCGTTGAAATAAATAAATAAATAAATATAATACAAGTCTTAAATGTTCCTTAAATCTGGTTTGAAATATTCTTCTTCAGTTTGCCCGATATATTTATATGTAATCACAATCCCTTCATTTTATTTGATAAATATCCGAATTACTTATATTTCTCCTAATAATGATTTTATTATTGACTATTTTACGCTTGATGGTATTGTTATTATAAAAAAACTGGACTCATGATATTTTCTATTTAGTTAGGATCATATTATTTTAACAAACCGGTGAAATAGTCAAAAGTAATACATTTACTCTGACAAATGATATTCGTCTTCATGTTGTAGATAACAACCACATTTTTTTTTGTTTCTACAACTACATGTTTTTTCAAATTAAAATTATACCTCGTATTTAGCTGAAATACCAAATGTAACTTATAAAAGTATTTTGTGTTAAATGGCATTGATCTATTTGCTTCACAATACAAATAATGATTGATACCCAAATCAAAATCAAGCAATTTAAATATAAATGTAAAAAATGTTGTTTAACTTCTTTCTGTCTTCTTTAGGAACATAAAATCCAAAAAAAAAAAATCTGCAAAAAAATATTTTAAAAATTGTAGCTTGTAAGTATGTGAAATAAATGACATTTAGTTGTACATAGTGAAAATGTTATAATCAACAACTACATATATGAAATGGGTACAGTACAATTGGCAAATTCCACTTCATAAATGAACATTTGATCTTTAGATATTTCACAAAAAACTTATTTGGCAGAGTAATGTTTGGCAAAATTGACATTTAGCAAATGGAAGATTAGGAAATAGACATTCAACATTTGACTTTGGCAACTTTTTACACCGTGTACGTAAATAAAAGTTGGCCCAAAAACAATCGTAAAGCTAAAATCAAAATCGGACAATTTAAAAGCTTTTACACGAGATATTCATGGGTTGCATCTCGAATTCTAGTACTCCGGAACACACAATTTGTTTACAAATAATGTTATGAAGTTGATATCCTATAGTTATATACTACATGAATGGCAGTCAATAGTAGGAACAGTGACGGCGTGGGCGTATGTAGTACTACCTGGAACTTATGCAACTTAATTGATTCCATAGTACTACATCCGGGCATCATATACGGATGCGTGCACCACTATATAAACGATATATAGAGGTGGATAGCTCTCTTCATTGCTAACCTTTCAAGTGAACAGTATTGATTGTTAAATAAGAAAAATAATAATAAAAATAAGTAATTAATAATTGTTAAATATTATAATATCCCACGTAACAATTTTATTGTTATAAGACTCTTGCGCACTCTTATAACACTATTGTAAACACTTTTATAGCAGTATTAGTGTTAATTTGAGTACTCCGCAATTGCTGCGAAAGGTTATAAATACGTTATAGCACTAAAATGGAGAATCCAATAAGGCACCGGAGCAAGTGCTGTAATATTGTTATAAGATGTGTACATGTATTAGTGTATATCTTTTTATTTTGAAATGATATTCATTTGAAATAATTTATGTTATGCGATAGTGAGAAAGGTATTATTTTTTATTTTCAAATAATAATTTTATGGAGCTTATATTTATTTCCTGAGAAAGGGAGATAGATATTAGTTAATAATATAAAAAATGTCTTACTAATAAATACTATTTTTCGGTCAAAAATAATTGTATTAATATTTATAATTATTGTGACCAAAATGCAAAATTTGGCTGGGAATGAAATTTCATTGACATTTATTATAAAAATAATTCGAAAAAATACAATGCCCTCCAAAAATAACCAATTTTTAAATAAATAAAAGAAAATATATTTTTAAATTGCATTTTTAAAATATTTAATAATGTATGTTAATTAATGCATAACATCAAATTTGATATTTAAATAATTATTCTTTTAAGTAAAAATGATATTTTTGCGAAAAGAATGCAAAATAAAACATTTCAATTTTTGGTTATTTAAAAAAATTTACCTCGTTTGTAGAAAATAATGGCCGTCGCAAAATATTTATCTAAAAGCTACAGTAAGTTTATTAGTAAAATTATAGGAATACAGTAAAATAATAACACTACTACTGCTATTCCAGCAATTCTATTCTTATAACAACACTTTAACTCTTAATATAGAATTACGCACTTTTAGATTTATAAAAATATTGCTGTATCACTTGCGGAAAATCCCATTATAACAACTCCCGCTATTGCTATAACACATTCTTATAGCAATATGAATCCCATTATTCCCATAAAAACATCATTATAAGACCTTTAATGCTTATCGGGAGTCATATAGAAGCCTTGTAGCACTAATTTTGTTTTTATTACAATAAAATGTTACGTGGGATAACTTTATATATATGATATTTATACCAGGTGTAAACGGTTCGGTCCACAATTTTAGAACGCCAGACCTTCCGCTGGATAATAATACAACAAAAAATGCAATTACAGTAAGATTTTTTTTGCCAATGACTGTATCAAATTTTTAGCGTAAGGGACTACAGTTCCAAAGTCAAACTCTTTTATTTGAAAACTTAATTTCTACTAGAAAATAAAAGAAGACGGTAAAAGCTTTAGAAAAGTATCCTTGTGTCTTAAAATCTTAGGTTTCAATATTTTGTAATTTATTCTGTAAAATATAGTATGTACTTGTTTCTGTAGACGTCAGGTAAACCTAATATTCTAGAAAAAGTCAATACCCTGATTTTGAATCCAACTCCTAAATATCTTCTTCGAATTCAGAATCTCATATATACCCCATCTGGATTTTTAAGAAACATTTCATGGAACAATTATAAATATAGATATTGAAATTATAGAACTGCAAAATTTATAATATCAATTTGTTAAAATGTTAATTGTGAAAGGTTTTTTTGTTGAGTATTTATTTTACTAAAGATTAGTTTGACCAAATATTTATTTTGTTAAATGAATTTTTCGAAATGTCCATCTGCTAGGGAGAGTTTGCTAAAATGGCGGATATCATATGAAATATCGATATTATATCGATGTAATCACGTCAACAAAATTACGATGAAAATTTAATGAAAATTCAATTTAAAGAGAAAAAAATGATATCCAATACTTTCAAAGATCAATAATATAAAAAAAATTCACAACAAAATTATTCAACCAATTTAAGTTGATAATATTCAAGCTGATAATTATTAAATTACCCAATACAACAATTCATACTATCCACATACATACAATATATATGATGTGTTATTCTGAATCATTTAATTTTTACTTTATTATTATTATTTTTTTTTTCTTTTTAATTCACACAAAATAACACAAGGACCCAAATAAATTCATAATAACAAAACAAAATTGTTTTTGACAATTCCAATTGATTTTTCAATATTTGATGAAATTTAAATTTCTAAAAATATATTTTTTTTCTTTTGTTTCTTTGAAAACCATATATTCATGGATCATAAAATTGAACTCACTTATGATTTTCTGAAAAAAAAAAAAATATTTCGAATCCTTTTGTTTTTATAAAAACAAAAAAAAATCAATAATTATTATAAGTTTGCATCTCAGTTTGATTCATATACACAATATAACAAATACAATAAGCATATAACACCAACCTATATCATAGGTTGGTATAGATAGATAGATAGCATTTTATAATAGTATTTAAGAAAATTTGTATCCTTACAGGACATTCCAAAAATGTATACAGAATTTATATAAGGTTTATTACGTAAGTTTTATGAATTTGACAGGTTTTTGAGAAAATGCAAGTTTGTTTTTAATATTAAATTTTTTCAATTAGGAAGTGGAATCGAATAGCATCAGTAATCAATAGATTGATTTAATTATAATGCGAAGCAGGCATAATAACAGAACACCAGTAAAACGAAATTAATTCTTTTGATTATGAGTATTTGACTAGACTTTCTTTATTAGAAGGCAGATAGCTTCCAAATAGCATCATTACAATGATATGACCTAGATATGACGGGAAATCGATAAGAGGATACTACATCTGTATAAAAGATAGCAGTCTATAACAGTAATAGGTACACTGACAGCTGACGCATTGCTTAATAAGTATAAAAATCGTTCCCGGTACAGATAATTATACAACCTGCAACAACATCGAGTATATTCACTGTAATTATACGGGAATGACGAAAAGTAGGTTTAAGTTGAGCCGCAAAAACAATTGTAGGTCCGGTTGATATGGATTTGTTACAGTTCGATATTTTTGTTGAAATTGTTAGACAAAGACGATTTTTGTAGCAGGAGACTTTATGAAGTCTGAAGAAAATATCTCAGATGGGATATGCAGAAACTCGTTAAACTTTACGTTAACTTACCTCAATCTGGGAATGTTTCACAAAATATATATGCATTAATGAACAATAGATAGATTATGCATTAATGAACAATAGATAGAGAATAATAGATAGATTTTGTTAGTATAGTTAACAAATTATATTCAAATTAATGTTAGATAACTCAGTTGAATTAATCCCCATCTAGATTTAGCATATATATGGAAAAATAAAATCGTTATATTTTTATTGTAGCAGATATCTATGTGCAATCAAACAGTGTATTTTTCAACTTTTCGCCATTTACTAAAATGATGTACGTAATATTTATAATAAAATGCATTCAATGATATAATATATTTTATTGAAAAATGAAATTAAATTCTCGGAACATAATTTCGCACTAAGCCAACTCTTTATACATGATTTTTAATCAGAAGAAAACATAGCGCAAAAATCTACTAGATTTCTGTTCATTCAAATGTATAAGCAAACGAAATAAAGGATGTCCTAGTAAGAAAAATTATCGATATCAATTCAACTGACACAATTTTTTTGAATATATTCAAACCTATTAAATATACAGGTAGATAAATTAGAGGAACAACTAGAACAGAGGAAAGTGATCAAAGACTTCCATTGAGTTATAATAAAATTGATAAGAGGCGAACCTGTGAATGTGAGGGAATTGATATGTAAGAAGATATCGAGCATAATAACTGCAATTGTTCAGGAATGATACAGGCTTAGACGTAGATTTATAATTTCTAAATACATTTTTTTATTGTTTTAGTCTTTGAATTTCTTGGATCTTTCTTTCTGTTTGAAATTAACAATAATTTTTTCGTAAAACAAAAAAAAAATCCTTTAAGGATATATGAAAATAAAGGCTGGTGTACTAGCATTGTCTTACTATTGTGATTAGACAATTTTTTTTTTCTGCTAGTTAGAATTTTAATTTTCTCTATTTAAATCGATATATTTGGTTTCGATTTTTGTATGCATCGATATATTTGCTTTTGATACGTATCGATCGATATATCGATTGGGTTTTTGTATATCTAACATCACTAATACCAATCAATGTCTAATGACTAATGTATCAATGGATGACCGGCTCTTTTTGGAAGGTGAAGGTGACATGTACCGTCATATATAAGTAAGGTCTTTTAGCCTGCTGCTATTTGGAATATTCAGTAGGTTTCTTGCCAATGAATTTGCCTCACCGCGATAGTTATTTGTGACCTTTTCACTTTACTGTTACTGTTGATATGATTAAGGCTTTGTGTAAGTTTCTATTTTTCACATATCATAGAACTAATTATAACTCTTAATACTTTTGCTTGCATTCTTTGTATTATCTTCATATAAGAGTCATAAGTTCTTCTTCATAGCTGCCATCAGTATGATTAGATGGGTTTTAATATGGTAATGTATCTCATTATTTCTAAATAAATAAATAACCTAGTTAAGTTAATAAATAAAAATACCAAATGGTACAATGATACATTTCTTAAATCGTGGATTACCTAATTTTTACATTTTTGTTATAGGGGATAGCTATGGTACTACATGTGTCCCAGTACTTATGAGAGCGATTAAAAATTGTCGTTCTACTCCCTTGAAAACAAATTAATTAACTAAGCTAACTATAACTAACTAAAAATACATCAAATTACTAAGTTCAATTAACAACTCGCATTCCATAACAAATCATTATTAAATTTGTATATTTTAACCGATTTCTAGACTCCAGCTCATATAAAAAACATTTTTTTAATACATCCTGTACTTCATTCAATTATTCTGAACTATTGAGTCCCTTCTTGGTAATAATGAAAAACAATGAAAATGAATGATGAGTTTTTTATTGATTAAAAAATCTATGAATTAATAATATGGGTTTAATGGACTTTTATTTATTTTTAGTTTTTTTTATTTAAAATTTTTTTTTTTCTTTTTTATTTGTCTTAAAAACAAAAACGAAAATTGTAATTTCAATATAAAAACAAACTGTACAATGATGTAGGAGTATTTATTTAAATTGAACTTATTTTAACTTCAAGTTATTATTATCAGTACATAGATTAAAAATAATTTTTAAAATATTGACGAAATATTATTGAATTTTCACCTATCATCGTTCTTCTAATCCTTTCAACTCTTAAAATTCAATATGAAATTTATTTTTTCAATAAAAAAAAATTAAATTTGAATTTTATTTAGAATTTGTATCATGAAAGTTGACATTAATATATGTATATAAGTGGTATAGATATTAAAAAATAATGAATATTGTTTGATGTGACATCATTCCAACAAAAAAATGTGATTCTAATTTTAGATTAAAAAAAATAATATATTATTTAAATTTTAAAGTGAATGTTAAAAAATATTAAACAATAAAACAAGTTAATTTTATGACTAAAAAGGACTAAAAAGGACTTGTTTGCTTGCTCCAAACAATATATTTATAAAGAATATACTGCCCCATATATACAAAAGATTTATTAAATGATTATAAATTGATATGTTGTTCTCCTCCATTAGTTAATTGTTATGTATTACAATAATCAAATTATGTAATAAATAAACAACATAAAATATATAAAATGTTCACAAAGTCTACAAGAATATTAGGCTTGAAAATCTACAACCTTCATGTCCAACACACTTTTTGTTATTTTTATTTTTGTATTGTAATGTAAAGCAAATAGACTCCTCTATATTAATAAAGTTTTATTTTGGACTTCGCAAATTGATGACAGCATCTGATATTACGGGAAAGACATAAATATATTCAAACTAAGCTGTTGTTATTCACTGAGACATCTAACAACATCAACATCAAATTTTTATACTTAATAAAAAAATAATGAAAAATTTATATTGATAACTAACCCATATTTTGTGTAAAAAACATAGAACATATACAATTGCCTGATTGAAATTCGATTTTCAAGGAAAAATCTTGATTACATAAAGATTAAAACTATAGGCATGTTTCACTAATTTTACTAAATATCTTAATCGATTTCGTTTATTACACCATCATCAGCAGACTGACATTGATGGTATAATAACCGAAATCGATTAAGATAATAAATAAAATTAGTTAAACTTACCAAGTGTTTTAATATTTGTTTAATTTTAGTAATGTTTCACCCAGAGCCTATAACATATTCTATAAAATATATTCAAAAATCTTGACCGTTAGCCGTTTAGCTAATTTTTAGTTCCGACTACATATGATATTTGTAGACATATCAATTAGAAACGACACACTTTCATTAGAAAGGCCCAACCCTAATGAACTTTAGCTGTCTTTAGCCAACTTAGGGAAATATACGATTACATGTAAATTGTGTTGTGCACCCATAATAGTAATATCAGAGAATTTCGTCAAGCTTTCGTTAACTTTAGCTGGCTTAAAGAAAGTGCGATTTCATTCCCACATTCTGTACGGAAATTTGACATTTGATTTAGGAGCTGTTATTACTATTGAAAATTTGTAATAAATAATTAAATAATTTAATTATTTAATAATTTATATACTTTAAAACAAATTAATTATACGCAATAAAAAAAAAAAAATTAAAAAACATTAATTAATATTATATTTAAAATACCACTGAAAACAAAATTCGATTGATAATAAAATTTAAAATATAAAACAAAATTAGAATAACAAACAATAGGTATATATAGCTAATTTATATTTAACCAGAAATTAAATATCCAGAATTTGTTGGTATACAATAATGATAATTTTTGATTTAAAAAAATTTCTGTTTATCTACGTATTTTTATTTACATTTAACAATAGTCAAAATCACTTAAGTTAGCTAAAGTCTATTATGGGTAACTTGAGCAAATTACAAAACTTTAGCTGGCTTTTCGTTTAATTTTGACATTAGCTTAAGCCAACTTAGGTTCATTATGGTTGGGCCTTAAATAGGAAAAAGACGAAGGATATATAAATATTTCGAGCCATTTAATCTAATAAACTCATCTCAGTAAAAATTATAGAGATTAATAATTTAATAAAAGGTAAAGTTAGATCAGTTAATACCGTTACTCATCTAACTATATAAGGTCGTTTTATTTACAACATGTATGATGTTTGGTATAGTATTTAGATTTATTCCAATTTCATTAAACGCTACATAATAAGTCAATAACAAATTGGCTTAATTTCACATAAGCCTACATATCTATGTAGTGGTTATGTTATCTGAATACCAATCAGAATGTCCCGGATTTGAATTTAGGACATGGCTGCTTGATTGAATTTGCTTTTTATTATTCAAAAGTAATTGAAATATTTTAAAATTTTCTGAAAATGTAATTTGGTGATAACTCAACTAAAATGGAACTACACTATTTAAGAAGACCTAAGTAATTCCTGATAATACTACATAGTATATTTTCACATTAATAAATAAATAAAATAAGTAAATGTTAATAGTTCATATTGTGATTGCTGTAATAAGTATTAGGAAAGTTAAAATTGTTTTATAGTACATATTTTACAGCTTAGGCTAGGTCTTAAAACTATATTTTTATATATTAAATTAGCTGGTATATAATTAATCTTAAACTTATTTTTTTCGTATTTTTTTTTTTTTGTATTAAATCGAATATTAATATTTTATATTATAATGTTTAATCCTATAATGCTTAATATAATTTAATTATAAGTTTTAATAATAAATGTGAACTGAATTTTATAACTTTAAATATTACTTAAGATTAAGATTAAAACAAAAATTGTATAAATTCATTTTAATAAAGAAAAAAAAAACCGATGTGGCATAAGGGATTGAATTGTAAAATGAAAACAATTCTTCCAAAAGAACATTCAGAAATCATAGCAAGCTGTCTATCAGAGAAATATTTCTACAAAAAACAAGAAGGACCATATTCCGATTTTAAACAAATCAATGCCGAAGTTCCTCAAGGAAGCGTGTACTTGGTTCGATACTGTTCCTGTTGTACAGTGTTGTAGAAAATAATTTAATTGCGACGTTTGCTGATACAAAGAAGTTCTAGCTATTGTACAAAAAAACAAAGAATCTACAGAAAAGCTGTAGAGAGCTTTAACAAAAATTCAAGATTACACAACAAGATGGAGGCTAAACTTAAATGAAGCTAAGTCAGTACATGTACATTTCACAAATAGAAAAATTTACCAGAAACCAGTTTATATAAATGGTCAACAAATGCGTCATTCAATTACTACCTAATATCTTGGTATGACGTTAGATGCAAAGCTTCACTGGAAAGCTCACATCAAAAACAAGAAAAAAAAATTACAAATCTGCTATAGAAAAATGTACTGGCAAGTCAATACAAAACAGACTTCTGCTCTACAATCAAATACTGAAACCAGTATGGTCATATGGTACCCAGTTATGGGGATGCAGGAAAAAAGGTATATAGAAATATTATTCAGTGCTTCAGAATAAAATCGTAAGAAACATTGTGAACACGTCTGGGTTTATCAGAAACTATAAGCTATATAGAGACTTGTAAATAGAATCTGTAGATAAAGAAATGCAGAATTTAGATGACTCAAAAAACTACTACCTTTGGAGTTACTACAACAATAATATGTCAAAGGGAAAGTTAGATAGTCATTGGTGGACGTAATTTACATTCAACATGAAAATATAGTCAGAAAAAATTGGTCATTAGTCTTATCTAAGTCATTAGTCATTAGTCATTAGTAATTACTCTCCCCATATTGCAATCTAGACTAGATTGCAATATAGAAAGGGTGTGGCTTAGTGGGTAAAAATCCGACACGCAATGTTAATCTCATTGTCTCTTCTGAATATTTCCACCAGCCCACGTATAAAATCCACCAGTCCACGTAAAATTATACCAAAAAATTAATAAATAAATAAATTAAATTGAATCGATAACACGCTCCATTTTTTATGTATTGAAAATTGTAGAATGTGCTTAAATGTACGAAAAGGTAGTTCTACCTAAAGTTACTGACAAGAGCATAAAAAAATATACATACACAAGTATTTATAACGTAAAATATTTAAAAATTGAATCAAATTGCAAAATAATGTCATAAAATTCTAAAAATACTTTCACATCCATGTTTTCAATTTTACCATCAAAATGGAATTCAAATTCAATTCATATTTTTATATCGAAACTCCTTGAATATTTCATAACAAACACTTGTTGAGCTTCCAAGTATAGACAAAAAAGTTATTTATTCAATTTAAGCTGATTTTCAATAGGATTTCTATTTAAAAAAATTAATTTTCTTTTCTTTTTAACAGTATGTTACTAGACAAAAAATAAAAATAAAACACAAAATTATAAAAATTTAAATTAAATCAAAATTTGTTTACATATTAAAAAAAAAAAAAAAAAAAAAAAAATGAAACCGAAAAAAAATAACATTCGTCACACTGATAAATTACGTCAAATCATGACATATAAAATAAATTATCTTTAATAATTTAAAATTAAATTTATGGAAATTTCAAGGCGACATTTTAAATTAATAATAAAATTAATTTAATTCCTCACTAAAAAACAATTTTTTTTCATTTAATTTTATTACAATCGTAGGTTTTTGAATTATTATAAACTTCTTTAAAATGTGACGCCTTCAAAAGTACTGTGATAAAAATTCTATGCTTAAGATTAATTACGATTAATTTACAAAATAAATAAAAATAATTCGGTAACAAAACCACTTTTAAATAATTACGTTATTAAAAAATTTTCTTTAATAGAGATCTGACGAAAATCCATACCATATTTTTGATTTCAATTTTTACTCATTACTTAAAGTTGTAATCTAAAACAACAGTACAAAATGGTTTTACTTTTTAAATACTTTAATTTTGTCGTAGCTCTTTAAATTTTATTAAATAATAAGTTATCAACTTCATCATAGCTTATACTCATTTTATTTTAATCTTACAGTAAATTTAATACTGCAACCTAGGGCCAGGGGATGAATGAAAATGACTCTGCGTAATAATCAACAGTCCACAATCCACAATTGATGGTTTAAGTGAAAATATTCAGCAAAGGTGGAGTTTGATTACTGCTAAAGATTATCAGATACTTGTTGACTAAATGTCAAAACAATCAGACACCGTGATTAAAGCGAAAGGTGACGCAACGCAATTTTAAATATTTCGTCTGTATGTCGTAATTATTTTGAACTGAGAAACAGGCTTTATTATGTTATATAAAATTTTCTTTATAATTAAATTTTAAATATTTTTTTATATAATAAAATTTTTTTTTTAAAATAATTAATATAACTTAATAAAAATGCCCACATTTCGAAAGGGAAAAGGACCTATAAAGTTGGTCTACAGATTTATCTTGTAGGATCAACTGTTAAAATAAATAAATAAATAAATAACATTTTCTTTATAATTATAATGTCAAATTTTTTACTATAAAATATTCCTAATAAATAAAGCTTTCAAATCAGTAAAATAACTTGTATTGAAATTGTTGGTAAGTATGTAAAAAAAATTCTATCAAAATCAAACATTTTGAAAATTTGCTGTGTCCGAATTAGTAATGGTGAGGATCGCACACAATAGTTATCGTGAACATCATTAAGTATAGAATAACTATTAACAACCAAATATTTGGTGAAAATTTACCAATTTAGGGAAAGAACCTAAGTAAAAAAAAAATCTAAAGCCCATTCTGTTAAATTTAGAAAATGAATCAGCTTTCTGAAGTTAATAGACTTCAATATAACCTTTTATAAAACTTTAAAAATAAGTAATTCAGTTGTTAAAGATTACACAATTGTTAACCATTGAACTTACATTAACTATTAACTGTTTAGTAAAAAATCCAAATGACAAAATGGTCGGAATTTCCAAACGAAAGTCTATATGTTTTATTCATAATTTTAACAGTTACATCAAATAACTTTAAAAAATCTTTAAGCTTGTCACTCACATCAAAACTGATATCAAAAACAATTTTAATGCATTAATAAATACAACACAAATACGACTCACAATAAAGGTAATGAAAAATAGGCTGTAGTGAGGAAGTAACTCGTCAAAATTCTGCGCAACTTCGTATTGATGATGTAGAGGACATACTAGATACTATCTTGATAATATGAGTTGTAAAAAACATTAATTTCGTACAAATTATCCTGGAAAAATTTGTAGATCTCATCTACACATTTTTTAATTATCACAATTTGTCATCCTTAAATCTTTCAAACGAAATGTCCCAGATTATATTCCCAATGAAGCAAAAAAAAATGCTTTATGGGTTTTTCGACCTAGTCCATTACCATTTATCATTGGGATCAAATAAATAACAAAAAATAATTAGAGTATAAATCTGGTAACAATTTAAATAAAACGAAATCTATTCTATTTAAGAAGGTTTGGTTCCTGACAATGTATAGTTAGTTTTCCATATTTAATGAGTTGTTAAATCAGCAAAAATAACTTTCAGTACCATACTTAATTAAGCATGAAATTCCATTTATATTACTGTCAAGACAATAAAAACAAAGACAAACTATCTATCCCAATATCTGGTAGCAAATATCGAAGACTTACCTGTGTATCTTAGATAAACAGCAAAAATTTCAAACTACCTGAGCAAACTAACAATTTTGACTTTAAAAAAATTGTAAAGGGTAGAAAATTTAAATGTATGAAAAAATAAGTTACAGAATCGATAAAGGTATTTAAAAACATTTCAGATAGCAGTAAGCCATCGAAACAGATTACAGGGATAGTGGGTATTTTAACCCACTAAAACCTTCTCTCAATTTTAAAAATCTAATTATTCTACAATTACAGTTATTTCGAAGCCTGGAAAAGATCTAAAAAGGTTATACTCTTAGCGACCAATTAACCTATTTCCCATTCTTTCAAAGTATTTAAAAAATTTGTAATAGACAAAATTATGCCGAAAATAAAAGGTAAGGAACTAATATCTCTTCATCAATTTGGAGTCCAAGCAGCTGCTTTTACCATTGAACAGGTCCATCGAATTCTCGCACATATCAGAAAAGTTTTTGAAAATAAAGAAATTTGATCTGCCTTAACGTGTCACAGGCGTTTCACAAAGTCTGCATAACGGCTTAAAGTTATAAATACAAAATCATCTACCTTCTGAAATTCATGACACATTACGAAACAATTTAAAATAAATGCCGGAGTACCACAAAGTATATTTATTAAAACCCATATTTTCTTTGAATTTTAAATTTTTGGCCTCAAAAAGGATTGTAATAAGGAAATCGATAAAGATTTAATTACTGTAAAAGGCGAAGCATTTTATAAAAGTGATGTGGGCAATTTAAAATCTGTTTTTAAATTCGGTAAAAAAGTTGAACACATTCAGACCTTACTTCTTCCAAATAGGCGTCACAATCAAGCCTCTGCTAATAAGAAAGACGTTACAAAAATATTAAAAAAACGCTAACACAGGCTGGTCAGGTATAAATGATTTAGTGTACCTATTATATAAAAATGCTTTGTGTACAACTTATTTTGTTTAAGTAAAAGATAGTGAAAATTAGGATAGGATTTTGGAAGGGTAAATTTTGTTAAGGTTTGGAAAAAAAGTGACGTGATTTCCTTTTTTAGATTTTCATCTTTATCATCCCTTCAATTTAATTTAAAATAAAAATTTCAAAATGTCGTTTAAAAGTAAGGACGTCAGCTGAAGCAGAAGCTAAACAAGAAAAAAGAGCAATCATTAAAGCTAAAGCTTATTTAGCTGATGGAATGAAAAAAATTTTACGTTAATATTAACTGGACCCATTTTACATAAAAATCCAGATATTTCAAAATTATGGAATATTAGAAGAGAATGCTTTTTAGAACGTAATGCTTTGGTGAACGTAATGCATTATTTGAAAAACATCTTAATTTTACGGAACAATGTTTAATGGTTAATCTAAAGTCTTATTGTGCTTAGCATCATCGTTGTTGGATACTTGAAAATTCTTCAACTCCTTATTGGAATAAAGAAGTTGCTGTTTGTACCAAATATTTAAAATTGGATGAACGAAATTTTCATTGCTGGGATTATCGAAGATTTGTGGTTGAAAAAGCGAAAATTAGCGCAGAGAAAGAATTAGAATTTTGTACAGATAAAATTAAAAATAATTTTTCTAATTATTCTTCTTGACATTATCGTAGCAATCTTTTACCAATTGTGCATGCACATCCCACCGATCAGACAAGACCAATAAGTGAAGAAACACTAAAAGAAGAATTAGAGTTGGTTTTGTCGGCAGCATTTTTACTGATCCAAATGATATCAGTGCATGGTTTTATCAAAGATGGTTATTAGGCTATTCAAAACCAATGTTAGATATTGTAACATTTAGAATAAATAAAGAAAAAATGGTGTTATCTTTAATACAATCGATTAATATAAATGATTATAAAATTACACTTGGATCAAGTATTTTAGAAAGTGATAAATTTCGTAGCGCACGACTTGACTATGAATATGATAATACATGGATATTAGAAGAAAATATTGATTTTTCTGCTTTAGATGATTGTCCCGAAGTTAAATGTATTAGTAAGGATGAAAAAATTATTTTAAATATTAATGTTAATAAATTCTGTGATGGATATTATGGAATAAAATGTCCAAACTTTGAATATGAATTCGGAGCTGCTTTAAAAGATGAATTAAGAAATCAATTAAAATTTTGTGAAGAATTTTTAGAGTATGAACCTGATAGTAAATGGACTTTATTGACTGCTACCCTACTAATGCGAGCTATTGATCGTAAATCTTTTTATGAAAAATCTATAGAGAATTTAGAAAAATTAGAAACGGTTGACAATTTACGAATGGGCTATTATAAAGATTTGTCTTCAAAATGGAAAATTGAAAAAAAAAAACTTGAATAATGGATTGAGGATGGATTACAAAACCTGTTAATATGATTTAGTATAGTTGATAATATAAATTTAAGTAATATTTTTTTACAGAACAGATCTTTTGAAAAACTTTATTCATTCCAATTCGCTAAGATCTTAAATTTGTCATCAAATTTATTCACCGAAGATAGCATTACTTCATTGTCCACTAAATTAAAGTCTATAGAAATTAAGGAATAGCAATTTTTTTATGAATATTAAATTTTATATTTTATCATTTACTTATGTATGTACGTAATAAGAATACTAATAATTTTGTTTAATAAAACTTAAAAATGATTACCCAAAGGGAGATAAAGATGTTGTTCAGGTTTAAAGTTTAGTACTCTATCTGATTTCTGTAACACAACAATAAAATTTGTTTTACTATTGTAAAATTATTTTCATTAACATTATTAACTTCCAAATATTTGTCACAAACAGTGTTTGTCGTTCTCAGTAATTTTCAAAATAAGCACTGTCCAAAGATTTGCATTAAAATTATAGTATAGTTCATTTTAAAATGACAATTTACTACAATATTTTAGAACATTCTTCATTTATAATTTTGATATTTTACTACAATGGTATCTTTCAAAAAAATTAAAAAAAAAAAAAGCGGAGAAATTTCTTGTGGATCACTTGTAATCACTTTTTAACGTTTTCTCAAAAACCCGTTTTTTGGACAAAGCTGATTTTGATTTTTTGATCGACTCCATGTCATGTACCCCTGAATTAAATCTTAGCTTTAAAAATAAAAGCACGTTTATTAGATTTATCTGATAAATTTTTTATTTGTTAAACTTAATAAATTTATATCCCTTTCTTATATAAGTTATTAAAAATTAAAATCCTTTGTAACAAAAGTCTTAATACATTTACAACTTAATATGTAAAATCAACACTCTTAACACTGACATAATATTTAAGATACTCGTATTTTAACTTTTGATGTCATAATTCTATAACTGAACACTCATTTAAACAACATAATATAATAAAGTCCTTAATCGGATTACAATACAGCAGTAAATAAACAGTTTTTCTTCTTTCGGCACACAAAAAATGCGAAATCTTAAATAACTTGAGGATTAATTTAGAAAATTATTTGACTTATTAAATAACTACAAAAGAACAACATAAGAAAAAAAAAAAATTAAATAAAAATATGTCATAATATCCGTTAAGTAATCTTCTGTTAATATTTAACAGTCTTAAATATATTACTAAACTTTCAATACTAATGTCTTTACAATCTAGCTATTACAAATTGAATATAAAAATGAAAATGAATTTTCTTTTTTGTGTTTTTCATTGTGTGTTCGTATTTGTGTCCTCCTCTATTACTATATTTATTGTGATATCAGATAATGAGATCGTATTAAATCAATCAATAACATCAGCTGGATGTAAAAAAAAAAATATAAATAAGGAAGAAAAAAAAAATTACATCAATTTTTTTTACGCTCAAAAGGACAGTTGTTAATCTTCTGCTTAAATCATATGGTCTTTTACAGGAATAATATTTAAGAGTAGAAATGACAGATTTAATAATTTTGTTTTAATGTAAAATATTATTTTAATAGTAGTATTATTGTGTATAAATTGTTGAGATTTTATTATCTGGCAAACTATTATGTTAGCAAAATTCGAGGTTTGTAAATTTAAAAAGAGTATAGAAAATGAATTGTAAACATGTTATTGGGGTTTTTTAAATTTTTTTAAAAAAAATATTTCACTGTTGTATGACACTTTTTTTTATATATATAAGCAATATATAATGGCTATGCGGATGAGAAAATCCAATGATTAACCATCCATGATATATTGCTGTGCCCTTGTATATTGCAGCTGAATGCTGTGGCTCTGAAAGACGACTCAAACTACTTGCAACTAACAAGCTATTTGTTAGTCTGTTTGTATGTGTATCCATGATGCTGAAGCTATTAATTTTTTTCTTAACAGTTCTTACCTGTAGATCACAATGTATATTATTGATGAACCACGATGGTGCGCCACTTATTAATCGTAATATTTTTTTGATTGGAATCGTTGTTGTGTTTCAATATTTAAATTGCTGGCCACTTCCAACAGTGTGATTCCGTATGTCTATAGCTACTTTTAAATAGCTTTCAGAAGATTCGAGCGACATTGGTAAGTTGAGGCAAATCATTCAATACATTTTATTTAATTTCAGCGCCAGTTGTTTTCTATTTCTTTGTATATGAATTGTCCATGTAAGTCTTCTATACAAATGTATGCCCTCTGGTACTTTATGTTTCTTTCTGGGGGATTATTTCATTATTTAGCACCACCATCGGATAAGGCTTTTTAAATAATGATCTAACTTCAGATGAGATGATGTTAAAATTAAATTAAATTAAAATTGTTTGAAAGAAATACAAATATTTTTTATTTATCTTGAAGTTGAATAAAACAATATTTAAATTTAATTTAATTTAGCATGTACGTGCCAAGAGTTAAATAATCTCAATATCTTCATTTAAGGAATGAAATTCAATGATCTAAATTTTTAATGACTCTGTCTGAACATCAGTTTCAATTTCGGAATGCTACAATTCAAAAATTAAGTTATGGCATTTATTTTGCTAAACCTATACAACATGAATTCAAATGAATTAAATCAAATTTCATTCCTCAATCTTCAATCAAACAAAAATATTTTACATTATTTAAAAAAAATATATGGTCTTGAATATTTTTTGGTTAGCACCGTTTCATAACCCAAATCATTTAGTAATTTTTCAGTTCAGTAAAATTTCGTTATCACTTCTTCCCCACCAACGAAAACCAAAATCAGAAGTAATATCGCAAGTTAATCTGGTAAAGTGATATAATTAATTAAGTAATTAATTATGCATTTTTTTTTTTTGTATTTGCAATAACGGTGATATAACTCGAATTGAAAATATTTCTGGACTCACAAAATTCAAATTTATTTAAAAAAAAAAAAAATTAATCAAAAATATTTACACAAAAAAAAAATATTATTAGAAAAAAAGTGGAATGAAAAATGGGAAAAATTTCCGTTATTTTTAACGAAAACCATTTTCAATTTTCATCATCTATCTTTTTGACTGTTTTCTTGTTCTCGTTTTTGTTGTTTTTTTTTTTTAATACCGTACCGGAATTATTCAAATTGGATACTTATGTTTCTATATTTCCGTTTTCTTTCTAGGTAAAAAGATAAAATTTTCCATGAATTTTTGTTTTCTCCTTTTTTTATTCTGAAGGGTACTAAATATACAAAAAAAAAATAAAATAATAACCACAACCGCAAATATTTTTTTTTTGTCAATATTTTTGTATTTAACATAATATTTTATAATTAAAAACAAAAAAAGAGTAGCTAAATTTAACTAAAGAGGATTTCAGATACAACTTTTAAATTCATTAAGTTAGAAAATAAAATACAAATTATTTTAGAATGCCAACTTTATAAGCATTCAGTTTCATACAACTGAAAAAACATGCAAGTTTTAACAAAGTTGCTACCAGATGGTGGAGACAGGTTTGAAACTTAAATAAATCATATATTTAGAGTCCTAAATATTTTCCACAAATTTGACCTTGAACACTCAGAAAACTCTTTAAATTACATCGACTATTTATGACAGACAGCTTTAGAATGACAGATATGAATGACAGATATGACAGACAAGTTTAGAATTCACTACAACTGATAATCGTTGATCTACGTAAATTTACAAGTTTAGTAGTAGGATATAGTTTTGTTGAAAGAAAGAAGTAAAGGACTGTGCAAACTTTAACGCAGTAAAACTACCATCATTTTGTTAAAACTAAAACTAGCCTTGATGACTAACAATTAAAACAATTTTAGCTCTTTTCTTCGGATATCTTTGATCAAACAAAATTCCATTAGAAGGAGAAAAGATTTCAACCTAATATAGTTCGTTTCCAGCTAAACGTGAAACTTCGACATTAACATGTTGAGAAGGACGACTTTTATAGCGTACTTTCATTCCTTTATAAACGGGATCGTTGATATCTCTTTGAATATCAGCATTGCGAACAAACCAGGGAGAGCATGGCACAATGTTTCGCAATACTTTGTTGTGGAACGTTTGGATAATTTTAAAATGTAGTTGTTTAACGCAATCTCATATTTGAATACCTAATATTTTGGCTTCAATATTTGATTGTAGATTAACACTTTGTTTTACCTCGAAAACGTAGATGTCAGCCCAATTAGTCAATACAACTGTTTGTATTTCAGATCTAGCTCTAGTTTTTTTTTCTTGACGTGTTCTTTCATCTAAGCTTTGCGTAATACCAAGATATTTTGCAGAATTTTGATACGGTATTATGACATTGTTTAATCTTACTGGAATGTGTGACTCCATTTTTTTATTTGTAAAGTTAACGTGAGTAGATTTTGCATCATTCAATTTAATTCTCCAGTAAAAAAAACAACATAACAGTACATTCTTCTTTTCCAAATATTTCAAGCTTTAACACTCACTTCAACAAATACACGTGGAACCACGTGTATTTACCAAGTTTAGTAGTAATAGAGAGTTTTTTCAGCTTTTAGCAGACTATTAAGGGAATTGTTTAAGTTTTTATTCAGAAAATAAAACTTTGTTTAAGTGCATGCTTTAAAGAATATCATCATCATCATCATTGTTCTGTAACCCCATCCGTGGGACATAGGACGGAAACAAGATCTTTTTATCGGCTTCTATCTATAGCTAAACTCTTCAATTCTGATCACGTTCTTTTTTGGATGATTGCTTCGGCTCTGTTGTTGTCCAAGTCCTTCTCGGCTTCCGGCCTTCCTATAAATTTCCTTCGAAACATTATTTTGTGATGTTGTTGTCAGGTTTCTTCACAGTAATCCTTTGTCTGATTTCCGCGTCTAGTTGTTTTTTATTCGATTTCACCTGAACACTTCGTTGTAAACAGTTTATGACCAACTTTAGGATGCACAAAAAACATCTATTGATGTACGCTTGAACTTTCCTGGTGATATTTACTAAAACTTTCCACGTTTCGCAGACGTAAAAGAGAACGAATTTCACACTTGCATTGAAGATTCTTATTTTAGTGCGCAGAGATATGTTGTTTGCCTGCCATATTTTTATGAGCATTCCGAAAGCAGTTCGGGCCCTTTTGATGCTGTCTTCAATATCCAAATCGACACCACTATCTGATGACATGATACTGCCCAGGTAAATGAACTAACTCACCTCTTCTATTAGCGTTAAAACACTCTTTAAAGAATATTTAATGAAGAAAATTTCAGAAAGAACGTCCAAGCAATGGAAATGTAAATTAAAATACAATATTAAAAATAACCTCACCAAACTACACACTGATCAACTCATTCAACGCCGTCAATCCAAAAAAAAAAAAACTAGAATTGGGATTTAGAGAAAATTCCTTACCTCTTAGTACAAAATTAAAAAATACGGCGAGAATACAATTCATCAAATAAAAAAATTGGGAATATAAAAGATCACTTGCAATCATTGCAACAAACATGGAAACACAATTCAAGGAACACCTGAAAGAAGCAGAACTAGCTAAGAAGAAAAGTTTAATCGAATTTAGATCCAAAGTAGCAGAGCATATCGTCCAAGCGAGTTATAATATTTACAGGGATGACATGGTAATGCTAAATTACATAAGAGATTCGAAAAAGCGAAACTCAGCTGAAAGCGTCAAAATATATAGAGCCAAGAATGATTCATTCCTGCAAGAAAGATCAGTGCAATGGATTTTCTTCATCCAACCAATCAAACCATTAAAACCAATAAAACCACCCCTACCTGTCACTTTAACGTTAAAAATTGTGCTTTTCTAATATTATGAATAATTGCAATATAGTTAATTATTCAACCCTCTAGATGTGCTATTTTATTGCAAAATAAACAACCCAGAAAATGCGTAAAAACTTAAATTGCTACCTGTCCAGTAACGATAAGTATGACGACTTTAGACTTCTTAGATAAATAAGATTTTAGTGACGTCGGAGTATAGTAAAACACTTGAATACTTTCCTTGCAGTTGTCTAGCATTAGCTAAAATCCGACTCTAGACTTTAGATAAGGCTTTCCCCAACAATATAGGTTTTATCGCGGAATACAAATTCGGAGATCTAATCAACCTTCTCAATCACACAGGGTGGCTCTAGTACTAAGCCCGCGGGAAGAGTAAAATTAGAGAATGTTCCCCTATAACAACCAACAACAATAAATTGATCACTCAAGTAGTGATATCAAAAAGTCACAATTAAGTGCTAATTTGTTTCCCAGAAGCAATTGGAAATGGCCACTTCTACCTACCACCTACCTATGAGTGAAAAATGAGAATTTAAAATTATAATATAAGTTAATTGACATTGAATTGAAAGTAGCATTGACAAAAAAAGATCGATATTGCTGATAATGTTGATGTAAAAAACCACTCTAAAACCGTAGTAAGAAATGTCTAACAAAAACAAAAATTCAAACCGATAAGCTCAACAATCCATGAATTAATCCTTTTTCAATGATAGAATGCTTTTTATGCTTTTAACAACACGCTTCTCATATCAAAAATAAAATTACAAAAAAAAAAACGGCAAAGAAACCTGGAAGGAAATAGATAAAAATGTTTTAAATTGATAACAACTTCAACTCCCTTCCATAAAAAAATTGAGAAATAAAAAAGAAAAATTAACTCTGCAAAATTTTTCAAGAAACAAAAGTTTGCTTTATTTCTGATATTTTTTTATTGAGTTTATGTCAATTCAAAAAGTTAAATTGAATTTCAATGTCAATTTCTCATCTTATGGATAATTTTTTTCCCCATTTCTGAACATTGAGGATTTCCATTGAATATTTAAATATCCAAAATAATCGATAATTTTAGAAACAATGACTGAAAGAAACGTTATAAATATATATACACACATATACATATATAAGTAGTATATTACTGCTGTGTGTAAATTAACAACCTAAATTTGAATCCGATATCAAAACAATTTTATAAAAGCAACAATAGATACCTGAAATATAATGTACGTATGGTCAGTAGCAAAACAAATAACCTGCAATTTGAAAAAAAAAAACAATTAAGAAATAAAGAACAGCACTGACTTTTAAATATCAAAAATTTTATATAATTTTCTGGAACAGTCACATCCATTAGTGAAATTAAATAGAATCGAATCGAATCAAGCGAATGAAATCGAAAAGAGCGAATGAATGAAATTTAAGTTAAAAAAACACCATGTAAAGATAAAATCTTCAATTTATCTGTTGTCAAAAATCACTTCGAGAGGAGCTTATAAATGTTTTTTAATACTTTTACCCAAATAACAAGGGGCATTCGTTACAATTTGAAGCAATATAACTTCTTATAAGCTAATTAGCGAAGTTTCGGTTATCCTAAGAGCTCAACACAGTGACATAATTACTACATCATATCGGTCGGCTTGGTAATTGCGAAATTATTGAAGAAAATCTACACTTTTGTTTTATAAATGAAATATTACAGATTGTGATCATTAACTAGAAATAAAATATGTCTCAGACCGTTGTGATAAAAAAGAAATATTTGAAAACCACAAAATATATTCATAAAGTAGTCACTGCATTTATTCACCATTAAATTTTATTTCTCGGCACCACAATTTTTTTTTTTTCAGACACAAAAAAATCATTAAAAAAACATTCATTTATTGTTTTATGTGGGATGTGTTAAGTACAAATATCATAAAAACTGCACGAACTGTTTTGACAAATTGACACAGTACAGTTAGTTAATTTCAAAGAGTTGTAGCTTGAAATTTGACTATTGAAACTATTATGAATAAAATATCTAAAGCAACAATCTCATGCTGCATCAGAATTATGTAAGCTGATACTGAGCTTTTCGCAAAAACAATTCATCATGTCACCAGTAAACCGGTGCGATATAAAACCACATATAGTTTGTTTGAGATTATTGTTTTGTACACTCAAGTTATTTCGAAACCCTTTCAATAATTAAATTTCCATAACATACTTTGAAGAAAGCCGAAAAAATTGGTAGTGTGAATTAAGTGAATACTCAAAATGAAATTTTTCAGAGAGAGTACTCAATCTTGTGTGAATAAAGATTTTACTTAACGCAGCACCTGACATTCAATCTAAATTTCAGAAAATTAGTTTAGAAATGTCAAATAGAATTTTTCGCAGTAATAACTTTGTATGTACATATACTTTAAAAATGTAACAAAAAATAAAATAATAAATTTAAAATATAAGTACAATTTTTAATAAATAAAGATTAATGTAATAACTTGAAACAGAAAAATTATTTTAAGTATGTTTGTGTAAATATTCATAGCAGTATACAAGCAAATACTACAAATCGAAGCATTTTCGGCGATGCAAATGATTTCAAATTACACTACACTCTTCTTCTATCCTACCTGCTAATTATATCTGGCTTACAACTATCTTAATTTAACTTATATTTACTCTGACCCTTATTCTAACCTACCAGCTAATTATATCTAGATTATAACTACCCTAACTTACCTTATATTTATCCTAACTATTCTTATATACTATGTTTTCCTATTTTAAGTCATTTTTCTGTTCTTCTATTCTTTCCACCAATATTTATCATTGTTTATTAAATCTCTATTCGTTACATATACCTATCGTACCTAAATATTTCACTATTACCTTCGAATTTAAGATTTGGTTGGTATTCTATATTTTTTTGTCTGTAGCTCTCCTAAATATGTGTTATATTATGGGCAATTTGTATTCATTTTGAATATATTTATTTTTATGCAGGTAAATCCATCCTTCTGGCCGTATATAACCGGAGCTCATTGTCTCCATCTCAATGTACCTATCATCTGAATATATTGAGTGAGCAATCAGACTATTTTCTCTCATTACCCACTCTACCCTGGAATAATGTTTTCTTATTAAATTAATTATGAATTGGTCGATTTTTTTTATCTTGTTAACCTCATAGAGCGTTTTGTTCGATATATAGTGTTTGTATTCTGTTTCCGGTTTTCTGAATTTACTTGTGCAACGTCTTATACACTTTCTCTCAAACTTTCTCAATAACTCCATACATGATGGACTTATATTGTACCATATTGGGCAAGCATATGTAAGAATAGGTCTTATCAATGCTTCGTACCCTATGATTTTTACTTTGTTATTTATTCCTTTTGCATAGAACAGTTTCTTGGAGGCCCAAAAGGCTTTCCTAGCTTTTTCTAATTGGTTGGAAATATGTTTTTTATAGTTTAAATTATGTGTTAAATTTACTTCCAAATATCTTACACATTTTTGGTTTTGTAATTTTTATATTGTCTCTAGTTTTTATGTGGAATTTTCGCCAGTTTTTTCTAACATCAGTGTTAGTTTTATCTAGGCTGGTTCTGAATAATATAACTTCGTACTTGCTATAATTAATCCTTAGTTTCCAAGTATTAACATAGCTTTGCGCTTCATTATAATTTTCTTGTAACTGTACTTGCATTTTTGATACATATTTATTTACATTATAAATAATAAGATCATCCGCAAACGCCATCAAGATCCTTGTTAGAGACTGGGTTTGATTAAATTTATTTGATAAATCAGCAATATATAAATTAAAGGGCAAAGGTGCATTTACAGTCCCTTGCTGTAATACATTAGTAAATTTAAATATCATTTTAGAAAATGTTTGTCCATCTACTATGATAAATTTTTTGTCTTCTAACATATTTTTTAACATTTTTATTACCTGCGCTGGAAAGTTATATCTTAAAAGTTTGAAAATGAGTCCATTAATCCATACCGAACTGAAAGCTTCTTTCAAGTCTATAAAACATATGCTCCTAAACATTTATTTTTGTTAATTGCCCAGCATATATCCGACATTAGTTTATTTACTGCATATACTGCTAAATGTTTTGCCCTAAATCCGTACTGGTTTTCTGGCATAATTCTCTTTTCTTTAACAAATTTTGTAATATGTTTTGATATTATAATGTCTAATAATTTACTTATGTTTGGTAATTTATCTGACGAGATTACAACGATAAAAAACCATAGCAGAAAACCACCGCAGTCACATAAAAAATAAGCCACACCCTTAGAGTTGCTACATGGAACGCAAATGGACTCTTCCAACACATTTTAGAACTCGAAATTTTTCTGAAGGATCAAAACATAGATATATGTCTAATTTCTGAAACACACTTCACAAAGAAATTCAGTATTAAAATTCCTAATTACGTTTGTTATCATACTTCCCATCCAGATGACAAAGCAAGAGGAGGAACAGCAATACTGATAAAAGGCAACATTCAACACCATGAGGAGCAGAAAATAGAAAATGCAATGATGCAAGTTACAACAATTAACATTAAGGTCAAAAATAAGGACTTCAAAATCTCGGCTATCTATTGCCCACCAAGACACTCACCTACTAGAGTCGACTTCATAAATCTCTTTAAAATACTTGGAAACAATTTTATCATCGGAGGAGATTTCAATGAGAAACATACCCACTGGGGTTCAAGATTAACCACAACAAAAGGGAGAGAGCTATATCAAGCTGGAAGAAATCATAAGTGTGAATTTATTTCTTCCGGTGCCCCAACCTATTGGCCCACTGACCCAGCGAAAATACCTGATTTGATTGATTTCTTTATAACAAAGGGAATAAATAGAAACCACACATATGCCGTGAGCAATGATGACCTATCGTCTGACCATACTCCAGTGATCATGGTTCTAAGTGAAAAAGTTGAACACAAAAATTGCCTCCCAAGACTTACAAACAAGAAAACTGATTGGGATATGTTTAGAGAAAAACTTGAGTAATTCATTACTCTAGGATCCGTGGAATCAAGGAACCAAATTGATGCAGAAGTCGAGCAATTCATTGTAGACGTGCACCAAGCAGCAAAGGAGAGCACGCCATGTTTTGACTCGAAACATCACGAGAGTGAGCTATCCTCCAGAAATAAGAGCACTGGTTATGGAGAAGAGAAGGGCACGACGAAAATGGCAATCAACGAGGTACCCAGGTGATAAAATTATATTCAATCGCTTAAATAATCAACTAAAACCGCAAATCAGAAATATAAAAAATAACTCATTTAAAAAAATCTTAAACAATTTATCAGCCGATGCTTATACTGACTACTCGCTTTGGAAAGCAGCTAAACGAATAAATAGACCACAGGTGCAAGATCCACCTTTGAAAACACAGGCTGGTAGCTGGGTCGGTAACCCAAAAGAAAAAGCTAAGATTTTTGCTGACCACTTGGCAGAGGTCTTCACAGCACCAACACAAAATCTTGCAAATGAAAATATAACTCTCGAAGTTAAAATAGATGAAGCGAAAATTTCGCATGTCACTCTAAGAGAAATTAAACAAATATGCAGACACAACCTGAGTGTCAAAAAAGCACCAGGTTACGATCTCATCAATGGCCAAATCATGCGGGAACTACCAGATCTAGCTTTGTTAAAGCTACAACATATATTTAATGCATGTTTTAAGTTCACATATGTTCCGAGACAATGGAAAATTGCAGAAGTAATTGTAATACCGAAGCAAGGAAAACCGCCTTCAGAGGTAACATCATATCGACCAATATCGTTGTTACCTATTATATCAAAAATATTTGAGAAACTGCTCCTCAAAAGACTTGCCCCGATTATTGAAGAAAGAGATCTGATCCCGAACCATCAATTTGGATTCAGAAACAAACATTCTACAATTGATCAAGTGCATCGGATCACAAATATAGTGGAAAAAGCGTTCGAAGAAAAAAAAGTCTGCTCAGCAATCTTCTTAGATGTTGCTCAGGCTTTCGACAAAGTGTGGCACCAAGGCCTTGAATTTAAACTACATCGTGATTTACCAAGACAATTCTATGAAATATTAAAATCATATATGAACAATAGATGCTTTCGTGTACGTTATGCCAAAGAATATTCAGAAGTAAAAGAAATATCTGCTGGAGTCCCACAGGGAAGTGTTCTTGGTCCAATACTTTACCTGCTATATACAAGAGATATCCCACAAATTGACAACATTTTTATGGCTACCTTTGCAGACGACACTGCGATTCTTGCAGTTGACGTATCTGTCGAAAACTCCACAGCAAAACTTCAAAATGCAATGAATAAAATAAGATTATGGACCCAACGTTGGCGCATTAAACTTAATGAAAGCAAATCAACTCATATCAATTTTACATACAAAAAGATTGCAACCATTCCTATCTCAATCAATAACAAAATAGTACCATATGCCAATACAGCAAAGTATCTGGGAATGACACTCGATGCTAAGCTAAGATGGAAGGAACATATAAGAAAGAAAAAAGAAGAGCTAAACATTAGACTCAAAAAATTTTACTGGTTACTTGGGCGTGGTTCTGAGTTATCAGTACAGAACAAAATATTGATATATAAGCAGATATGAAAACCTGTGCGGACGTACGGTTTCCAATTATGGGGCTGTGCAAAGAAAACCAACATCGAAATGTTGCAAAAATTTCAAACAAAGTGGTATAGTAAATGCACCATGGTACGTACGTAACAAAGATCTCCACCGTAACTTGCACATTGAAACAGTCACGGAAGAGATCCAGAAACATGCAGTCAAACACGAGCAGAGACTGCAAACTCATGTGAACTCGGAAATGGCAGCAGTTCTTCATATCGACAGCAGTATCCGTCGACTCAAGAGAACGAAACCCCACGAGCTGGTCACGACCTAAAATGGAAAATTCTACGATAATAGTTAAATTTTTATTTCAATAATTTTCCTTTGCGAAAAAATCTAAAAAATCTTCCCACGCAGAGCTATTGCTGTGACTATCTCCTTCACGGGAAATATCATAGTGATAAAGTTCCTACACGGTAATTATTATGATGTTAGCGATCCTCCACGGAAACTATCACTATAATAATTTCCTAAAGACGCGACCGAAAATTTACGAAAAAAAAAGTCATTAGTCGATCTTACGTAGATTGGTTATAACGGAAAAAGATAGGTGGGCTTTAGTGGGTTCGATTCCTACACTATCAAGATGCACACGCGGCTGGAGCTCTTGATGTCCTTCGGGGATTACCTCCTATCTTTCGCAAAAAAAAAAAAAAAAAAAAAAAAAAAATGTTTGGTAATAAATGTATTGGTTTAAAAATTTTTGTATCGTTATGGTATTTTCCTAGTTTTGGTATTGGTACTATCTTTGCTATTTTCCACGCTCTTAGAAATTAACAATTATTTAGTATATTGTTGAAAATTATACTATACTATTTGGAAGATATTTTCAAACTATGTTTAGAATATATTATCCATACCTGCCGAACATTTATTGGTTAATTATTTGAAAATTTCTTTTAATTCTATTAGTGTAACAAAATAATCACTAAAGTAAATTATTTCTTTTATTTGCTTCATTTTCCCTTTTTATTTGTCTATTAAATTCTATAATTGTTTGTTGTTGGTATCCTATTATCATTTTGAAGTAAAGAATTCGTATTTACTTGGTACGATTTCTAATTATTTTGTACAGATTTGAATATGAAAAATTAATTTGGATAACCAACCAATTTCATCTATGTTTATATTTTGTAGTTTATAAGTTTAACCCCCCTATTCTGGAATTAAGAATGTTAAAAGATCTTATAACCTTATAACTTTAAAAATAAAAGACTTTTTAAGAAAAAGCTATTCTGCAGCTACAGATTTGTGGTGATTTCAAAAATATTTTATTTTAAAATGTTTTAAGATTCACCTCAAATAAAAAAAATGGCATTTACTAAACATTGACACAAATTGTGTTCCACATAACAAATTGTTTTTAGGGACATACACTTTCAATTCAGCATCACTTTACGTTTCCACTTGTATTAACTACGATGATTAAATGTGGATTAAATCATTTTTATCCAATAGATCTTATAGTGTAATGTTTAGATCAGCTTTTTCTGAATCATTTTCTGCCACCTCTGGTGTACCACAAGGCAGCCATCTAGGTCCCTTACTATTCATTATCTCAATTAATGATGTCAACAATCTCATTAACAATAGTAACGTGATCATATATGCTGATGATATGAAAATTTATAAAAAAATATCTTCATATAATGATTGTACTGTACTACAGAACGATCTTGATTCGTTTTTTAAGTGGTGCGGCTATAATAATCTTCTCCTTAATATTGATAAATGCGCTGTTATTTCCTTTACTCGTAGATTGATTCCAATAATAACTGATTATACTTTTAATTCTAAACTAATCAATCGAGTTTCTCATTTTAAAGACCTTGGCGTACTTTTTGACGATAAACTCACATTTAAATTTCACTTTAATAGCATAGTTAACAAGGCAAATTCTATGTTAGGTTTTATTAAAAGATGGTCTAAGGAATTTGATGATCCATACATTACTAAATCTTTATTCACTACTCTTGTTCGCCCCCACCTTGAGTACACAAGCCCTGTCTGGTCACCTCACTATTCCACTCATATTAATAGAATTGAATCTATTCAAAAAAATTTTTTGCGATATGCTCTACGTAATCTTCCCTGGTCTAACCCAATAATCCTACCTCCATACATAAATCGTCTGAAGCTTCTTCAGATGAACACATTGCAATCAAGAAGGGTTGTTCCAGATATCTTATTCATATCCAAAGTATACAATGGTGAAATTGATTCCAAAATTATAAAAGATCAGATTAACTCGTACATTAACACCAGTACGCGTTTTCTTATAGAACATCTTTTTAATCTTCCTTTCCATAGAACTAATTATGGTAAATTTGAGCCAATTAATAGAATGTTAATGGCAGTCAATCAATACAAAAACAGTGTTGACTTTTCTTTGAACAAAACCAGTTTAAAGAAAACCTTGTTTCACTTGCTTCCTTAGTCCTCCTAATTAATCTTGTTTTTCCGCTACTAATATTAACTAATTTGTAGTGTTATAATTAACTTTTAATACTTTTAATAACTTTTCATCTTCTCTTTTTTTTTCTGATGAAATTTATTTTATATTATTTTGTTTTTTGTTTTTTATAAAGTAATTTAAACTTTAAATCATAAATCTTATCAATGTATCAATTGTGTTAATTCAAAATTTTAATAATTAAATTGTATTATATTTTGTAAACTGTTTGAACTAAATAGTAAATAAATAAATAAATAAAATAAATAAATAAATGATGTTTTTTTATCTATGTGTGTATGAGAATTTCATTAATTTCTAAACAAAAATGATTGAAACAAAAATGAATACAACGAATACACATTTACAAATTTTTATTTGGTATTATCAATTAAATGTGTGTGAGATGATCTTTCAACAAAAATTTGTTTGTTGAATCCTCTCTTTTCGTGAACATAGAAATTCCCTGCCCTGCACAAAATGTGTTAGAGGAGTAAAAGTAGTTAACCGCATTTTGCCTTTTTCTTATTTTAAAGAGAACCAAACGAACAATATCGCTATATAGTTTTGCAGGCCTTTCATTATTGGGTGAAGCAAATATCGCTACTTGGTTGCAATTTAACGAATACTAATTGGAAATTTTATGTAGTTGTTTCCCATATACCTTTCAATTGATTGTGACACTTACGATATGCATCTTGAAATGGTTGCCTGCCTTACATTAATATGGTTAATAGAACTGTTGGGTATATGTTGTTAATAATGATTTTAATTTTTTTTTAACTTAAAGTATATATATATATATATATAACTTTAAGTGTATAATAAATTCTTGCTTTTCGGGGTCACCATTTTGTTGGGTATATTAAATAAAACAAGATAATGTTTATTGTTTTAATTCACGGGAGAAATCCCAACATATATTAATGAGCCTAGAATTAGAACTAACTTAAAGTATAAAACTGAAAAATAAAAACCATACAAGTATGGTGAGTTTACTTTCTCCCATCTCTATTTTATATAGAGGGGAAGAGAATGCTTAAAATATACATACTATAAAGGGTTTGCCTGTATTTCAATACATTATTATAATTAATAATTATTATGAATACAGGGTGCCTACAAGCACCAACTGGGCGTTGATATGATCCAGTTGGAAAAAAATCTACTACTACCAAAAATTTCAAATGAAACGGTAATGTCCATTCAATAAACGGTATTGATCACAACGAGAGAGCATTTCAATTATTTTCATTGCTTTTATTTGAGGTATTCGAAAAAACAAGCTTTTAGGTATTGTGAAAGGGTTTGCATTGTCTCTTAAATTTCTGTAATATAAATAAAATATATAAATAAAAATTATTTCCTCACTTCCCTTAATTTTATAGCAATTTATGAAAGACGGGATAAGTATGACATGTATTTACTTCCCCTCGATTTTCTTCATTCATTTTTCCAATTCAAATAATAATATTTAAAAAAAAAAATTTTACATTATCGGCTTTAGTTTTATTTTTTATTTCTAATTATTATTATCACTAATTTTTTAAAAATTTATTATTAATATTTTTGATGATATTTTTGATTTTTGATGATAAAAAGGCCCACATTTCGAAAGGAAAATGACCTATAAAGTTGGCCTACAGATTTATCTGTAGGATCAACTGTTAAAATAAATAAATAAATATTTTTGATGATGGCGTTGTATTTTCAGTTTTTTATTATTAAAATATTTTTCATTTACTTTTAAGATTAACCAAGCTGATCCAGAGTTCCTTATAACTTAAAAGATTTTTTTGGTTATTTATGCCTTATAACCTTTATGTAAGAACAGCAAACTCTTTTAAAGTCTTTAAAAATTATTCACCACTCCACTTATGAGATCATATGTTTTTGAAGTCTTTTAATCTTATAAAAATATGTTGTAGAATACTGATTTCATAAAACTTTCTCGGTTAACTACTAGTTACAAGACTAAGAGATTAATATCTGAATTCCAAAATAGGGTAAGTCCAAATATTTCTTCGATAAAATCTTCATTCATTTATTAATTTTTGTTTCGGCTTTTTTAAATTTTTTGTTTTATTTAAAAAATTTGACGATACTCTAGTCTATAGCATACTCAACTTTTAACCGAGTACTCACTTACTTTAAATGTTATAAATACTCTATTTAGTATACTTTAAAATTTCAAAAATGCTGAGTAGAGTGTAGCAATAGGTTTATCGATACTTTTCTTTACTCACACCAAATTGAGTGTGACAAACGCTCACACTCAATTTTTATTTATACCGTCCAATACCTAAGTAAAATAATACAGTTTCGAAAATAATAGCTTCCATAAAGTAGCTTCGAAATCCTTTTGAAAGTGAAAATTTATAGAATATTCGGACAATTAATACTTCCAAACTTTTGCTATGCCCTGGAATAAAATTGTTAAATAGCTTAAAATAAAATGTACCACTCATTGCTTTACTAATGTAATGTCCTTCTTAACAATATATTATAGTTACTACTACATACCTTAATACACTTTTACCACTCATTAATATTCTAATTTTTCTTATATAATTTAATACTTTTTATGTACACAATTTATTTTTATATAAAATTAACTTAATCACTTAAATTGGTTTTATTTTCCAACTATATAAAAACTATATTTATATACACACTTTTTCACTTAATGTGATATTTTTTGTATAATAAAAAAAAGAAAAGAAAAACAAGACTAGAAAATGAAATCACCTTTAATGTTCAATTTAATGAATTTTGTTAATCAAAGAACTCACTCCAATCTCGAAAATCGAACAAAATAAAAAGAACACCATAAAACCTTGAACTTCAATTAATTTGCTACATCTTTTGTGGTTTTATAATTCACTTTTTCTTCAATTACTTTTATTTTTTATTTACTTAGGTCGAATATAACTAAGCTACAATTCCTAATAAAATAAGTTACTTGTAAAAAGTCCTTTTATAATTTTCCAAAACAAAAACAAAACTAAAATAAAAACATCATTTACTGAGTTTCCTAAAAGGAACATTTTGTCGTCTTTTTTGTTTCCTTTTTTTTTTATTATTATTTTTTTAATGCTTCTGTATTGGAAAATTGTGCTAACAATTTACAATTTTTTCTTCGAAAAACTAACTTAAAAAAAAAATCCTATACTTCCTTTTTTATTTCATTTTATTTCTATTATTCCCTTTTTTATAAACATTTCCTCCTTACAATAGCCAAAAGAAATAATAATAAAAATAAAATAAAATAAAAACCATTTTTATAATGTTTACACTCAGATCCATTCCTTAATCTTCTGATATTTTGTCTCTTTGACTATACACAACACATTATACAAAACCAAAATTTGTTTGATGTCCTTTTAAAATACAGCAGCGAATGAACAAAACAAAGAAAAATCATCATATTGAGAAACGACGCTGTTTCGATTAAAAATAAAATAAAACAAAATAAAAAATTAAATAGAAAATTTGTTTGAAAAATAAAAAACAAAACAAAAACAATTTTAGAAAATAAGAAAAAAGGACGAAGAATAAAACATAGGAAATTAAATTTGAAAAGTAAATATTTTTGTGGAAATTTTAAAGCAGCAAATTTTGTTTTTTAAACATTTGTATAAATATATTATAGGACACAGCTATACACACTAATGTTTTCGATGTTGATGTTTTAAAAGCAATAATGATTCTGTTGACTATTGTTACCAAATAGACAATATGATATCTAATTTAAACAACAAAATTAAAAGAGCAACTGAATTGGCTGTACCCATGAAAATTAGTCAAGCAATACACCGAAAAATTACCTGACTATATAATAAATATAATCAGGCATAGAAACACTGTTAGGAAAAAGTGGATACGTAGTCGTAATGTAATTTTTTATGCTCAATTACAACACTTCAACAATTTTTTAAAACATAAAATAAGTGAGTTTCGAAATATGAAATGGTCTAATACTCTTAAGCACTTGAAAAAATCGTCAAAACCTTTTTGGAAAATTTCAAAAGTTTTAAAAAATAAAAATAAATTTATAGGTACTCTAAAGGATGACAGTAACACATTTTACACGAATATTGATAAAGCAAATGTATTAGCTAAAAAATTTTATAACAAACACGCCATGAACAACACCACCAGCGACCATGATACAAATCTTATGGTGGAGGAATCTGTAAGCAAAATTGATCAAGCTGAAATAGAATCCTTTGAACAAATTGAACTGAAATCTGTCAATGAAATATTTGCCCAATTAAAAACTAAAAAATCTGCAGGTTCAGATCACATATGTAATCTGTGTTTAAAAAAATTACCATTAAACGCAAAAAGATATCTAATTTTGATTTACAATTCTTGTTTAAAACTAGGTTATTTCCCGAATATATGGAAAGAAGCTCATATTATTCCGATTCTTAAGCCTGGAAAACCGATGGAGGAATTAAGTAGTTTTCGACCTATCAGCTTACTATGCAGTTTCTCAAAAATATTTGAAAAACTCATAAAAATTAGACTGGAAAAGTTTATTTCAGCTAAAAAAATTTTTTCAAACGAACAGTTTGGATTTAGGGTAAAGCATAGTACCATTCACCATATTCTACGTGTCAAAAATTACATTAAATCCAAATTAGAAGAACGCAAATCTATTGGCCTAGTAACGCTTGACATAAATTCCGCCTTTGACACTGTGTGGCACTCTGGCTTGCTTCATAAATTAGAAGTGTATAAATTTCCTATATATTTAATTAAAATCATACAAAACTTTCTTCATCAAAGAGTATTTCGTGTGATATTGAATAATACATGCTCCAATTTGTATGAAATTAAAGCAGGAGTTCCACAAGGCTCGGTAGTTGGCCCAATTTTGTACAACACTTACACTGCAGATATCCCTAGGCTAGAGTTTACAAAAATATCAGTATTTGCTGCAATTTACTCTGCTGGCACTAATCCCAATCACATATTAACAAACCTACAACTACAAAATTCACTCAATAAGCTCTCTAGTTATTATGTAAAATGGAGAGTAAAAATTAATGCTTCCAAAACAGTATCAATTTATTTTACGAAAAAAAGGAAAGCCTCTCTTTTACCTTCTATACCATTAAAACTGCAAAATGACGAAATTAACTGGGCCGATACTATTAAATACCTAGGCATTACCTTAGATAAAAGGTTAACCTTTCAAAAGCAAACTTCTAACACTATTGATAAAATTAACAAATGTACTCGCATGTTGTATCCCCTTATTAACAGCAAATCAATCTTATCCACAGAAAACAAATTGATACTTATTAAGGTAATTTTTCAACCAATAATGTTATATGCGGCACCAGTCTGGGGAGATTGTGCAGCTAATCATACCAAAAAATTGCAAATTGCGCAAAATAAACTTTTGAAACTTGTATTCAATCTTCCCAGATGGTATTCAACCAAAAAGCTGCATGATAAAGCCAGCATGAATACAATTTTAGAAAAAATAAGTTAGTTATTTAACTGTAAAGTTCCACTCGGAACTGTTCATGTCAGAAAATCCTCTGATCAGAAATTTAAATTAAGTTAAAAAAAATTAGGCTAGTTTAGTTCGTACGTATAGATTTTACTGTAGATAGGTTTTTAAAAGCAATTTTGTGTTTACTTAGTGAAAGAATTTAAATCAATTGAAGTTAAAGTTGTGAGCTTGACACCTAATATCATCGGGCTATACACTAATTTTACAGTCTAATGCGGCATTAGACTGTAAAATTAGTATACGAACCCAACGTCATTGAATTTTTTCCGACTGATTAAATCTAAAAAAAAATTATTAAAGTGAATATATAAACAAAGTTTATGAATTTATTCAAGTTTTTGGTATTTGATATAAAAGGTACAACATTAAGGATTTCAAATCATGTTATTTTCAAAAATTTATTCATAATATTCATTAACAAAAAAATACTAATTTATATATTATCGCATATGATTATATATACACACAACTATAGTATTATTATTACCGACTAATTTATAAAATGAAACATAAATTCATTTAAGTTCGTATGATGTACATTAGTACTGTGTAACATCACCTTTAGGTGTACTCGTATGCCGTTATCAAGTCTTTTAGAAATAAGAGTCTACTAGGTTTACTGTATTTTTTCTCTCAAAATTTAATCTGGGTTATCATTTGAATGCATTTTATCAATATGCCTCGTGGCAAAGCACTTAGTGATGGTTTACGAGAAAAAATAGTTAATGAATTTAAAAATTTAAAATCTTATAATGAAATAGCGAAGCAATTTAAAATGGCCAAAAGTACTGTCCAATACATAATTAAAAATTATAAAGAAACGAAACAAATTGGTAAAAAGAAATCCACTGGTAAACAAAAAAATACGTCTGATGCAGATGATCGATGTTTCAGAAAAATCATTACGGAAAATAGGCGTGCAATAACTTCCGAATTGAAGAATCTTTGGACGGACACAATAAAAAAAAGTATTTCAACCTCTACTTGCTCAGGCGAATAAAATCTATGGGATATGGATTTTTTAAAGTAAGTTTATCAATACCAAAAAAAGGAGATTTATTCTAAAGAAATTTAACTGCAGACAAAAGCAAAGCCATTGCTCACAATTAAAAAAAAAAAAAGATTAGGTTCGGCTAAAGATCATATTAATTGGACACAAGAACAATGGAACTCTGTTTTGTTTAGCGATGAATCAAAATTTATGTTTCAGTTGTAGATGAAAGAAGTCGTGTTTTACGTAATCCTGATTGCTTGAAGAGGACAGTCAAATTTCTTGCGAGTGTGATGGTATGGGGATGTATGTCCAGTAAAGGAGTAGGACAGTTGTGCATTGACGGCATAATTAATGCTGAAAAATACCAAAATATTTTAAGGGAATATCTACTTCCATCGATAGAATATTTTGGGTTTGGTGATGAAATAGTGTTTCAGCAAGAATGGTGCAAGCAGTAATACTGCTAAAAGTACTTAAAAATGGATTGCTGAAAACAAAATTAATGTAATGGAATGACCATCATCAAGCCCGGCCCTAAATCCAATAGAAAATCTGTGGAACATAATGAAAAAAACATTAAGATGCTCTCGCCCTCGGACAAAAGATGAATTGAAGCAAAGACTGACGCAAATTTGGTCTGAACCAGAGGATTGCCAAAAGTTGTACCAATCTTTACAAAAAACAATAGGGTGCGATATTAAGAGTAAAGGTGATGTTACACAGTACTAATGTACATCATACGAACTTAAATGAATTTATGTTTCATTTTATAAATTAGTCGGTAATAATAATACTATAGTTGTGTGTATATATAATCATATGCGATAATATATAAATTAGTATTTTTTTGTTAATGAATATTATGAATAAATTTTTGTTTTAACATGATTTGAAATCCTTAATGTTGTACCTTTTATATCAAATACCAAAAATCTGAATAAATTCATAAACTTTGTTTATATATTCACTTTAATAAAAAAATTTTAGATTTAATCAGCCGTACGAACTTCAATGACGTTGGGCTCGTATAGGCCGATGATATAAGTTGTCAAGCTCATGGCAGTAAAGCGTAAACAACAAAAAAATTAAATTATGCATACTAGTTTGGCTTTACTAGATAAATATTATAACGATCGCGGACTCTGACGGAGATGGTGTACCCGCGTAGGATCTATTGACTATATCCCAAGGATAACTGGTGTTCCTCAAAACATATATCTTTAACCCTAGATAGATAATCTTTTTTTATATTCTGTAAAAAATAATCATACGTAGATTCGTAATTATCCATTTTTGTACGTTTTGTACATTATCATTTAAAAATGGTAATTTTTTATTTAATTTTTAGAATCGAATAAATTAAAAAAACGGAAAAAATTAATGAAATTGATTCATTTTATGGTATTTTAATTAATTTCAAGATTTAATTAAAAAATTAACAAAAAAAAAAAGCTTAAAATTCATATCACTCAAAAATCAACAAAAAATAACAATCTTTCGGACCTTTTAAATTATTTAATAAAATATTTACTATGAATTATTAAAAGACATTTAATAAAAAAAAAAAATTTAAATTCAAGAGCGACAATTTTCCTTTTGTGCAAGTAAAAGTATTTTGTAATCCATAATTAAGCAGGCAATGTAGTAGTATGTAAAAAGAAATGTAAATTGTAGTTGAATTAATCTTAGCTCTAAATTAATATAAGTCGATAATATCAGTATATGTTAACTATATTTTGGAAAGTAAAAAATTGAATTAAATTAACAAGAGTGACAAATTTCAAATTTATATTCGCCGTACACTGTTTTTGCACATTTATCACATTTTGATTTTGTAATATTTCGTATTTTTGAAGGACAATAGTAATACCAGGGACGTTTTTCCTTTTATGTATAGATGATAAATCAACAGCTGATGTTAGACCAAATAATATTCCAGAAGGTGAAATTTCAGTGGAGGACATTATAGCAGATGGTTTTGAAGCAAATCACGAATTTTGAAGAACGTTTATGATATTTTCACGAAGTGAATCGCTTAATGTAACTGCTTTTGAGCTCAAATCAATGCTTAGTATTTCAATAAAATCCATACGGCTCAAAGATTTTTGATTTTTCACCAGTACATTATGGCAGTATATCATAAAAGAATTTATAAATGCCATATTGAACATGCTTTAAAAAACTTTCATAGGTTATTTATTGCTTTTTCTACTACATGGATAGGCACATCTGATCGAATATGTCGACAACCCCATCACTCACGTCTTCTTTGTTGCTTTGAACGTCATATTCAACAATATCGTTCGTTTTCTGTATCACTCTCGGTATCTGACGGTATATAATTTTCATCTTCTTCCGAATTACGTAAAACATCTTCATTCATGAAGCCATTACCATAAAATTGATAAAATTATGTTATACAAATAATGATCAATATTTATAATATCGTAAAATAAACAACAATTATGAAATAATAAAAAAACTCATAAAAGATAATCATACGTCATATAGACATAGTAGGTCCATTTTTCTTAGCCGTTGTTTAACTTATTGCCAAACAAAAACCGTCATACGTAGAGCAGAATAATAACTGAGAATATTAGAGAAAACAAAACATCAAGTTTAATGCAAAGATTTTATATTTTTTTATACGTCATTTCGACGTAGATTATATTCTTGTAGGGCAGCATCTTACCCTTTAAAGATGAACATTTCATTTGAAAGTATTCTTGTTTTTTTGATGTTTTTGTATATAAACTGTTATATCTGAACAGTATTTGATGTGATAGGGTGCTACCGTTATGGAGATATTGTAGTTCAAAGTAAAAAACAAATTGAAAAAAAAAAAAACAATATTTATGAACTTTCTTTTAAAACCAAATATTTCAAAATATTACAATAAAACCTTTAACCAATATTTATAGACTGTTGGAAAGGTATCTGTTTTTTCTATAACTCATAAATACATACTTTATATCAATATCCAATAGGATAGAAGATATAAGCATTTATTTAAAAAAATATTGTTTTTTTTTTCAATTTAAAAACAAAAAAAAAATTTAACCTCTGTTTTGCTAGCGTTCCCATTGGAAAAAGTTAACAAATGCACATAGGTTTTTATTAATTTTAGGATCATGATCAAAACGATGTTTCAGGATGTTAAAGACAAAAATATAAGGAAATAACAAATCACAAGCTGAAAACAATGTAAATTAAAACCGTGGCAAATATAATCCAAGATTACATTGCATTACACCAATATAGAAAAATGGAAACGAAAATCACATAAACAATTTCAAACCTATCGCAATGTAACCAAACCTCAGCAAAATTATTGAAACATTAGTAAATCTATTATTTAATGAAAAATAACACAATTAATATCAGGTTGTATATGGGTTTAGAAAAAATGCAAATACGAAAGCAACACATTATTTGATTTGATAATAGTAATTAAGCAAAACCTAAATCAAAAAAAAAATTGGAGCTCTATTTTATGATCTTTCAAAAGCTTTTGACTCTGTGGATCAGTACTATTCAATATGTACGAGCGTCAGAAGTACTTCATATATAATTGGTTCAAAAGCTATATAAGTGATAGATCACAGTTCTCGGAACCTCAGAGCTGTGACAAAGAAAATGTTAACTATACGATGTAATACATGGAAGCTTGCTAGGTTCAACACTTTTTCTTGTGTTATGTAAACGAAATTAATAATATAGAGCTGAATGAGATAATATTTATGTATTAAGACTTGGAAATTATACCAGGATTAACTCAACGCGTAATTGGAAAGTAAAATCAACTTAGTTATGCTGTTCAAATCAACTAATACAAATTAACTAACTATAGTTGTATTTAGTTATGTTAAACAAAATACATGTTATTGAAAGCACCAATCGGTCAAAATTTAAAATTGTTCCATAAAAATAATGTTATTAAGAAAGTTGATCACACTTAATATCTTGGTTTCATAAATGACAGCGATATGTCATGGAATGTGCACGTCATCAAAGTTAAGAAAAAACGTAGAAGAGCATTCAAAAAAAAAATATTTTATACTACACCACATACATTTAAAAAGGTCACATGATATTTCAGTCTTTTTCACTCAAATTTAGTGTATGACCTAAGTATGCTGTAGTTTAAGGGATAAGTACGATTCAGAATTTGAAAAAAATCCAAATCCTTCAAAACAAGATTTTTTAAAACCTATACAACTTAGAATGTCTATACTAACAGTTAAGATTTTGATGCTACAGGATCTAAACTAAAATTAGTACAAATGAGTCATATAATATAAAATAGTACACTAACAAACAATCGCCAACACAGCACTTTAAATATAGTATAATTATATTTGCTTGTTACTGGAAACTGGAGTTTCTAGTATTAGAACGTTTTTAATTGAAATAATCATTTAAAATAGTATTGTAATTTTTTTATCCACCTAGCATAATTGGGTATTTTGTATTATCATTTATTTATAGCACTCAAAATCGTTAAAAAGCATTTGAATACTATAATATTATGAACATTAAAATTAAGTTTTTATTTATTTTTATTTATTTCGCCTTAATTATATTATTTTATATTGTTTTACAGAGTTAACTTTTAATTAGAGCTTACACTGTTCAATTTAAATTTATGATAATTGCAGTTTATTGCGATATTTAAATTTCATTTCAATATTAACAATTAAGTTTTCATGATATTAGGCAAACATTTTAATAAATATTTAATCCCAGAACACTAAAACAATCAATCCTATAGTATTCAGATATTTGCTTGACATAAATTAGTTTTGTTCTAAAATTCATATGAAACTAATCAGTTGTTAGTTATGTGATATTATAGTCGAATGAGTGAAATTTGTGAATAAAATCTAAAAGCAACAAAATCTATATTATTCAAGAAATTATTTATATAATTACAAAAAAAAAACTGTAAATTTAACAAATAAGTAGATAAATAAATGTAAGAATAAAATAAATGTAGGTTTAACTATAATTTTCAAAATATAATTTCTTATAATTAGTTTGATTAAACCCTTATTAAAATCCTAAACCATTTTCAAAATAATTTTAATAAATTTGTTGTAAAAAATTTATTATAAATTAAATTTGTTATATAAAATTCTATTAATATTCAGTTTTATTAATAAAATGCATGTACCTTCGTGCTCATAATTGTAAATATTAACTTTAGCATTTACAAAAAAAAATAAAAAAATAGTGCTATGCCATTTAAAGAGCAATAATTTTCCATAATATATCTAACTATCTAATTACGAGTATAACCTTACATATTTGTTAACAATACTTTTTTGTATATAATTTTTATTTTTTAAATTATAAATGCTATGATTGGGAACAGTCCAGATGACATAATATATTATCCAAACGTATATTTGGTTTAAAATTTATTCGCAAATGCGACATTATATATAAGAAAAAGCAGTTTGCTATCAAAATCCTATTGTCTACATTTTCCAGACCTGATAAAAGAAAATATTGAGAATAATCATTGATATTAAAGTCAAGCAATTATCATATGTGAATTTCAAATGTTTTTTTTGTTGAATCATATCTCCTCTTTTGTCAAAAATCTTTTTCTGCAAAGTTTTTTTTCTATATAAATAAACAAATAAAATAATAAAATTTAATTTAATTGAAATATTTTAGTTTATTCCATAGTGTATTTACGTATTGCATTATGATTTGGGGAAATACTACTAAGCAAAATCCTACAACAATGCAAAGAATACAAAACAAAACAATTAAAAATTTTATTCGGTTTAAATATTAGAACACCAACAAATGAATTAAATTTAACTGTCAAGTCAAATTTTGCTATATTTAATTTTTTACTATTTGTATTAGGCCAAGAGACCTTTGCAAAATCGTAATATACCATCACAGACCCGTGTATAATATATAAAATGTATAATGATGCATAATTATATAAATGTTATAATAAAAATATTGTAAAATGTAATTTAAATAAAATGTTATTATAAAAAAAAAATCAATAATTTACAAAAATAGATTGTGTTATTGTAATCTGACACGAATTTTAAAATAAACCAAAATAAATTGATAAAAAAAATTATAAAATTAAAATTACTAATCAGATAGTTAAGTGACATAAATCCTTATTATAGTTACATAATGTTTATAAATAAAATAAAATACAAGAGTAAAAAAAATACATGAAAACTTTACTTGGTAATCAAATGAAATATTTTTTACAATGTACTATTATTTATTTACTACCCTGATCACACATATTCACAACTTTTTAACAATTCTGAATTTTTTAGAGCTTATACAATTGTAGTTACACATATAACTATTCTTCATTATTATATAGGTTAAGTGACTAATTTTTTTATTACTAAATTTATTTTTTTTAAAGGAAAAATTAAGATAAAAATTATCACTACTTATATATGCTCAGGAATAATTCTAAATTAAAACCTGTTCTAAAATTGCTCTTGTGAGCGAGTTATCAAATGAAATATAATACCGCAATGCTAAAAGGTTAAGATTTTGATTTAAAATTGTATTTATAGGACACCTAGTTATTCTTTTAAACTTCATTTTTACATATTCAATTCACAAATAAGTATTTGGTTGACATGTAAAATTGGTTTTAAATACTTGTTTTAAATACAAGGGTCATTTTATTAGAAAAAAATAAATGCCACACAAAACTTAGTCTAACTTACTTTACTTTTTTTCTTTTTTTTTCTTTATTTCAATCTTATAAACTAATGAGTAATTCAATGTAACTTATATGTAAAAATAAAAATAAATGTATATTACTTAGCTATTTAAACTCATTATACTAAAGAACTAATTTTATTTAGTTAATTACGTAAAGATAAAATTAAACAAAAATTAAAGAATTTATGGAATTGTAATTTGTACAATTCAGATTCAGATTGCAAAATAAAAGTAAATAGCATTAGTGATATTGTATTTGGGATTTTAAATTTATATTATATAAAAAACATTGCCTGAAATTAGTTAAATTATTTTTTTTTAAGACCTAGCCGAAGCTGTCTGGTCACTATAATTTCTTAAGGTACTGGCATTTTGAATTAAAAGTTATAAAATTACTAAATAAAAAAATTTAAAAAAAAATCAAAAGATCTAAGCTCGGACAGAGAACAAAAACAAAAAAAGAGAAGGAAAATTACTATTGACAAAAGAATATTTTAATAATAATAATACGTGTTCGCTTTGATAGTTCTATCGTACTATTATGTATGTATATTTAATTTAAAAGGCTGTGATAGCCATAGCCAACTACTATTACAACGAAAATAGCCCAGTTTTGAGTCCATAGCGGTTCCCTTCACCTTTATGATATAAACAGAATTTGGGCGACTAGCGACAGATACAGATACTGGCGATATATACATAAACAGAATTGCGGATACAAAGTAAAGCTACAAAAACTACTACATTTACTAAATTTATTAATTTTTGCTCAAAAGCCATTTCAAAGAATGTAAAAGAAAACAGATTTACTTTTAATATTTTCATGTTGTTGGAAATTGTTTACGATTAATCATAACATTCAATCATATATGGTACCAAACGTAGTACCCAGCTACAGTATCCGCAATTGTGTTTATGTGCATATTAAATTTATGGGGCAATATTTTTTTTTTGACAGAAATTGTAGAAATTGTATTTTTTTTTGACAGAAATGTCGTTAGTCGCCCCAATTCAGTTTTTACTATACCAGAGCTTATCTTGTTCGTATAAATTACTTTGAAATACTTTGAATTCATTATTCAACTTATTTTGCAACATATGAAATTCAAAATGTATACAATTATTATATATTGAAAAGCTATCTAATTCACAGTTTGACCTGTTTGATTAATTTATTTTATTTATTTATTTATTCCAAGCTTACTTACTAGCTTTACTAAATTGAACAAGTCATATATTTATTAAAATTTAAGTTAAATTTTACATAAAATTATAACTTTAGATAAATAAAATAGTGATATTTTAAAATTTAAATTTCTTTTTTAGCAATTTTACTAACTCTACACAACCTATGCACAATTAACTTTTGAGAAACCTTCCTATGAGTATAGGTATATGATTATCAACTGTGGTACTTTAATTTATTATTTTATTGTGAAGGATAATAAGAAAATTATATTCTAATCTCACAGATTACAATAATAAAATTAATATTTTAATAATATACAATTACTTAAGAAATCAATAAAAAAAAACTAATAATAAAAAATTTAAAAAAAAAATAAACAAAAATTATAATCAAAATAACTTTAATACTTCAAAAACTATTAAAATATTTTTTAAAATATAGGTATAATAAAATTAACTTAGCAAAAGTAATTTTGAAAAAAAAAAATTTTCTATACAGACATATCCTTTTTCTACATATACATAAGTCATTTATAAGATTACCAATAATAAAAGAAAAATATAAACAAAATTGTGAAAAAAAATAGTCATAAATTATATAAAAAAAAAATCACTCAACAATATTTTAAATCTTTCAAAATTTTCTTTTTACAAAATTTTCCAGACCTGCATAATATTTAATTTTCAACTTCTTTCCAATAAGGAAATAATTTAAATTTTTTTTTTTTTTATTAGAATATTAAAAAATAACTAGAAAAGATCTGAATAGAAATAAAAATTATTTTTTATTTTGAAATTCCAGAAAATTTTGAATAATATCTTAAGAAAAAATTATTTTCATGAATACTATTAAAACATTAGTTGGCGGAAATCTTCAATTCCAAATAATATTTTAGAGGCTTTCAAAAAAGATGTGTATCAGATGTAGAACAAAAATATATTAGATAATAATCACTTACAATTATACTTGTAAATAAAGAATTTTTTCAACCTTAAATTTCAGTATTGCGCTGTTTGTAATAATGGTATGCTATTTCTCAGTCCTAGTTTATTTGATTTTAAACATAATGAATGAATTTTAATAATTTGAATAGTATATTTCTGAACGAAGAAGTTGCTTAAATCACAAATATATAAATTTAAGAACCAAATCATTCTTCTCTACCACAGTTGGCAAGAAATTATTGGATTAATATACACGGAATCAGAAATTACTTGGTGAAGAAAGGGCATTGCTTGCAGGAGCGATTATAAGGAAATTTGTATTAAATTGCTAAAAATATCTAATAAATAAAAAATAAAAAAATAAAGATATTTTAGTATTTAAGTAAAATTGTAATACATAATACATAATTTTTGATCTACATAATTAACAGATAATTTACAACATCTGATAATATGTTAATTCAAAATAAAAATTTAAAAAAAAAAATTATAAAATTTTTTTATTTGAAAAAATATGGGTTATAGAAATACTTGCTACAAATAACAGTATATTCTTTTTATATTATATACTAGCTTTGTAACCCGTCATAAATGAAGGAAGCAAAATAAATCCTAGTTTCTTTTTTTCTTTCATTAGATTCTTTATTCCGAAATTACAGTACTTATGTTTATATCACTTTTTATTTATTTTTATTTATGTTTATATTGGCCTAACACTAATCTTTTTTTTTTTTATATAACAGAAAAAGAAGTACCATACCAACAAATTTGTATAAAATGTTTGTATTTTTGTATGGTATACTCGTACTCACTTCCATTTAGTTATAATTCGTTAGTTGGGTTCCATTTAGTATAAATTATACCGTATTAGCGTTATTGTGGCCTTTGGGAGAGCAAATTTAAAAATGGGATCTTATTTTCATATAAATTTTGTCTTTTGTATACTGTATAGGGATCTTATTTTGCTATATGAATAAACTGTTATTATGGTATTGTGTTATTTTTAAAAAAATATTCAAAATTTTGAATCTAAATTGGTAAATTTTACAAAAAATACAAAAACATTTTCATCAATAAATTTCAATTTAAAAAAAACAATGTTTTATTATCCGACGTAGAATTAGAGTTTATTATCCTACTCTACTTCTATCAAGTTCAATTGATTGAACAGTGAACCTGAACAGTGAAGTGAACAGTGAACACTTAACACTGAAAATAAAATAATATTTTTGGAATGGAGCATGCAGAACATACAGAATACAGATACAGCAAATAATAAAAAAAACAAAAAAAAACAAAAAAAAAACAAAAATAATTTTTTTTGAGTGAAGTGAGTTACGCACACAATAATCACAAAAATAAAAGGTATAAGCAGGTATAAGTAGTATAATGTATAATATTATACAATTCAAATATGCTGATACACATGTATATTATTGTGTATAATTTTAAGTAATAAGAATAACCTTTGAGCTTATGTTTTTTTTTGTTTCTTATGTTTTGTTTCCATGTTGATTCTTATGTTTTTTTTTGTGTTAAATGCTGTTTGCCTTTTGGTTATTATACCATATTAAACTATTGATTAAATTTCTATTAGTCCTTATTATTATAAATCAAAAAAATTGTTTGTTTTATTTATATTATTATTTATTATTTTTCCTTATTATTTGCGAAGAAGACTAACATTAAATTAAAAAAATATAGTTCATGCAATCAATTTTTTCTGCAAAGGTTCAGCATGGTAGACAGGGGTTAAAAAAAAGCATCAAAGCAATTTGTATATATATATGCATTTGTATACATATGCAATTTGTATATGTGTTGGAGCGTTCCGTCGAACTTACAAACATCCAGATAAATGCAGAATAATATATATATATAATTGTATGACAGATATGCCAAACAGACATACCAAAACAGTGGTTGCACTTATGTCATGTAATATGTAATTTTGATATACAAATCCACATCCTCCCTTATTCAAATTTTTCTCTTAGGCCCATTTTAGCGGCGCAGAAATCTGTTTGTTTCGAGCTACCTTTTATCAGGATATCTGCTACCATTGCTTTCGTATTTTTGTATTCAACTTGGAATTTATTTTATGAAATTTTTTCACGAATGAAATGGTAACGTACGTCAATGTGTTTGCTATGAGCATGGTATGCATCGTTACTGGAAATTTTGATGACACTTTGATTGTCGCAAAACAAAATCATAGGAAAATCTTATAATTTTGGGAAGCTTTATAAATGGTATTTTTATTAATGATTTTTGGGAGAGAAAAATAATTAACATTCTTGTTTGACAATTGCTTGTACCATTAATTTTAAATTTTGTTAAATTTTGAACTTTCATTTTTTATTTTTTTATTTTTTCTTAGAAATATTGGAAAAAATTGTATCTAAAATATGTGCTTATATAAACAATAGTAGAGACTAATCGTTTCATGTTAGATTAGATTGGAATTGAATCATGTAATTTGAATAGATTAAATTAAATTGAATTGATCTTACATCAGTTATGGTTAACATACACAAAGTTGACATACAAGCAGTTATGGTTAACATACACAAAGTTGACATACAAGCAGTTATGGTTAACATACACAAAGTTGACATACAAGCAGTTATGGTTAACATACACTAAGTTGACATACAAACAGTTATGGTTAACATACACAAAGTTGACATACAAGCAGTTATTACAAACAAACAGTATAACAAAGATTTTATTGTGAATGGAGGTTGCTCTTTTTTAACAACGTTGTACACTCAGAGAAATTGTATCATTCAGTAAACCTAAAATGCATATCCTATGTATAAATTAATCACAAATGCCTGCTATGATAGCTTACTCATAGAAGCGTGATTTGAAATCATATCCTAATCCTAACGACAAAATCATTTATCATAACTAAAAAGAATATACAGTTATGATTTCTTTACCATAATTTATGAATAGGATTCACAAGTTATGCACATATGTATGAAAAAACGTAATTTACTCATATTTTGTCGTTTATTACCATTGTTTATGACTATAATGTATAAACTTAAAATGTAAAACTAAATCATATTTTATAACTAATAATCATAATTTAATCGTGAAACAGTCAATTACTATGATTTAAAATCACAAAATCTTATGATTATAGTTTTTCTAAATAATGATTAACAAATATATGACTCAATGAAAATACAAATCAGTTCTTAATCCTATGATCCTTTTAGTATAAATTGTTTTCATAGATGATATTATGATTTTGCAATCACATTTTATGATACATTGTTAATTAATCATCAAGTATGATTAAAATTTATAATGATTATACCATTAATTTCTTTGCGTATTTATGCATAAGCATAACTGTCATACAATATATAATATAAAAAGAATATACTGTTATTTGTGTTTTTGTAGTTTTTTATAATGAATTGAAATACAGTACACTTTTTTTAATCCAAGCTCATCACAATAATAATCAACTTTTTATCACAAACAAATAAAATAAATAATTGAATCAGTTAATCAAAAATCATTATATAAAAAATATTTGAATAAATAAGATATATTTTGCCTAAAATGTTTCCAAAAAAGTTCAATAAGTTTACAATGTAAAGTTGCAAAACTAATGGTCAATTAAGAAAAAATAATAATGTATTAACACATATAGGTGGAAATGAATCAATTGGCTTTAAATATAATACAATTATAAATGCTTGATGGAAACCTCACGTCATGAGTGAGATGTTCACTTTTCAGTCGACTGACAATTTTTGAAAAATTTTGTCAATTGAGATTTTATTTGGTATTGTGAAGTGATACTGACAAAATTTGCCATTTTTTTTTACAATCATAATATAAATATAAATTTATAGTTTGTTTTAAAGTTTTTTTTAGAAAAGAAATAACTATTTAAATTAAAGTGATAAAATACAAATATGTCGTCAACCAATTTCTATTTTTGTATAATAATTTGTCTATTCACCAATAATTCAACTAATCACTTTAATTTTATTTTATTGCTGTAAGTTTTCGGCATTTTACTAAAATGTCATTTTACTAAAAAAAATCATTACAATTTCAATAAAAACGAACAACAATTTAAATAATAAACAAACAATTTAAATAATTTGAATAATAAACAAACCATTTATTATTATTGACACTTTACTTAATTAATTAAAACTATTGTGAACAGATTTATTTGGAAACAGAAAATTATTTAATAAAAACTCTATTTACACAACTTTGACAAAAATGCATGTCATATCCCATGATAATAATTTAAAACTGTATTTAATAATTTTCTATTAATATTTATTATAACGAAGGAAGTTAATACAGAAAATTCAACACTTTACTTAACTTCATTTATAGAATAACAACTTGGAATTCAATAATTTCGTTTTAAATTATGTAAAATCAATCATAAACTTTTATTTTCTAACAAAAATAAAAACCAATTTTGATTTAAATATTTTTTTTCAATAACAATAGAAAATCATTTCGATGTAAAAATATATATATATATATATATATACTTATATATATATCCTCCCTTTGATGATTAAATTTATAACCAAAAAAAAATCACAATGGATCCTTCTACATTAAGGACCTCTTAATCATTATATATACAATATAATCTAAGAGGAAATTTAATATACATATACATCATGTTCATAAGCTTGTCAAGGAATCTATTATTTCAGTTCAGAAAACAGTAAAAATACAATAAAATATATATATTTAAATGTTCACCTTGAAATGAAAACTGGCTAAAGTGTGAAATTCAATTTTTGTGTAAAATTATTCTAAATTTTTGATCTTTTGTCTTTTTTAAATTGTTAACGAAATAATTTAAGATTATTTTTAGACAGAAATAAAAATTGATTTTCTTGAATTTTATTTTATTTTATTTTTTTTATTTAATTTTATTAATTCATTTATCAGTCCACAATTCAATTCTAAAAATTGCATATCAAATCAAATTCAACTAAAAAAAATTATTTCTAGTTCAGTTAGCAAGAACATGTATTCATGTTGAACTTGACATTTTGTACATTTAACAATAATATTAAATTAGTGTTCTATAGTTTTAAGTCATAATTGAATTGTTTAATTATTATTATAGTAAGTTTTTTGTATATTGGATTATAAATTTTAAGATTTTTGTTTTATTGAGAATAAAGAATTTTAAACTTAACTTAATTTCAGTCGAATTTCTGACCTTCAACTTTAAGTTTTCAGATTTCATTTTACAAAAAATGTGTTCCGAAACATAACGGAATGTAAATATTATATTTATTTTTTTAAGCTCTAATTGATTGGGACTATCGAGCCTTTTAAATGATGGATACTGAAAAAGAGACGTAGCAAAACTAAATATTTTTTAATTTTTTTTTAATTTTCAATTAAAGATTTCAATTAAAAATTTCACTCCATTGTCTTAATTTACATCTTCATATACAAAAATTTCAATTTATCAAATTTCCGCAACACAAGTATGTAAAGAATTTTTTTTTTTTTTAAAGAATAAAATTTAATTTTAATTTTTTTTTTTAAATAAATATATTACATATACGGTTGTTGTCTAAGATAAATCAATAAAAACAAAAAGTTAAATACCGCCAAGAATAAATTGAATTAATCGAAAACAATTTATAATGATATTGAGGAGGATTTTTTACTAAACTTTGTCGAATTTTCATGAGCGGGCGAACGCAAACGCTAGTGATGAATTCTAGTAGTGTTGGTGAACAAAACGCTATTTTAATTTTATGCAGAACATCTCTAATTGAAAAATAAACTTTATTTATGGAAAAATATGTATCATAAACAATTTTTGTTTAGTGTCCAAATATTAACATAGAGATTATGAAAATCAACCGAATACAAATGAATTGAACATTAAACTTTATAAACAAAAAAAACGAAAACAAAATTTTGCAAATTATGTACAAAATTGTTATTAGTCCTTTTAGTCCTTTTTTTTGCAAATCGATTTCAATAATTGTGTGTACAGTGGTCTACCCAATGAAAATCAACCCATTTAATTGAAATTGCATATACGAATAGGTAAGTGTTTTTTTTTTTTGTAAATGAACACTAATATAACTTATTTAACAAAATCAAATTTAATAACATCAAATTCAGATGTCATATAACCTAAATGTATTTAAGAATCAAATCATATATACATATGCGTCTATAAATATACATCCAACCGCATTATAACGATAATAGATTCAGTACATTAGGTAACTAATTGACTTTCAAATTGTTATGATGGAAAAAATAAAAACAAAAATAACTTCAAAAATATTCAATAAAAAAAATATCCTTGAAACTACTTAAATGATATTCAATAAAATGAATGTGTAATGATTATAATATCAATTACCAATGATTTTATTCATATGTATATATATATATGTAGGGGTCATAAAATCTATAAATTTTATACATTAATGTATTTACATCTTGTAAATGGTTAATGATAACTGTCATATCAACATTAGATTTCGTGATCTTGTAACTTAACACAAATAAGTAAAAAAAAAATAAATAAATAGAAATTATTCAAGAAGGTATCATATTCCTTAAATGTCAATTTTAATAAATTATTAGAAATATATAGAAATAAAGAAATCAAAAATGTCATTAAATGATTTGAAGAATATGTACATATACATTTCAAATTTCAAACCATATTATTTGCTATGAACATACTTGTGTAATTATACTATTTATATTTTCAAATGAGAAAAAATAAATCTATATGACAGGATTTTTTTTTTCATTAAAAATGTATAGGGTGTATATTGATTTTATATTATGAAAATTTAGTCAACCGATATAGTTTAGATGTGATGCCATCTCAGTACTAATCAAAAGATGCCGGATTTGAATGTCGTTCAGGGTATGGATGTTGTTATTATTCTAATTTGTTTGAATACTTCGCTTTCATAATAGCACATTCCATATTGCATATGTAAGTGATAAACTAAAAATTAAATGATATTTATGAAAACTAAGTTACTGTTTGATGTAGCCAAACTTTCCACATTTAAATTAATTGATACATATCGTCGGATGAATTTCAATGTATCCCATCTACCAAAAGCAAAATGTTGAGAAAATCGATATTTTAAGTTTGACAGAAATTTTGACTGGAAAAATTTGAAAATAATCAAACAAAATTTGAATTTTATAAAAATTTTGCGCATTTTTTTAATATCGTAGTTTAATAATTTTAATATTTTGAAATATCGAAATAATACATTTAAAATAAAAATTCACAGTATAGTGTGAAGCTTCATATGTGTTTGAATATTTAGGAATAAAAATGGTCTGTTAGATATTTAGGAATACAAATTTGTATGACTTCTCAGTACATAAACTCTGTTTGGATAAATAGGCACAACTTGAAGGCTTAAAAAGTAGCAAACTATAGGTTGTTTGGATAAATCAGAAAAAAATATGTCGAAACTATAAGAGATACGTTTATTTTGACTGCAACTTCGGGTAGTGCATAACCGAAAATGCCAAAGTATCTTGAAAAGTCACTCTTGAACAAAATGGTCTGTTGGATACATAGGAATCCAGCCGACGATATGTAGGTATCAAAAATTCAAAAGAAAATACAATTATATTTATTGTTTCTTTTACAATCAGGTTTGGTCTTAGTGATGTATAAAAGAAGAAAACAGGGGAATCCCCTCTCTATATATCAGATTAATTATAGAAGTGAAAGTATTATATAATTTGATATTTATAACAAAAACACTAAAACTAAGAGAACTACCCCCTTCGATTCAAACCAGTCCTATAAACAAAAAATGGCAACATATGATACAATGATTAATAGATTTTTAAATTAAAAAACCACACCTTGTCACAAAAAAAAACTAAAAATGGAAAATTTATTATATATTAATCATAAATTAGTAATAATTGGATTGTATAAAGATAGTATAAGTAAAATAATAAAGAAGAAAATATGTCGAAGTGGAGTTGAAAATTTATCTCTCAAATTTATTTGAATCAAATAAAAGCATGGAGAAGTCGAGAAGAGTTTGTGTAACACATTCGGCATATGGACAAGAAAATGCATTAAAATAATATTTAAGAAATATAATTTAAATGTATAGTTACTACTATCAGAAACCTAAAATTGTGTAATCGATTAGGGTCAGTAAAAGATAATAAAAACATAGATAAAATAGCATGTCAAAATTGCACAAATACTCGTATAGAATAATTTAAGAGCTTAATTACAGTTAAATTCCAACAACATATAATTGAAGCAGAAGAAACAACTTAAAATAAAGTGAACTATAGGAATTTCAGGTCAATGGCAATACAGCCCATAGCTGAAGAACAACATCATATAAACAAAAATAATTTAAAATAATAAAACAGGTACATAAAAATAGTAAATTAGATATGTATAAAAGTGTGGTGACATTTTGAGAACAACATATTAATTTGTGATGTATGTTGCGATTTTTTACCATCATTTAGAATCTAAAATTAAATTGTTTTCAAATAAATGTACTGTAACAAATATATATAATGTAATATATTATAATATATAGGTTATGAGATAACTAATTGTAGATTAGTTTAATTTTAAAATTGCAGATTTACAGATTAACTAGCATAATTCATTATTGTATACATATATCAAAATTAATAGGGTAAAACTATATAAATATAAGAAATAATGTAAATATTTTATTTAGTCCCAAGCACTGATAAAGAGAGTAAATTGCTTTCGAAATATTGATGTTTGCAAAATAAAAATGAATTTATTAGTGAAAGAGAAAAGTTGACTTTTAATGGCAAAATGTGTACTTGATGTCCCGTAGAGTTCAAATTTCATCATTTTTTTTCCGGGATTTTCAGGTTCGGGAATTTTTAATTCCATAATTTTACCATATTCCTCTGTGTAAAAGCAAAATTAGACTGGTTATTCCATAGTCTTTGAATTAAAGCAAAAACAAATACACAGAGTTTATATCATTAATTTATTTTTTAATTTTTTTCATACTCTTAATTAAAGACAACATCAGACATCAGAAGACAGAATAGAAATGAATTAGATTTAGTAGTAAAAATGTTCTAATTAACTTTATATATAATTCAACCAGATTAATATAAGTTCAAATATTTTAATTAGGTTTATTATATTACAGTATACCAGAAAACATCAATACTGACAATAACTTAATTTAACAAATTAATAACTAAAAAAAAAATCACTCCTAAATTTTGCGAATAAATGAACAAAAATCAAAATAATTAGACTAATGAACACCATTTTGTTTTTATATTTTTTTTTTTTCTAAATAATATGTTAAAAAGTCAATAATCATCAATAATCAGTCAAAATATATGTGTATATTATTATATTAATATGTATATACATACATTCGATGGACTTAATTTAAAGTAATTTGAAAATAATATAAATTAGTTCCCGTCCAATTAAGATTTTATTTATTTTAAACGGAAAATAAAATTCTAATTTTAATCGAAATGAAAAGCAGAAATGACAATTTACAAAAAAAAAAAATAAATAACAAAAGTGCTAGTTACCAACAATTTAATATAACTTTCCTTATTTATTTAAGTGATTTAATAAATTAATGATATTTTATAACTAGGTATAAAAAATAATTTCGTCATATATGTATCGGTCGTCAGTTCTGTGTGTAACACTACAGTGAATTCTTCACTTGAGATTTCAGAAGTACTTGCAATAAGTGTTAAGAGAATAAGAGGAGTTCTGCAATATGTTTGCAATGTTTATCTGGTTGGCCAACAGTAGTAGTACTAGAAAAAGAGCCCAATCCCTTAGAAATACAAATCTTGCTTCAACCAAAACAAACTATCAAACAATTAATTACATCTGCATGTTTAAAGAACTGTCATTTGCAACAGATAAAATATAGAAATAACTGAGACACTGTAAAATAAATTAAAACAAATTAAATAAAAAATAATGCCAATAATTTCTTTGTTTTTCTTTATTATAATTTTTATCAAAAGAAATATTTTTTACAAATTAAATGGCTTAAATCTAGTTATCCCAAATAACATATTGGTCACCAATACCACTTAAATTTATTTGTGATATCTGTTTACAACATAATTATTTTAAGTGTATTGTGAAATATGTATTTAATTAACTATTTCTACTTTAAATTAAAATATTTTTTTTTAATTTTACACTTAGCAATAAATTAATTATGCACATGAAACAACGATATGCTTGCAACTGAATAAAAATTAAATATAACTGAACTGCAACTGGACGAAATATTTAAGACGAAATACCAATTAATTTAGAGTCATAACAATAGGCATTCCATTCTGTAGGCAGCATGACCAGTAGTTGGCTATCAAAACCGAATATTTGTAGTAGTCGGCTATCACAGCCGATTTTTTGAATCAGTCGGCTATCAAAACCGAATGTTTGTTATTGTAAGAGCAATTATTTTGTTTGAGTTTATATTAGCTTATTTGAAGATATAAAAGCCATAAGCGATGATTATTATAGCCAATTATCCGAAGCTATCTCAACCGAACTTTTTTAGGGATTGTAACCGCAAAATTATAGGTTATCACAGGCATTTTTTCAACTGTTATTGACACTATTTTGAAATCTATATAATTTGTTATGGTTTACCAGTCATATATGTAGGCCAACAAATAAATTATTTAACATTGATCAACCAAAAACAACTGATAAAAGCCCGTGACCACAATAACATGGATTTCAAAGCTTTAGGAGCATCAATACACATTATGCTACGTTTAAGCACCTGAATGGACAGTTATTACTATTTTTAAATTTAAAAACATACTTATATAGGTTATTTTCATAAATGCAGTCCTGCAATCAATCTGTATATTCTGAATTTAAGAAAACACTTGTCATATTTTCTGAATGCTGTTCATAAATGTAAACTGTCAGTCTACTGGGCGTCAGCTTTACAGAATAAATTTTTAATATGCATACAATTTTTTGAAGTAGTTTTTCTGAAGTTGTTTTGAGTATTTTAGTTTTTTTTTTTGTTATTTAAAAAAAATGTTATTTTAAAAAAGTGGAGTACTTACAATTTTTAATATATTACAAAAATTTTAAATAAGGAGTAGTGATTCCGAAATAAGTCTGACTATAAACAAAATGATCAACACCGCTTTTAAAATTGTTAATTTCTACAAGATTTGCCATAGAAAATGATTTTAAAAGTGGAATATAATATATAAAAAAAGCGTTTGAAATAAAAGACACGAAATAGTACCTCAAAAAGAGGCTGTAAAATATTTGGGCATGCACTTGGACAGGAGACTCACATAGAACATCCATATTCATAACAAAAGAAAGCAACTGGGCTCAAAGCTAAGCAAATTGTATCGGCTTAGTGGCCAAAACTCGTCGTTGTCACTGGAAAACAAGCTGCTGCTTTATAAAGCTGACTTGAAACAGATATGAACCTACGGAATTCAACTGTGGGGAGTAGCCAGCAACTCAAATATTGCAATATTACAGCGTTTAAGACAAAGCTATTAAGATTGATAGTTAGCGCGCCTTGGTTTATCAATAATGATGTCATACACCGTGATTTGCAGGTGAGAACCATTAAGGAGAAGATTAGAAATATAAGCGGAAAGTACCAGATAAGATTAGCTGCATATCTAAACAGACGGGCAAGCAGCTCGTTGGCTGCAAGTGATGTAAGTCGCCTTAAGCGTCCTAGCATCCTGCAGCTACCCAGTAGGCAATAGGAACAATCAAATGGGGGCCAATAAATACAATGGAGCATAATGTTGGCATCATGTGTGGTTCACCACTGGGTAATCTCATCTGCTAATCAGTGCAATTTACCTGCATAAAAAATGTCATACAAACTACTGAATGTCTCCTTGAGAGACAGATTGTAATGTTTCATTGGGAAATAAAAAAAAAAAAAAGACATATTAAATGAACAGAAACTTTGCAGAACTATTATAAATTAAATGTAGAATATAGGTAGAGTTTGTTTTAGTTATTGCAAAGTGCATCAACTGGTGGCAAACTTGTTATCACTTTGCAGCATTTATGAAAACACCCATACACTTTACATACATTAAGATTAGAAAAAAATCATAATTTAAGTACACTCAATTAAAAGTATATATATAATTCTGATTAAGTTGAATTTAATTTAATTGTTGTGGGATCTCAAGTGTTAAAGATTTAATATAGCTTAAATTAAATAAGTTTAAAACAATCACCAAATAAACACGGCTCCGTATGAATTGAATTACGTTTTTTAGACGAAATTTCGTTATACAAAATACAACCTACCTACATAAAAAGAATTGTTTGCAAATGGGAAACTAAAAACATATGATGTAGTTACCAAGAAGTTATGTAATCCTTAAAACATTTTTCAAACTTAACATGAACCGAATAAATCAGGTAATCAAGAGGACTAAATCCAATGTTAGAACACTGATATGGTTTATCACTGGTCATGGTCCATTCAACAGACATCTGTTTAATATTGGTATGTCCAACATAAACAGCCATAGTTTGCAAAAGATATATTATTTCTTAATTTGCAATTTAATATTTCCATAAATACACATCGCCTAATTCTGAATTCACATTAAAGTAATAATTTCGTTCATCAAAGACATAGATCTGCAATTTTAAAATATCAAACGGGGAAATGCAATAAATCTGAAAAGGTGACGAGCGACCCCCATCCAAAACAAAAAAATTTGAGATCAGTGTTGCTGAGATGGGTTATGAGATCAAAATTTATATTTTGTCTTTATTGTATTCGATTTTCTTTCAAGGAATCTATACATATTTTATATACACCATTTAACTGCATACTATTTCGCTATACGTATTTATTTGCACATAACGATTTTACGGTAGAATTCAATATCAAACCATTTTTATTGAATACCTTTAATTATCAGAACATATTATTGAAATTAATTATAACTAAAACAAAAAAAATAAACGAATATAACTAATGATGGCCTTTTTTATTTTTATTAAAAATATTATACAATGAATTAAATAAATGTATGTTTGTATTATTTAATGAATAAAAAATTGTAAATAGTTTTTATTTTCAATATCCATTGCAATTGATTGAAGCGATTAACCATTTATATTGATAACTACTACAACACACCTCTAGTTCCAAATAATAATAACAAATTTTAATTAAGCCTAAATTTTATATAAATAATCCATTTATATCAATATTAAATTTATTTTAATAAAATTATTAAAAATATATTCCATGTAGAATATTGATATGATTGGTATTGTTTTTAAAATGTTTACTTTTCCAAAGAATTTCGATATTAATTTTGAAGTTGTTTATTTATTTATTCATATATACCCAACTATTAAAATTTAATACATTAAAAGTACAAAAAATAATATATATATATATATATATTTACATTAATTTAATAATTTTTATAAAAATAATATTATTTCTTTTAATTTATTGATTTATTTCGTTTGACTTTTATTTATATTTTATTTTCAGTTAATTTTTAGTAAATTTTTTTGTTATTTGACTAAATAAAATTAATTGATTTCTTTCACTTAATTCGTACATCATTAAAAAAATAATTTTATAAAATAAATTTATTTGATCTTAATTAGTTTAATTTTAAAAATTTATAATCAATACCTACTGGTAAATGAAAAATATTGGTTGATTGTCTTTTAAATACATAAAATATATCATTCTCACGCATTTAGACAACTAATTAGGCCCATTATACTCTTTCTTCACAACTACCTACAACCAACCTAATAATTTTTTTACTTTTGTTTATTCAAAGAAAAATATTTGATAATTGACTGTTTAAACTGACATAATTAATACTGGTATATATATATGACAATATTACTAAATACATACGCAATATCATTTTATATATAGATATAAATACTTATGTTTGTTGAAATTTTAATGTCGCTCCTGAAATATGAATTTATACTTATAACGAACCAGGGCATGTAATATAATAAAGGTTATATAAAATTATTGAATTTGCAAACTTTATAATATCTCATAAATCATTTAATTTTGCATATTATGACAGTGATAAATGCAGTAGATTAAATTAGAAAGAAAATGTGTAGGGTGCTTTCGAAATCAATTTTTAAGGAAACGTTTTTAAATTTTGAATAATGATAAAAAAAAAAAAGTAAATACTTTCGCTGACTACCTCTATGAAATGTTTTTTTTTTTTTTTTTTTTTTCCTTTATTTACCTGTGTTTACTTACAATTTTAATAATTCTAAAATAGTTACAAATTAATTCAATATAATTGTAAAACAATTTTAAAGTTGTAATTTTGACACACATTGTAAATAAGAGTTTTATGGCCGAAGCCGAAGCTGTCTGGTCTTATAATTTATTAATAATATACAAATTCAATTGTTTGACAATAGTTTTTTTTTTTCCTTTAATATAAAATAAATACAATCAGTTCATTAAAAATTTACATTACATTAATTCAAATATATTTAAAAATTGCACATTTAAACATTAAGAAATTCGACGATTTTTTTTTTGTATTGACAGAAATTATCAATTGACTTAATATTACCACGTAGATCATTAAAAATTTTTAAACAATTGTCTCTACAATTTGTCACTTTTGATGGTTTGTTTTGAACCGTGATAGATAAAAATTGCATTTCTTTCTGGTGTTATAGTTATGCACATCTACATATCTTTGCAAAATGAAATAATGCTTAATTTGATTATTTATAAATTTAAAGCCCAGAATGTACAATTCACGCTTTCATATTCTCGAAACTGAGGTACTTATCAGAATAAATCATACTCGTTGGGTGCAATATTGAGTAATTATGAATTATTTTAATAGATTTTTTCATTAATATTTCGATTTTTTTTAAACTAATTTTTGGGGCTCCACTCCATATAGGGTTGACATAAACAACATTTGACAAATGACGAATAGTTAATAAAGAGCGTTTTTTTATCGAGAATTTTTTTTAGTCTGCGTAGAATAAAAATATAAGGAGCAAATTTTTTTTGCAGACAAGATCAATATGATCTTCCCATTTAATTTTGGAATCTACTACGAGACCCAGATAGTTATGACTTTTTACTACATCAATACGTTAGTTGTTGTGTAGAAATGTTGAATCAGAAAATAATACAGGATTTTTGTTTTTTTGATGTTTAATAGTAGTTTATTTTTAAAAAGAAAGGGTTCGATTAATACCAGGTCTTCTAACATCGCAATCTTCAAATCAGATTCACTGCTTAAAGAGTACTTTATAACTGCATCATCTGCAAAAAGCGAAGCAGAGCCATTGAGATTAAGTCGCAAAAGATCGTCAATGTATATTTTAAAGAGGTCAGGACCTAGTATAGAGCCTTGTGGTACACCTTTGTTTATTGTTGCTGTTTCACTTAAGCAATTAGCAATGCGGACACATTGTGTTCTTTCTGTTAATTATGTTTTAAAAAAGTTAATTTAATCGTTTGTAAACTTTAAGCAGAATAGTTTATGTAAAACGACATCATGATCACCACAATCAAATGCTTTTTGCAAATCTATAAAAATACAACCAGTATATTTACCACTATCTGTGCTTTTAGTTATATACTCATTTAAAGAAAGATGATTTGTTCAAACCAAACAACATAAGCTCTGATATAGACATAAATCGAAGTACAAGTTATTTAAACAGTTCACTTCAACAAGCCAATAACAAAATCTAGATTTGGTGCAACAGGTGAAGAACTAAACTTAATGAAGTAAAATTATGAAACATGCGATGAAAATTGAAAATGTGCTACAGAAATATGAAAAAAATACTCTAAATTCTTCATTGTTGTACCAATTTCTAAACTTTTTCAACTGTTTTACTTTGTTTAATGAATATTCTAAAAGGTAATAACAAAATAAAACCATTTTGGAAAAATTGAAAATTTGAAAATTTTCGTATTTTTTTGTGATGCTAGCATCGCTATAAAATTTTTAAAATTAACAATATGAAAAAATACTTAATATCTTCATTTTACAATATCTCCATAACAGCAGCACCAATCATCATCAAATAAATGTTAAAATATGCTCCATGTCGTTATCTTTCTAGAATATATAACTGAATATATAATATTATATATATATTATTCTGCATTTATCTGGATGTTTGTAAGTTCGACGGAACGCTCCAACACATATACAAATTGCATATGTATACAAATGCATATATATACAAATTGCTTTGATGCTTTTTTTTAACCCCTGTCTACCATGCTGAACCTTTGCAGAAAAAATTGATTGGATGAACTATATTTTTTTAATTTAATGTTAGTCTTCTTCGCAAATAATAAGGAAAATTAAAACATAATAATAATAATATAAATAAAACAAACAATTTTTTTGATTTATAATAATAAGGACTAATAGAAATTTAATCAATAGTTTAATATGGTATAATAACCAAAAGGCAAACAGCATTTAGCACAAAAAAAAAAACATAATTCACTCAAAGGTTATTCTTATTACTTAAAATTATACACAATAATATACATGTGTATCAGCATATTTGTATTGTATAATATTATACATTATACTACTTTATTGGTTATACCTTTTATTTTTGTCATTATTGTGTGCGTAACTCACTTCACTCAAAAAAAATTATTTTGGTTTTTTTTTTGTTTTTTTTTATTATTTGCTGTATCTGTATTCTGTATGTTCTGCATGCTCCATTCCAAAAATATTATTTTATTTTCAGTGTTAAGTGTTCACTTTTCACTTCACTGTTCAGGTTCACTGTTCAATCAATAGAACTTGATAGAAGTAGAGTAGGATAATAAACTCTACTTCTACGTCGGATAATAAAACATTGTTTTTTTTAAATTGTAAATTATTGATGAAAATGTTTTTGTATTTTTTGTAAATTTTACCAATTTAGATACAAAATTTTGAATATTTTTTTTAAAATAACACAATACCATAATGACAGTTTATTCATATAGCAAAATAAGATCCCTATACAGTATACAAAAGACAAAATTTATATGAAAATAAGATCCCATTTTTAAATTTGCTCTCCCAAAGGCCACAATAACGCTAATACGGTATAATTTATACTAAATGGAACCCAACTAACGAATTATAACTAAATGGAAGTGAGTACGAGTATACCATACAAAAATACAAACATTTTATACAAATTTGTTGGGATGGTACTTTTTTTTCTGTTATATAAAAAAAAAAAAGATTAGTGTTAGGCCAATATAAACATAAATAAAAATAAATAAAAAGTGATATAAACATAAGTACTGTAATTTCGGAATAAAGAATCTAATGAAAGAAAAAAAGAAACTAGGATTTATTTTGCTTCCGTCATTTATGACGGGTTACAAAGCTAGTATATATATATATTTAAAGGATCAACAGATGTAACGGTTTTTATACAAAATTATCAAAACAACAAGGATACTTTCAAATGTCCTTTTCGTCCTTTAAAGATAAGATGCGCAACTAAAGATATATATTTTTGGAAAGCTAGGAATTTCAGCTATCCTTCGAAGATGGTCATTAGGTCCTACGCCGATACAACATCTCCCTTGGAATCCCCGGGAAACTATATTTAGTCCAGGGATAGATTTATCCGCAACTCTCACAGAATTGACATTTATTCTCAGAAATTGACAACTCACCGTTAAATTAGCCTTTTTTATTACCAACAAGGTTAGACATTGGAAAAAGTAGAAGTTAAGAAAGAAAACAAAATTGATTTATTTTCATGTTTATTAAGTTTTTGTAACGACTTTAAACATTTTTGGTTTTTATGTCAAATAAATTTGACCACACGTGTTGAAAAAATACGTGTATACCAACCAAATTTATACGTATAACATTGAACAGATATGGCAATATCCAATTATTACCAATCTATTTAGAATAATATATGGATAAAACATTATAGTTTAACAATAATATTGTTCTGTTTGGAATTAAGTTGCGCACTATCTGAATAAATAAAAATATTCAAAGAACTTTGTATTTATTTTGACTTATAAAATTTATATAATATAAAATTTACACGTCAATTTTTGACTACCAAATCAATTTTTGATTACAATTTTCAGTACGCGGTTTTTGGGGTAAAAATTTAATGTTTTTTTTTTTAATTTTTTGTAAATTTTTGCACTACACAAAAATACCTATCTAATATTTGATTACGTTTATTCATACCAATTTTTTTTTTTGCAGTGTTACAAAACTATAATATTTTTTTATTTCCCACCATCATTATGACGGGCCTTTTTGCTAGTATTTAATAAAATTTTGTCTGTAGTGTCGTATAATACACATACCAAAATAATAGAAAAATGAAAATCTATAAAAATATCATTAAACCCAACCGATTACGTATTATAATAAGCACTCTTTATAATGAAGTTGACTATAATTATAGCAATTGAATTTAAATATTAAAAACAATATTATATTATTTTAATTTTTATGCTGTTAAAATATTTTCACCTTAAATTATTTTATAAATTTCACTTTCATCAGTTCAAAGTAGTTATTATGCAATACTATTTAAAAAAAAAAAAATTAATCTATATGAGTGCTTAATAAATTTATAAAAATAGAAATATTAATAATGTTAATATTCTGAAGCATGGAATAGCTAAGTGTTTGTTTTAACTGATATAATCGATAAACCCTTCCAACCATTTATAATTTAATTGAAGCATTAAATTTATTAAATAAATAAATTATTATTTTAAAGACATTGATTATAAATATTCTTTTAAAATTAAATAAGTGTATGTTTACAATAAAATGCAAATAATATAATTAAATTTATTTTTTGTACACTAATATTGACGAACAAATACACCACTTTCATAATTAATGATCAAATTCTACTGTAAAAGAAAAAAACTATTACATTAATATATAAATTAATCAATTTTTAGTTTTACATTTGCACCCTTACCAACCTCATTCTATACCTATTTAGAAACCATATTAAAAATTGAGTGGTATTAATTTAAAAAAAAATTAATTTAGATTAGTACTAGTAAAGTCATATGACGTTATCCGGGTTCAACAACAAGAATGTATATAAATTATCTTCAATAAAGTTTTATTTACAAACCGAAAAGAAATGAAAAAATATTTTAGAAGTTGGATAACAAATATTCGAAAACATGATGAGTTCAAAATCTGCAGTAGCTTTGAATTTCCATGTATTTTTAATTCAAAATAATTTTTTTAAACTTCCAAAATTTTTTTACAATCTATATTATAAATGCAATAAGCAAATATTTATGATTGAATTTATTTATTTCGAATTATAGAGCAGCGTTGTCCATCGAAGACCTGCCCTTGGATCAATTTACAATATCAATGATTAGTTATATTTTATTTTTATTCTGATGTCTTTTAAATCACAATGAGTTTCTTCGTTTTAGTCTTCTCCTCTGACCTCTAGTTGTCATTAGGTTGCTGGCTAAATTGGTTGGATTAAGATGAAATTTGAGTTTGTATAGCTGGTGCCATATATTTAGCTATATTACATTTACGGATTCAATGTTTAAGTCATGTTCAATGACTTTATTTGCCACAAACCAAGGGGCATAAAAAAGTCACTCGTAAGCTTTAACATCTTATTTTGGAATATTTGTATGATGTTGATGTTGATTTGTGCTGCGGAATCCCAAAACTAAATTCCACATGTCCAAATAGATATTATTATGACTTTATGAATTAAAATCTTATTTGTTAATGAAAACTGTGTACTCCTTCCCATTAGCCAGTACATATACTTCTAAATTTAATATCAAGCTATTTCTAGTTACCCGCAATATGTTTACGTCAGCTTACAACCTAAGTATTTTACATAATTTTTTTATGTGATGATTTTATTATTTAAAATGACTTGAGTTACCTTTCTTTCAAGTAAATGTGTTGACTTCGATTCATTTACTTTTACGTTTCATTTTTGTAGCCATGGCTGAATATTTTTTAAGTTTGCTTGTAGTTTGAATGATGCTATTTTCATCACCATGAGAGCGGTGATAACGGCAAAACCTGTGATTTTTATATCTGGTATTGTTGAAAAATCATCCGTAAATGGCAGATATAGTATGAGCCTTAATACAGTACCTGGGGGAACCCCAGATTGTGTTTTATATAGTTAAATGTGTATTTTTATTAGCTTGTTTCACATAAATCATTCCGTTTTCAATGTAGCTTTTCAGAAGGAATTTCCTAGAAATCACATGGTAGATTTTGTTTAAATTTGTACCTTATCGAAAGCTCGACTGATATTAAGAATTTATTTCTTTTATAATATGGTGCATTTGTTCTATAGTTGCATGCTTGTTTCGAAACACCCAAATTTATAATCAAACATAAGTTTATGATCTTTTATAATTGGCATTAAGCAATTCTTTAACAGTTTTTTGAAAGAACTGGTCATAGTCTAACCGGTCAGATGAGGATGTAATAATGTTGGACAGTTTTAATTAATTGAAATTTCGTAGAAGCATTATTAGAGCTCCGACTCTTAGTTGTTGAAACTGGTGAGGAAGAAATTTCAAAAAGCCTGTAAAATCAAAATAATTTAGAAATTTCAGTTTAATTTTCATTGACTGACGTCTGCTATTTCAATTTCAGAAATTTTACTTTTATCAAACTGTCATAACTGTTCGGAACTCGAATGACTTTCGCTACAAATTTTTATTCTAATATTCTATTAATTTTGTACCATACAGTGGTAGATATGGAAGAATTTAATCAGCTTAGTCGTTCTTCTGGACATGTTTAAACAACCTGAAGTGCGCAGCCTGTAACTTTGATATCGCTAAAAAAATATTTGAATACTTAATGTAGTATATTAATATTTTAATGTAGCCCATTAAGTAACGTTGACGTTAATTTTATTCCGAAAATAGAAACTTGGCGTTGCTTATATGCTACCAAAATAAAAGCCATGTTTCTATTTTGTGAAAAAAATTTAATTACATGCTACCAAAAGTGTTAAAACGTCTTTTTAGCGAACATTCAAATATAAAAGACGTGTGTGTCTGTTTTTGAAAGCTTTCTTAGTTGCTAATGTTAATCAATATTCTTTTTCGATAAGTACTCGTAATGTATGGTGTGAATAAGGTGAAGCAAATTTGAAGTAACTGTTTTGGCTCTATTTCTCCAATTTTATCGATTTTAGCATTAGTTTGAAGTCCCAATGTTAATCAATAGCCTTTTTAAATACATTTAACTATATTAGCATAAATTGAAGAACATTAAAAGCAATATCTACTGTTTCGAACTATATCATCTCACTTTCTCACAATTTATTGATGAATTGACATTTATGATAGAAAATCTATTGAATTACAATTTTAAACAAAAAAACAAACAATATTATCCATTATTAAATCAACATTTTTGATACTAATGCAAATTTTATTTAAAAAAAAAAAAACAGTTTAATTTTATTCAAAAATGATTGAATGTTAATCCAAACCTTATTTTCATATCATTCGAAAATTCTATATTTTAAAGTCAGATAATTACGTTACCATAAAAATCTATTTTTAGTTCATTTTTGTTTTAATTTATGATGTCAACTTGTTTAAATTTCCCAATAACAAAAAATTTCCAAAAATAAAACAAGGTTATCTCTATCCTATTATGATTTGATTTTTTTTTTTTTGTAAATTGCTTGAATTACAATTTGTTACCTTTTAAAATGGTATTAAAGCTATTTAAAAGAGAATAGAACTTAGTAAAGTCAAAATAAAATCGGATTCTTGTGATTTGAAACCGTAAAATAATAATTTTTGAGTACAATACTTGAGACAAAAAGTTATGCGAAATTATCAGAATTTTGATAACCAAAGTTTTACATATGAAATTTGAGCGCCTTTTGAATTTTGACCTGAGATTTGAAAGTGTCAATCTCTCCAGAAGCAAAATATAAAATATTTTTATTCAAAGATGAAAAGCTTAAGTGATATGAGTATATTATTTTCACACAAAAACTTAATCTTCAAAAAATGGTCATAATAGTATATCGCTCTTCTTTTTCTTCATTCACCCTATTCAGCAGGGCGTAGCAACAATAATCTTGTTCTGTTCTATATAGGATGAAATAGGCGGTTACATAGTACTACAAAATATACCAGAAAACTAACATTTCAAATATTTCACTAATTAAAATTTTTTTTTTTTTTAAATAGCAGAAGCAAATGAGCTAACTGACAATAATAAATTTTTGAAGAGTATGGTACTGAAGAATTAAAGAAAAGCGCAATAACAATTAATAGAAATAAAAAGGTGGTTTAGAAATATAAGAAACTGTAAAACAGCTTAATAATAAGGAAAATGGATCCACATAAACATATACCGTAGGCAATTTGGCTCTGTATATCCGGTAGAAAATTTCTAAAAATATATTGAATTATTTTTGAATTATTCCTCGAACGCCCAGTGAATCTAGCTCAACTACTGAACGCTTCATTTTTTCTTTGACTTCTTTATTCATTTTGTATCATTTATATTTTTATTTTATCTTATCCTATATATTAATACGCTTAAACGTCTGTTAAACTTTTCACAAAGCTTTTACAACACAAAGCTTTTTTCAACTAAATTAGACAACTTTATTAGAACTATTACGAATTACGATAGCGTGAAAAAATTTTATTTAAAGACATAAACCACAAAACAATAAAACCAAAAACAAATTAAAATGAACCTAAAAACAATTCACCTGTTGAGCAATAGCATTGATTATATCTTATTATATGAATTAATTTTTAAAAAAAAAAACAAAGTAGCAAAGACAAAAACCGAATTATCAGAATATAATTATTATATCGAATTATAAAAATAGCTTTATTAAAATATTACGATATTACGATATTACAGCAAAAAAACTTACCGGTAAAACAAATAGTAAATTTAGAAAATATATTTTTTACCTCACCCAGACCATGTTCACAAAATCCAATAATTGAAATTTATATATTTTATTAACAAATAATTCAAAAGTATAAATTCAAATGCGCAGTAGCATTGAGCATGAAGAATCAAAAACCGAAATTTACGATCTGCTAAGAACAAAAAAAGCAAAATATGTTATGACATTATTATCAAGTTCCAATTCAATACACGGCAAATTTAGTACACATAAAAATTAAAAAAACTTTAAAAAGAAAAATCACAGACTACCCTTACCTACATCAGAGAATCTAGCGGGATTATAATATAACAATAAAAACTGAACAATAAGAGAAAAAGAATAATTATTGGCTTTACCTCTAACTACAATAGTCATAAGGCGTCATATGATGTCATATGATACTTCGTTAAATGGCCTATATGATTGGATATGATTTAACAAAGCCATAACCAATCATAAACTTCACTATAATGGTCATATCTAATCATACCAAAACGTCAAAACCAAAATTTAAAAGAAGTGAAATAAAAATATAAATTCTATAAATAAATGTTTTTGGTTTTTTTATTTTGAGTTTTGAAATAGCTAGGGCTATTATGATAATAAAAAAAAACACTAAAAACGTATCTATGGCTATTTTAATGTGTTTTTAATGTGGGTGTGGTGGTATGTATTTAGTTTAAATGCATTTAATTTCATATCTATACTGCCAGCGACATCTCTGTTCGCCACATTTTGTTGAAATGTACGTCTCTATTAATAGTATTTGTTAGGGAGCGTTTAGACATCAGATTTTGTTTCATGAAAGTTTTGTTTTACTTATTTTTATTACATTTACAAATTTTATTTCAAAAGTTTTAATTACATATCTCAAAGATAAAAAAAATATAGTTGTAAAATATACTATATTTCTTCACGCAAAATCCACTTTCTAAACTTGCAAACGACGAAGATACGAATATGCGTGACGAGTACTAATAATAAACACTTATAAACAAATATAAATATTCAGTGTAATTTCAGAACATTTATGAAATATAAATATATAAATAGTAAATCAATTATTCTAAGTATTATTTGTATTGATGAATAATAATAATATTTAATACACATTTTTTGTATTTTTTAATCTACATTTCTTCAATATATTGGCATACCACAATTACGAAATTATAAGTACCTTTTCTCGCAAAATCACTTTTTCAACTTGCGAAATACGAGAATGCCTGTCGAGCACTATTATTTTTTAAAAAAATATATATGATATTCTATAACAAAGTGGGATATCAAACTTTAATGAATAATCATTTATACGTTATAAACACAATTCAAAAACGTATTAACGCAACGCTTCCTTATATAAAAGTTTTTCTTCAACAACAAACACATAAACAAATAAAATTATTATTTATTATATTATACATATTAAGTATATTATAAATATTGTAAATTATAATTTTATTAATTTTTTTATTCGTTTTATTATTATTATTTAAATAACAATAATAATTACAACTAGCTATTCCCGGCGTAACATTCACCGGTCTAGCATTAGCATTATAAATGAAACAATTTATTTTATTTATTTATTTTCTTTATTTTATATCAATCAGTGAAGCCGGATCTTTGAGTAAACCTTTAACTTTGACCTACTCAACAATTATATCCAATCAAGCTGTTTATCGGAAGAGAATATTTTAGGAACGTTTAAGAACGTACAAGGAAGATTCAAATGGCCCATTTATATTATAAAGCTAATCATTGTGGGGATAAACAAACTTTCAACAAGCTAATTGCCCTATATCATATGATCAAGATTACCAACATAACAACTTCATCTATGGCGGCAGTTAGAATTGAAAAAAAGTGTTTAAATTGCAGAAGTTGAATTAACAGCAGAAGAAAAAAAAAATGTAAATTCAATCAGGAAATTATCAGGAATTAATAAAAATTTATTTTGTATATTTGTATTTTATATATTGTATACCCATACTGTTTTAAATTTCTAATTGATTTTCATCGGTTCTTTGTTAAGAACGAATTAAATAAAAAATAAAATAAATTGATGTACCTCATCATAGTAAAGTCAAGTTAACATCAATGAATTGATATTTTTTACAAAAGTTATTTTTTAATATTCTATAATTTAAAACTGTTAAACAATATTTAAATTTCGAAAATCATCTTAATTAATAATTTTAAAATATATATATACATATATATGTATGAATATAGTTTTGATATCAAAATTTTGTTTAACTTATTTATTTAGTATATATACCATTTAATTTATTATAGTTTAAAAATTAATTATATACATATATACAAATATGTGTATATCAAAATTATTTCTTATAGATCATTTTTCGAGTTTTTTTTTCTCTGAAATTAATTTATTAAAAATAAATTTATACAAAAAAAAAGCATATAGTATACTCGAAACTATATATACATATATATATATAATACATATGTAGGTACATAGTGATGTCTTTCTAGCAAAAATGCACTGTTACAAACAATTCATTATATTATATAGCTTATAAATAACGGGATTTTACAATTGTTTGTCTCACATATTTTTTATCTTTGAAAATTAAATAAAATTGTTTATTATTGACTGAAAAATAATGAATGATCAGATTCAACTATATCAGTAATTAAGATTATGATTTTTGAATTTTGTTTCTGTGATGTCACCTCTTTACATTAATTTGATGTTAAATAACTGACTTGTAACTCTTATACAATATACCTACATAAATACACTTTTGCACAATATATAGGTTTACATATTTTTTTCTCACCTCATAAATTCACACCTTTTCCTTTTTTCAGCAATACCCCGTTTTGCAGCCTTTAAAATTGAAGCACGTACCTCAAACATTGTTTTATATTTATAAAAAAAAAAAAAAAACAAAAAAAATAAATAAATAAAAATTTAATTGTTGTATACTCTTGCTTAAACAACCAACATCAAAATAAAAAAACAACAAAATTTAAGGTTAATGAACAGGTTTGGCATAAAAGGACATTTAAAGAGAAAATTCAATTTAAATGAAAAATAAAACAAATATTATTATTAAATATTTTGAAAGGTCAACAATATTAGATAGAATTTTTGTTTTTGCCTAAATGATATTAAGTACTTGTAAATGTGTTAAGTTGACTAAAATTTAACTTGGAAATAATTATACTAAAATATGATGCTTTAAAGTATTCTTATTGTATTGAATATTTTTTTTATTTAAATTAAAACTTGCAATTATGTAAAAAAAAATATTTTCAAAATGTAAAACCAATGTTATAAAGAAAATATGTAGATATTTTATCTTACTTCGACCCTATTTCTACCATAGCCTGAGCTGTATGTAAGGTCGAATAGTTAATATAGTTGATATATTTATATTTCAAAGCCAAAATGTTTATATAATAATAATATATTTATTCATTTCTCAAATGGAGCGTGTATATAGAAAATATATAAGTAAATAATATATATAAGTAAACTTATATAGAATCTGTAACTCTAGTTGTTCACATTGTTTTTGAAATAAATAAATAAATATGCTAAAACTAAAACAATTAACAAATAAATACTCGAATACCATCGTATCAAAATTGAAATTAAAAATTTCTGTAACGAAAATGTATTTTAACTTCCAATATTGTTAAGAACATAAAAAACAAATAAATAAACAACACTGTTTTAACAGCATGTGAAAAAAAAAATTAAAATAGAGCAAAGAATGTACTACTAAAAATTATAGTTGAAAGCGATAAAAGCGTTAACAATTGTAACAAAACATTATACTTAGCTGAGAATATGTTAATATTGCATAATTGGATAGATTAAAAATATATTGATAGGTTCTCTTTTTCTATAAAAAAAAAAATATTATACTGTGAGAATTTAATGTTAACTATACTTCTTTACATCTGAACCTCTGCTGCAATACTGTCTAACACTAAAACTGTCTAAATAAATTCAAAACATTTAAAAATATTTTCTTTCATTCTTACAACGTGTCATGCCAAAGCAATCGATGGTAATTTAATGTTTGACAAAACCAAACCATTAAGATATGATTGTACGTAATTCAAATATCAAGTAGAAGTCCTACGGTGCTCTCAAAAAATAATTTTAAAAATATATCTATAAAAAAAATGGTCATATATACACAATATAATTACTAAAATCTGCTTTAAAGTCTCTATTCTAATTTTATTGGATATTTAAATTGATAACACAGTCTCAGATACGTATGTACATACAAAACTCAAAACATCCCTCTCAATTCCAACATTTTTACATTGTTTAAATACCCATGATAATTAAACTTTAAAGAGTTACATTATTAAAAAGAAATTTTAATTTTGTACAATGTTACTTCCTTTGCGCGCTCGGCTCGGCAAGTATAAAACAAATTTCTTGGAAAAAATTCTGTACAAAAACAAAAATTCCATATGAATAAATGACACCCCAAAAAAAAAACAAAACAAAAAATAAGGGGACACAACAAAAAAAAATTAATAAAATACTATATATATACATTATAATCAATATAACAATCATCATCAATATAGCATCATTATAATTATTAATAATATTATGATGATAGTAATAATCATAATATAATCATTATCATCATAAAAGTAAGAGTCAATTAGTAAAAGGTAAGCAGGCTGTACATAACAATATTTTATCAAGTTTAGGTAGGTTATTTTTGGAATATCAAATTAAAAAATAAGATAAAAAAAAATATTTTAAAGATATTCTTTTATAATAATTTTATATTTGAAAATCCTCCATTATTTTAACATTTTATATGTGAGACTAAAAACCAAAAAAAAAAAAAAAAAATAATAATTTTCTCTTAAGAACAAAAACAAAAAAAAAATCAGATTCAAAACTTTATAAAAAACTATTATCCCAGCAAAAAAATTTATTAATAAGAAAAACAGAAATTACCAACAACTCTAACTAAGTCCGGGTACCTTTTTTTTTTTTGTTTTTATTCAAAAGGATTTCTTTTTTTTTTCATTACCCCTAATAAAAATATCTGACAACAGGTGGTGATAAGCTTTTAAATACAAGTAAAATAACATCGCTATGAATTTTAGTAAAAATATTTCAGTTCAAAACAAAATGGAATTTTTGTTAAAAGAAAAAGATAAAAGGAATTTAGGTTTATAAAACGCTTTTGGTTTGAAATTTGTTTTTCAGTTTATAATACATAAAAAAAAAATACTCAAACCGTTATAGAACGTTATTAATTTTATAACCTGAAATGATAAAGTATTCGAAATAATTAAACTATGGAATACGGTATTTCAAAAATTTTAAGTTTTTGTCATCCACAAAATGTAAGTTGTTAAGCGGGACTTTACTTTGTAAATCTTGAAGTATTTACATGTCTAACTGCATCTTTAAAAAACATTTTTTCATTAAATATGGTCTTGAGTCGAACTAAAATGTTTGTAATAATAGAAACAAAATTTCCAATAATAAATTCATCTAATTTAGTCAATTTCTAATTAGTTTAATTAAATTTAACATTTTCGTAAACTTCGGCTGATTATACAATTACCGTAAAACAAAACACCATCATCAGATTGATTGATTATTTATTCGTCTTGCCTTTAAATATGCCAACAAAATGTATGGTATTTTTTTACACAAAATTTGGATCAATCATAACTCGAATATAGTGTCTTTAAAATAAACAGAAAGAATACGAGAAACACACAATAGGTAATATCCAAAGAATTTATGAATAATCTATTCTATTGTATTATAAGGGATCAATCCCAGAAGTCTATTTGGGATAAGGATCTACAATAGAAAATTTTTTATTGAATTTAATCGTGGAAGTCTATTGAAATATACTTTTTTCTATTAATAGGATTTTAAAGTCGACTGCCTTTTGTTGATGAACTTTAACGGGCATAGTAAAAATGGAAAATAAATTTTGACATTTGCCAACATTTGATATTTGATTTTGATATTTGACAAACTTTTTAAAGCCAATATTCTATTGAATTTCAATCAACTTCGGCGATTAACCCCCAGTTTGTTGATAGTATCCGAAAATAATGATTATTCGATCACTCTTTGAAATTTAAAAATTTTCAATTTTAAAATTATTTTTTATTTCTACTAATAAATTAAGTAAAATTTTAAAATAAATATTCAGAATTTAAAACTTTACCAAGAAATAAAATAGCTAAAGGTGGATTTCCTCTTAATGGACGAACGTCCGGACAAATTTTTTAACTAATCAAAAAAATTTATTTTACCAACATATACACAAAAAATCGTCTCCGGGCAATTTTTTTCATCCAATTTCTTAGTTCAAATATTTTTAACTTTTGGCTGAAGGACGAAGTAAAAGAAAAGGGTAGATATATAATTATTTGATAAATATTTATTGCTATCTCGTGTTATGTTCGAACGCATTTAAATATAGAATTTGAAATGCTTTTCAAGAAAAAGACATGAAGTGTATTTTTTATTGTTTTTTGTTTTTTAGTATAAGATTATTTTGTTTCTAACAAATTATTTATATTTTAAGATAAAAGCAAAGCGCTATATTTTATTTTTTCGAATATTACAATGTTATTATCCGTTATTACTCTTAACAAAATTTTAAATTTTTTTAATAAAAATAATATCAACGCAGGTAAACAATTTTTCAAACGTCAACCTTTTTTGACTACATAACAAATGTCAGTCCTTTGCGCATTGAGAGGAAATCATAAAATTTTCTTTAATGGTATTTGTGTTTCAATTATAGTGTAAAATAAAATTGTCCGGACGTTCGTTCATGAAAAGGAAATCCACCACAAGTGTACGAATATTTTCATGTATTTATAATAAAGCAACCTCAAATACTTGTCAATTAAATTTAAAATATCACGTCTCCCGTCACAAACAAGTTTTTAACAAAAATAATTAAAAACCGTTGATTTAGCACTGTCAACTTGACAACCTTAGTTAAGGGCAAGACATGGGAGCATTACGAAATGCAGTTATAATTTTAGAAATATAACTAAATTTAGAACTTAGCACTGGCAATTGACAATTTTAAACTTGATTAAGGCATTTAAAGTATAAAACTTGTTTTTCTTTGATCCTAGATGAACTTATTTTGAAAGATTAACTGAATTTGATTAAAATGAAAATTTAGGCAATTCTATTTTGCTCAAGATGACCGTTCATAGAGAAATTAATAATTGATTAATGAAACAACACAAATATTGAGCAAGAAAATATAGAACAAGTATTACCCAAGGTTTAAAATTCTATTCAGCTCAAAATGTAGATATGTAGCATAACAAACAATACACAACCAAATAATACAAAGTGAACACTGCTGGTGTGTGTATAGAGAATTATTTTAGACCTTCAAAAAATGAATGGAATTCGAACCTTCATTTCTTTGGTGCAGTTATAATTCTATAATTACTAATTTTTTTTACTATCATTCAATGTCTAATATATTTTCGGCTTTAGATCCTTACTCCGTGTAAGTCATCATATCTATTTTTATACCAAAAATAAATAAATTGTATACTCATCTCCAATTTATTTTCGATTCTTTATTTTAATATTGTCACAAAACTTATGTGAATATTTTCTTTTTTCATCCTTATTTTAACTACCCAAGACAATGTAGATGGCATTTTTAAAAATTCTAATTTGCTCTGTCTTAATGTAGTAAAGTATATACGTTATCAAAATGTAAAACTAATATTCTCATCTTATTTTCTTTTTATTTTTCGTTTTTCTTCTTTAAATATTAAATTAATTTTGTTGTTTTTGTTCTTTTTTTTTTAGTTTTTGAAAACAAAATCAAGAATGAATGGTAAAGTATTAAAAAAGGATTTAGCACTAAATTTTTATATTAAATTATTCAAGAATTTAGACTTTAAGTTTTCATTTATTATTAAAGATAGAAAAAAAAAAAAATAACAAAATTGGTTTTTAAAAGAAGAACAATTGTGTAATTAGAAAAATATTTTCAAAAATTTATAGAAGAGACAACTAAATTATTTAAATATTTAATTTATAAACTTCACTACAGTATATAATAACGACATGAAATTTTATTTTAATTTGGTTAAAAAAATGTATTTAGTTACAATTTAAGAAATTTATGTGACGAACATCATTTTGACAATTTTTTGCTAAACAAAAAAGTTATTTTAATAAATTATTATTATTTTTAATGGTTCCAGTTCCAGCAAAAACGTAAAGAAAGAAAGCTATTTAGAGTAATCACTAACATGAAATATAATTACTGTTATTGTGAATTAACCAGACAAAGCATTCATTTCAACATGGCATCAATAACTAATTCACAATTTTATTATTTATTAATTGTCAGTTTAACTTTTTAAGCTAATTCACAAAATTTTCTTTACTGTAAATTTTTCTCCGTCAAAATCAATTTCAACTAAATAAGTACTAACGTACAGATGTACATTATTTTCTTTCATATTATATAACTGTTACGTGTGCGGCAAAATAATGTTTAACAACTTAACAAATTAATAAAATGTACAAATGAATCACGCAGAACAAATAAAATGTTTCTATCAGAAAATGAAATTGGAACCCCAAGATTTGCTCCTTTAAGTATGCAATTTAATAATACAAACAATTTCCCAAATTATATGTTAAATTTATAAAGTCCTATATAGATCTCGTATTTACAGACATTAGAATTAATATAAATTTCCCGCAACATAATAATAAACTAACCACAATTCCATATGATAGTGACCATAATGCCATTTGTACAGAGATCAAGTTTAGAAACGACGAGCTTTCACTTGAAGAGCTACCAAACAACAACGGCTTAAACTTCGCCAAAGCCAAGTGGAGTTCATTCAAAAAAAAACTAGACTACAACTATACAAGAAATTATGCAACTAACGATAACAATATTGTTGATAACGCCAATATAACTAACCAAAACATTGACTATCACTTGTCACAATTAAATGAAATAATACTGAAAACAATGAACGAAGTAATACCAAAAAATAAAAATACTAATCATCTAAACAAATTTTATTCTACAAAACTAAAAATACTGCTCAATAAAAAAAATAGCTTAATGAAAGATATACACATAATTAATAAACAAAGACTTCAATTTTCTACGCACAACGTACGATTACTCAAAAGCCTTCTAAACAACGTAAAATCCCTTATTAAACAACAAATCCAGGTGGAAATCAACAGCTACTGGCAACGCAGACTTAAAAAAATCACACCAAAAAATAGTAAAAACATGTTTCCTGAATTAAATAAAATATTTCGAAGAAAAAAATCAAATCAAATTAATAACCTACACATAGACCAAGTTGACATTGCATTACTTAACGTAAACAATGTTGACATTTCAAGCTTAGAAAAAACCAATACTAATAAATTAATTTATTATAAAAGACCAAACACAAATTCACAATGTATTAGGATCTTATCTAGAAAAATCTCATAAAATACATATACCAATTTACAATAGATTCCACACCAACATTAGAAATACAGTTAGTCAATTCAAATTAAATATCGAACAAAAACAAAGAAATAACATTGCTCTCTGCAATTTCTCCCACACAAATAAAGCATCACAACCAAAAGGGGAAAATAGCCAGTACACGAACCAAGAAGAGCTTTCGCTGAAATTTAATACTTTAAAAAATAAAACTTCTTCTGGTGTCGATAATATACCTAATGTAGTCCTAAAAAATTTAAGTAGTTTAATAATTTCAAAATATGTTATTTTATTCAACAACGCAATTAATAATTCGTATTTTCCGAAAATATGGAAAGTGTCGAAAACTATATTGCTAAAAAAACCAAGCAAAGATCCAACTGATCCTAGCAATTACAGGCCAATAAGTCTAATGCCTAACATCAGTAAAATATTCGAAACACTCATTAACGACAAAATTTCAAATTTCCTAGAGTCAAAAAATATTATAACCGAAAATCAGTTTGGGTTCAGGCACAAGCACGGAACCATTCATACAATAACCAAACTAACATCAGATATCTGCTGGTTCATAAATTAAAAATATGGCGTAGGCGCCTGTTTGGTCGATTTGGAAAAGGCTTTCAACTCGGTATGGTTGGACGGCTTAATATTTAAACTAATAAAATATGAATTCCCATTACATTTAATTGCGCTTATTCAAAGCATGGTATATGGAAATAAATTTCAGATCCACTATCAACAAAATTCATCGGATAACGTATTCCCTATCGAAAACGGTTTACAGCAAGGAATTGTTAACGCACCAATCCTTTTTTCAATCTATATAACAGATCTGCTCCACTTATTAGATAGAGTAAAAGGTAATAATTTTGCATTAGCCTTTGCGGACGATATAATAGTTTATTCTGCGGATAGCAAAGTTAGTAATATACAATACAAAGTTCAAAAAATGTTTAATACTATTTTGGACTACTGCAAGATATGGATATTAAAAGTGAACTTTAAAAAATGCGAAACCGTGCTATTCCGTAACACGGTGGACAAAACAAGTTCAGACATAAAAAAAAATTGGAAATCTTTTTCTATAAAATCTCCAAATAACTCACCGCTGGCAAACAAAAAAGTTGTGAAATATCTCGGAATTTTTCTTCACCGTAATCTGAATTATTCCGAGCATATAAAATACACTATATCTAAAGGCAATAAGTCCTTCATGATGGCAAAAAAACTATTTTACAACAAAAACGTAAGCACTAGAGTAAAAATAATATGTTATCAGACATTAATAAGGCCAACACTTGCATATGGTGTACCCATATGGTACAACGTCAGTGCAAGCTTAATGGAAACACTTCGAAAATTTGAAAGAAAGTGTATAAGAGTATGTACTAATATTTATAGAAAGCCTAATTCCGACTACAAGCATTACTATTCCAATAAATACTTGTACAAGGAAGCAAACATAATTAGAATCGACAATTTTCTAATAAAATTGATTCGAAAACATTATGACAGAGCACAAAAAACTCCAGAAAATGGTTTAATATCGCATATATTCTACCACAACGAGGAGTACATTAAAAAGACAATGCTCACAGGCTTTATAGCCCCTGAGCACTTTATCTTTTTGGATAAAAATGGTTATATTCAGAACCAAAATCATGTCCCTACACTATATCACTATAGTAGACGGGCCACATGTAAAACTATAGAGTATAACCCGGGCAACATTAATGGAGAAAATTTGAGATATGACATGTCTATACCGAACAAAGATAAATTTATAAAAAGAGACTATTGGTGGTTGGAAAACACGTATAATTAGCACAAAGTACTACAAATACATATTTTTTTTATCGTTTTAACTAGGTTTAAGCAGTTTTAGTTAGGTTTAGTTAGGTTAGTAGGATTAGTTAGGTTAAGTTTTATCTTAAATAATACGAGAATATATTGGTTTTTACATCCCAGGTTTTTTCCAACAGATTTATATAAGAACTTAAGTAAATTAAAACTAAATAATAAGAATAATAATAAGAATAATTATATAACATAAATTAACATAAAAAGCAAACTATTACTTTACATGTTAATAATATTATCACAAAAGCTGTTTTTTGTAAACTTTATCTAGGCTAAGTAATTATAAGATTGTACAATGGGTAAAATAAAGTTTAATAAAAAAAAAAAAAAAAAAAAATTTATAAACTGGAAAAACTTTGTTATTAAATTGCCAAATAACTTACCTCTAGCTAACAAAAAAGTCGTTAAATATTTCGGAGTTCTTCTACTCCAAAGGTAACAAATCTTTCATGGCAGTAAAAAAACTTTTTTACAACAAAAACATTAGTAATAGGGTAAAAATAATATGTTATCAAACATTAATTAGGTCAACACTTGTGTATAGGATACCTGTATGGTATAATATAAGCGCAAGTTTAATGGAAAAAATCCGCAAGTTTGAAAGAGAGTGCATAAGAGTTTGTATTAATAAAAACCGCAAGCCCGAATCCGATTACAAACATTTTTATTCAAATAAATATTTTTACAAGGAATCAAACATAAATAGAATCAACAGTTTTATGATAAATCTCGTTCGAAAACATTATGTAAGAGCACCAAATGCTCCAGAAAATGGTTAACTATCTCATATATGTTACCACAATGAGAAGTACATAAAAAAAACTCTGCGCACCGGATTCATAGCCCCTGAGCATTTTATATTTCTTGATCAAAATGGTTTTATCCAAAACCAAAACCATGTCCCCATACTATATCACTGTAGTAGACGGGCCACATGTAAAACGATAGAATATGAACTGGGCAACAGCAACGGAGATAATCTTCAATTTGATATGTCCATACCAGACAGAGACAAAAACATTAAAAGAGCATATTGGTGGTTAGAAAGCACATTCAATTAGTAATAGGTATTAAACATGTACATAAGAATTAGTTTAAGTTAATTTAGATAGGGTTAGTTGTTAGGTTAAGTTAGGTTAGCTAGGTATAGGTTAGGTTTTATTTAAAATAACAAGATATAATATTGATTTTTTGAGCTTTTTTTTTACAATTTATTATACATATAAGAAAGTAGTATGTAAGCATACAATAATAATTATGAATGTACAAAAAACAAATTATTAAGCAATTAGAATTAACAAAAAAATTTAAGATTAATTTAAATGTTAATAGTATCTAGACCCAGTATAGCCGTTTTTCTTCAACTTTTTATAGACCAAGATAGTTTTAAGTTTGTATATTAAAGGCACGTAAAAACTTAATTAATAAAAAAAAAAAATGTTAAATTTATGTGGTTTAACGTTGTTTTGATTGCCTGGCATATCCTCCAATTATAGCTTACAATTTTGACACATAGGTGCCAACACACATTTTATGAAAAATAAATTAGGCAAACATCAACATTAATTTAATGCGGAAATTTTCCCAGGTTTTATTTAACTTCGGAAATAGATATCCGTTTTCTTTTGTCAAGATCATAACCCAGAAGAAAAACCACATTATTGTAATAATCAAGTAAATTATCCAACGAAAAAGGAGCAAATTCATCGAAAATTTTCTGAGTTCCCAAAATTGCTACACAAATTTATATGCTAACGAAACGATCTATTATCATCTTTCAAATGCCCAAACCAAATATATAATTTTGAAGCTAGTCTAAGAATAATTACAAAGTTTATTCACATATGGAAAATAAAACAAAAGGCGAAAAAATCGATTTTCTTCGTAAAAAAAAATGAAATCTTCTTTCGTAAGATTCTTTTGTAGGGTGTCCCCGTATCAAAAAGCGGCTAAAAAGAACAAAAAATCTACCGAAACCCGTCTATTTTCTACCAACAGATAGCAAATACTAATATATTGTATTCGAATAAATAGAAAAGAGTGTTCCGCCCTGTCTAGAAATCTGTCCAAATTTAGAAAACTTGATAATAAGAGCAATTGTAAATAAGGCTTTTAGGTAGCTAGTAGAAAGTAAGATGGCTTAAAGGTTCTACAAAGCGGTGAAGGTTTTTGATTTTTGGGGCTTCATGATAACCAGCGAGTGAGAAAAGAAGACTCCTAAATGAGTGGTCCCTTTACGATAAAGACCAAGGCAGGTAAATAGTAGATATAGAACCATTTCATCTTCTCTCTGAACGTTCTGTAAAAGTTGAGGGGAGTCCAAGACTTCGGGATGTTTACCAATAAGACAATGACCCGTAATGACCTCTGCCACAGTGTTGATGTGACACCTTTTCAAAGAAAGTAGAATTTGCTTGATGATGTTGCAGCTCTACCTGACCATTTGAACTTTGAATTTTTTACTGCATTTTTGCGAAGCAATAGATTACAAGTAGCAGATAGAGGTGCACCCATATTCCTCTTTTCCCGATAGATTTCCAAGATCGTTATAATATCATTGTGTCCTGGCACTCATCGTAGCCATATTATGTTGAACTGATCAGCTAGTTAATCCAGAGAACAGGCGACAGGCCAACACGGTTTTTAAATTAGTCATTACCGATTCTAGTGCTTTAATTGCAGCTATCAGACTGTCTGTTTGTATACAGATATTTCTAACAGATAATACGCTGGATCTCAACTAATCTGAGACTTACTTTATGACTATAAGAATAGACTTTTTTTTATAGATTAGATTATGTAATTACGGGGGGGGAATCCACATCCTATATCACCACAGCCGCAAATGGGATTGTAATTACACATGTTAATTAGTGGTATTAGTTATCTGAGCTCATAAGGATACGTGATTTTGTGATCACACATAGGACATTCGTTAATGGTATGATCTCATTCTTCGGGGAACGCTGTTTTCAGTGTCACAGTGGATTATACCAATTAATAATTCTTAATAATTTTAAATGTATTTCAATCCATTTTAATTTCAAAATTCACAAATTCAAAAATTTAACAAGAAACCATTAAAATTATTGATCCTGTCAAAATCATAAAGGTTTATTACTTAAATTTCGTTTTTATCGATGTTTTTATTTATGAACGAATAGAAAGTGCGTTAACACGAAATATGTACCTAAAATATATTATCATAGAATATCTAAAAATTTCAAATCTCAAATTAAAAAATAACGCACCTAAAACCGTAACCAATGGAAAATAATATTGTTCCACACCCAACACATAGGTATATTATATATGTATATATACTACAAATGTAAGTAAATCAAACAAGTAAGTAAGTAAGTATAAAAAAAACACAACAAGATTTATTGATTTTATGTACAGTGTGATAAATTAAGCCTTTTATCTTACAGTTTAAAACCAAAATGTACTTTTTCTGACAAAGAAAAATTTTTGAGCTTTCATTTTTTTTTTGCTTTTGATTTATAAAAATTTGCCATTTTTTGAATAAAAAAACAAGAAAAACAACAAAGAATTAAAAAAAAAAATCTTTTTGAACAAATTTTGTAAATTTTGTGTATTTTTATTTATTCTTTTTTCTCTATCTTTCATTTTTTCGTAAAACTAGTTGCTACATTTTTTTTTAATGTCATGTAGACTGTTTCAAATTTACAAAAAAAAAAAAAAAAAACACAAAAATCCAATAAACAATCATTGAGTCATAAATTCCCTAAGGAAATTATGAACATTATATCTGAATATAAATTTTGTATTTTTGCAATAAAAGATCCATGTTCCATGTAAAAAGAAAAATATACCCACTCCTAAAAAAAAGCCGAATTAAAAATTAATTTTTGTAAAAATTTAACTCATGCTACCATCATTTCAGACACATAAAAATCATATGCCATCCTTCAAAAGTAGAAAAATAAAAAAATTTTATGACTATCATTTTTATTCTAAGTATATTGATTTGTTTTGTTTCAAAACAAATTTGACGATACAATCGTAGGGATCCCAACAATAAGAGGGGTAGTAATTTACTAATTTTTCAATTATTTTCGAATATTTTAAATTACAAAATTTGTTCTTGAATTTGTTACATAGTAATTTCAATATAATAACAAAAAATTTAATTTAATTTAATTTAATTGAACATTCAACCTATAAATATTGTTGTTGTCTTGTTCTTTCTCATTCGAAGTAATATGGGTACAAAAATAATGAATATTTCACTTTCAGATTTTCAATTTTCAATTTCATTTTCTCTTTCATCCATGAGATTACATTCAATAGTATGAATGGGAAGAAAAAACGTAAAAGAAAAATGTTTGTCACTTAATTTAGCTGGAGGTCCAATAAATCGATAAAATAAATATTATCTTATCTCATTCTGTTTTACTTGAACACCAGGTGACATATAGGGGTTGTATTTTTTTGGTGAAAATTCCGAAATTATTTTTAAATTGATATGCTCGAAAATTTAATGGTTTGTGTCGTTAACTGAACGTTTTTGTCGTTAATTGAACGAATTTTTGTCCAAAAATCTTCTGATCGATGTTCAGTAGATTGTCTAAAACAAGTTCTAAATTTATCAGTTTTGTTCTGAATTTTTATGACACTAATTTTAGATAACGTTTTTGTTTTAAATTTTGACAGTTAAACAAAAATTAGAATAAAAAAGTTCAAAAAATATCAAAAAAAGTAGATTTTTCTGTTCTAAATGAGGACAATGTTTGACATTTGTTGTTGTGTTTGTTCCTAAAATGTTTGATATTCAATTGTCATTGTCTAAAACAATTCTGTCCGATGCTGTTCTAATCAATAGAACTGAATTTAATATTTACAAATTATTACGTAATATCAGAAGAAATTTTTGAAAAATTCCAATTGATGATAAATTAAAAGTATGATGTCCATTTTGAAAATAATTTGATTTTAATTACATAATAGTAATTTTCTAAATTACTAAATTAATATCAAAAATTTATTAAAATTGTGATTTCGTTCATCGTAACACTACCTGAACTAATTGGTAGATATACAACAGCTTCTAATTTTTACTTTGATTGATTTCATAGCTTATTACATAATGCTATATTTACACCTGTGAGTTATAAAAATCAAACAAAATTTAAACTTAGATTAAAACTAGATAATAATAGAACAATGAAATTATTAAAAAAAAATTACTGATGTTACACTTTAATGAATTAACTCAAGTTCGATTTATTTATTTACAATGATGCATAGATATAGAATAAAATAGATAAAGATAACAACATTTATATCTTACTTTATTATTATTTACATAATTAATTTATTTTCAAAAAGAGCTGTGTAGCTTGTGTAGAGTATATATGTATATATATATATGTAATTCCACATCTAATTATTGTTATTGCTTATATCAAAAACAAAATTATTCAGTGCAACATAATTTTAATTTTAACAATTTGATATAATAAAAATTTTATATAGTTTTAACGATTCAATAAAAGTAATATGGAAAAAACAATTTTTATTTTTAATAATTGGACAAAAACATTATTTTACAAGTGTTTCTGAAATTCTTACTGGGCGTATGTATTTCTTATATTCAATGGCAAATTATTATTTAACCTTACTGTTGCATTCATTAAATGTTCTATGCCAATCATATTAGCACCTGTATTATATCGTAAGTTATTATTACTTCTAGTGTAATGTTCATGAACATCATTACAGGAGAGATAGGAGTTTGGTGTTTGTTTTTATTAAGTAGCTCAGCATATTATGTACCTATATGATTCATTTGCAATAATTCTTTATAATTATTATGAATTTTTATATTTCATATATTCATAGAATCAGTTTATGTTCTTGGTTTAATTAAAATTAATTTAGTTTTTATTGCCTTATTTTGTGTATTGAAGCCTGCTGATACTTATTAGATGGGTGTTACCCCAAATTGCTATTCAATATGGAATGGTGCTATCAGACAGACGAATAATAGGTTTTATTCATTCTGAAAGCCATTTCCCGTTTTTTCTAAATAGTCAAGTTATTCGTCTGGTCTTCAACATTAGTTCATTGACCTGCTTGTTTCAGCTTAAATTTGCCAACCCAAATATCTAGATATTTTTTTTATATATACAAAAGTAATATATTTATAATTATAAATTATTCATAAGTAGTGAATTTATAGGCCTTGACTATATGTTCATACACTCATTATTGCTATATGTTCATACTCATTATCATACACTCATTATATGTTCATCGTTGCATATGTTCATACACTCTACCTATGCTTCTGTTGTTATAGTATATGGACATCTTTTCTTTCTTATATTTAACTATCAGATTTTATTGGTTAATGAAAACTGGTTATAACATTTATTTATTTATTTATAAAATCTCTAAAAGAATATTGATAGTGTACAGTGTGTTAACAACATAAATTACACAAACAATACAAATTGAATTGCAGACAAGTTATAATTTTACAGAATAGGTTAATAAATAGACCTGTAATGCGAATGTTTAATAACTAAAAAAAAAATTAAAAAATGTCTTTTACATCACAGTGTGTGTACTGTGTACATGTGATTTGTATACAAATTTTCAACAAAATCAATTATTAATAGTTTTTCGGAGCTTTCACTTAACATTCAGATAAAAAATGATAATAGTAAAATGCCGTCTCATCGTTTATTTGTTTACATTTTTTATTAAATCATGTAACTAATATTTTCCTACACAATTTGTGTAGTTAAACTTAAAGGGATTTTTGAAAAGGAAATTTAATTCGTTCCTTAAATAGAGCCAAAAATTGTATAAAAATAGAGAATTATTGAAAATATTGAACTCAAAAAAATATTTACATAAAATTTCAGAAATGAAATTTTTTTTTAATTTAAAAATTTTATTAAAAAAATTTGTCCTTGCTAGTTTTGAAATATTCAAACAGCCCTACACATTGTTCAGTAGCATAATGTTGGTTCAGTGTCTAAGCCCAAAATCTATGTTACATAAAAGCTAAGAAGTAGAAATTTTGTTACCAGGAGTCGATTCAATGTAGCTGTTCTTAACAAGTTGTTTACTGATTTTGTCGTTAAATTTCATACTAATTAATTTGAGTTGTGTACTCTGCATATTTATTAGAAGAGATTTTCATAGAGTTAAATAAAAATATAAAAGAATACAAGATATAAGGTATCTGTAATACCTTTTTTATTTGACTGATTTTATCTTTAATTTAATGTTCATAATAATTTAATCACTAAATTATTATTTTCAAGGGTACTGTTTGAAAATTTAGTTTTGCGTTAAACAAAACAAGAAAGCCTTCTGAAGCCATAGAAAGATTCCAAATCTTGAAACAAAACAATGATAACAATATTGATATCTTCAAATTGAATTATTTTCAATACAATTCAATACAATTATACAAGTTTAATTTTTGTAAGCAAATTGCAATTTTGATTGTGCATTATCAGCATTTGTCGATCATGATTTGAATGAGTGGCTAATGTGCTTGCATATGCCACATAAAAAACAAAAGAAAAAAAAATAAAGTTCAAATGAGTTCAAAAGTAGTAATTGCTTAATTTAAATAAACGGTTTTTTAGTTTCCTGTTGAGAAATTCCATCCCTTTGTACTGTGGTAGGTACCGCAATAGTGGTGGTTTTGTCGGCAGTAGGTGGTGTGGATGTAACTATATATTCATTAGCTAAAAGTCGTTTGTTTTTTAATGTTGTCAGAAAAATTATGAATTATTAAACAAAGCTTATCATACTATTTGACTTAGAGTGTGAAAGTGATATAATAACAAGCACAGCTAACACAACAAATATTCCTATTCCTAAACTTCTCAAAATAAAATAAATTGCAATCTCTAAAATTTAACACCTCTACTTTCTCGGTTAATACTTTATATAATTGTAATAATTTCACAACAAATTTTCCCAGAATTTTTAATAAAAATTGATTTACTTACTTTACTGATTTGATTTTCTGTATACCCAAATTAAAAAAAAAAATAAAATATTAATAAATTTGATTAATTATTTAACACAATAATTTCCATTAAAAATCATCAAAAAATTAAAGTTGCACCAAAAATTCCTCACACAAACTAATTATAATTAAATTCTAAATATGATAAGCCATAGACTATAAAGCCACTAAAAATTATTAATTTTCATCCTTGGCATAATTCAGATTTAATATTCATCATGAAATATAATAAAAAAAAAAAAAACAAAGTTTTCAAGGACTCGTCCAATACATATTGTGCAAATTTTTTTTTAAAAATTTAATTTTAATTTCACCAGATTTTCAACCGATTCCCAATCTACAAATTAAATTTCTGAATGAGAATAAATGTGGCCAAAAATAAAATTTTAAAATTATAAATCATTTTTCTTTATTTAAACAACAGTATAATTACAATTTTGTCCAGAGATTTATTTATACTGTATCCAGTATCCACCATTTTTTATTTTTTTTTTTTAACTCAATATTATAATAACTATAATACTAAATCAGACGACCTTTTGAATACTGATAATAAAAAGGTATAATTTATATATTTTGTATTCTAATGTTAATTTTGCAATAGTGTGGTATATAGAAGATATAACTGTGAACAGGCATAAGATTAACTGCCTGTATGACCTTAATTTAAAATGCAATAATGTTAATGAACTTCATATCATCATTATTTAACAGTGAAATTACTTTTGATGGAGAAAATTAAAAATTAAAAACAATATTAAAATTTTGAATAAAAAATACAGCATTAATCAAACATTTTCATATCTTCATTTGAAATTTCGTGCTTCGGAAACTGAACAAAAAAAAATTAAGTTTTAATAGATAGATATGAAAAGTCAAATTTAATTGCGACAGAAAAAATGCTTACGGTCTTAAAATATTCTCAACTGACAGGCATACACTTACAAAACTAATAAACGATATGGCACTATATAATAAACATAAAAGTAGAAACATCAAAGGTCATAAGACGGTAACCATGCTACGTACAATTTAGACAACCGCTGAAAGAATTTGATATTGCACCATTGTGATCATTTCGATAAAACAAAACTACGAAAAGTCCACCATGGTTGCTCAAATTACCACATATTGACATAGGGCTAGAACAAAAAAACGAAACAAACAACTCTGAATACCAATAACTATTAAAAAATAAACTAAATACTACCTACAAACAGCAATTTACACAGATGGATCAAAGTAAAATAACATTGCAGGATGCCCATTTAAATGTATACAACATGACGAAAAGTACAAACTTTACGAACATACAACAGTGTACTCGGCGTAGCTATATTTCATAATAAGAACAATTGATTATGTGAGCCAGCCGAAGCTACAAAGCAAAAAGATTCATAATTTGCACTAACTCCCTTAATAGCCCATTGGCAATTTCATCTCCTACTTCAAACCATCCAACAATTATCGCAAATCAAGACCAGCTTCAGATATGCAGAAACTATATTGGGTTTATGTGGATCCCAAGACATGCAAATATCAGGGAAAATGAGAAAGCAAATAGACAGGCTAGAATGCTTGAACCAATTTGGGAACAAAACATGTACTACAGATGTTTTAAAGAGATATCTGATCGAACTTTATGTGATATACCCAACGCAAGTTGGAAAAATTATCCACTCCCCAACAAACTAAAATTTATAAAAAAAAATGTTTTCAGATGGAAGAGCATCGACAGACAAACCGCTGTTGTCCTGGTACAAGATTGTCGCACAGCTTTCTTTTTGATATATCACAAAACCCACAGCCAACATTTCACGGTGTTTTAGATACCGCAATCACTATACAACATATATTTTAGGCCTATCATTTGTACACTGATGTGAGACTTAGACTTGGAATCACGGGACTGACTTGAAATACTCGCACAGAAGCAGATCAGATATACAAAAAGCAAACTGCGTATACAACAGTCTAAGCATTCTTAACACTCCAGCGAACGACCTAAAAAATATAAATTCATATAGTTTATTTAAAAGGAAAATCGAAAACTTACTTGGGTTGGGGCATTTAAAAATTAAAAATTAAAAATTGAAAATTAAAAATTAAAAATTAAAAATTAAAAATTAAAAATTAAAAATTAAAAATTAAAAATTAAAAATTAAAAATTAAAAATTAAAAATTAAAAATTAAAAATTAAAAATTAAAAATTAAAAATTAAAAATTAAAAATTAAAAATTAAAAATTAAAAATTAAAAATTAAAAATTAAAAATTAAAAATTAAAAATTAAAAATTAAAAATTAAAAATTAAAAATTAAAAATTAAAAATTAAAAATTAAAAATTAAAAATTAAAAATTAAAAATTAAAAATTAAAAATTAAAAATTAAAAATTAAAAATTAAAAATTAAAAATTAAAAATTAAAAATTAAAAATTAAAAATTAAAAATTAAAAATTAAAAATTAAAAATTAAAAATTAAAAATTAAAAATTAAAAATTAAAAATTAAAAATTAAAAATTAAAAATTAAAAATTAAAGAATAAATATTATAAATAAAGTGTGAGAGGAAAGGAAAAAAATAAAAAACTAATCAGAACAGAACACAATTTTTAAAAACTTTATTCAGATAAAATAAATAGTATAATAAAAAAAAAGAAAAAATAAATGTTGGAATGTTGGTTAATACTTGTTGGTTAATACTTTTAGTACCTATTATTTAATAATTACACACTGGGTGGCGCAGTAGGTAGAGCGCCTTCCTTTCAACCGAAAAGTCCCGCTTCATTGGTTTTTCGAGCTGGTCTAGTACCCTTTGTCATTGGGATATAATAAAAAACAAAAGATAATTGAGAGTTAATCTTACCGTACTTAATTAAGCACGAAAAGGTTATTCTACCTAAGCTACTGTCAAGATCGTAAAAAAAAAAAATTAGGAAACGCTTTTTGGAATAATTTGATAAATTCTACATTTTTTTATTTTAAATTAAAACTATTTTTTTTTATTTTGTTAATAACTCTTAAAATGTAACTAAATATACGACCGTACAACTTAAGCTAAGGTATGAATCATTCTATATATTAATATTTTCTCCAATAACAAATAGTTCAAGGTATAAAATTTTGTTATACAAATATATATGTACATAATGTAAATATGATTTTTTGTTAATAAAAAAAAAAAATATTTTAGCATTTGGTTAAAACTGGTGACATTGATACTATTTTTACTTATAAAATTAAAATGTCACAATTAATACTTTAATATTTATTGTATTTCAATTGCTTATTGAATTATTGTTAATTTAATGTTATGTAATGATGAACAATAAAGAATAATTGAAATTTAATTGAAAATAAAAATGTCAGTTGATATTTTTCAAATTTTTAGTACTTCATACTTTTTGTATTAATGATATGGACATCTGCTTTATAATCACAGTATAACCACGTCTCTATATATAGAGTCACGTTTTAACCTTATAAAACAAGCAAGTAATAATTGGTTTTTCAAATTTTTAATAACTAAGTTACAATCTAATTATCATGCAATTTTAAGAAAACTATCACAGGATGAAAATCAAATTATTGCAGCATAACTACAACTTAAAATAAAATTTAAATATATTTGTTACAACATTTTGTTTTTTCCCAACTTCATTCTAACAAAATTGAATATTCTCAAAAAGGCAGAAAACTTTCATTTTAACTTTAAAAGTTAAAAGTCATTTAATTTTGTAGAAAAAAAACTATTCATAGACCATAATATAGATTTCATCACTTTAATACATACAAGTCTTACCAAAGAAATAAGCATAATATATATGTATATATAACCACAAATAAACTTAAAAGTTAGAGTTCAGATTTACAAGCTAAAAGAATCCTTCAGATATATTCTTTTACAAAAAAAAAAAAAAAAAAATATAACATAAAAATAAAAAAGTAAAATTTTTTTCTTTATTAATTTTCCTGTTTTTATTTTTCAAAAAATAATTCCAATATACTTAAGTTAGGTATATTATTATCCTTATATATGTTTATAAAGATGTTATCTTTATCCTTCCTTTCTTTTCTTACTTCTACATCAAACAACCTATCCCAAAGTATTCTCAAGTGGGCTGATAAGAAAAATAAAAAAAAAAATATATACATTTTTTTTATTTTTTAGAAAAAATGATTTGACTTCCTAAATAAATTTTTTGAAAAAAAAATAAAAAGAAATCACTTTAACAAAAAATTCTTTCAAAAAAACCTTATGAAAAATAAACAAAGTAATACCGCAACAATATTTTAAATAATTTTGAAAACTTATTAGTATATATACGTCGTCGTATACAAATGTAGAGTGGAAAAGAGTCAAATATAATTCTAGATACATACATATTTTGTACTAGCAACAGTAACATACCTATGAACAATCAACAAATATGATACTAGAACTAGACTAACAAATAGCTTACGAAGTGATATCCTAAGATAAACCTAGCGCATCCATAAAGTGATTTGTATAATATTTGAATAATTTGGTCTCAATTAATAGGAGAGTATAAATTGTAAAAAATTAAATGAAGTATGAACAGGTTACAGTTCCGAAATTTCCATTTCAATTTAAATTAACCAATATTTAAACAAAGTAAACTAACAAAGTCTTACAAAGTCTATTTACGCTTTCATTTGAACAAAGTGCAGTATTTAGAATTGTATTAAGTTATTTATAGTGAACGTAGCCTAAGTTTTGCTTGAATTATTGAACCTTTCTGTCAAATTTTGTTGAAGTTGCTTTGTTTTTATAAATAAGTATGGTTTGCTCTTTGCTATATCTGTAGTTTGATTATTTTTTTTAATTATGCAATATTTTTTTTTGCACTAACTTAATATAATGTCATTTTTACATATGTATTCACATAAATACTATGTATGAGCGATTGAGCTCACTTGAGAGAAATAAAAAAAATATTTCTACCGTACTACACTTTACGATAGATATCATATACATTTCACATACAAAATCTAAAGTAAAATCTATAATCTTATGATAAAGCTGAAGTGTACAAATGATCATATAATGTCAAATTGTGTTTACCCATCAGATTTCGAACAGATTTAGATTCAATCTTAGATTTTGTATAACTTATAAATGGTATCTGCAACATATTTGGAAACTTTGTATATATGTAAAAATCTAAAATTAGTTGGTTTAAAAGGGGCGGAAGGCGACCAGCGAAGAGTGCAGGTCAATTTGTTGAAAAACGCAATGTCGAATTAAAAATGTTGAAAAGAAAAATGTTCAAAAAAAAAATGTTCAAAAAGAAAATGTTGTTCGAATAAGGAATAATGTTGAAAAATTTGTGGAACTATATCCTAGCGCCTGCGATACATTTAGCAACCTTAAAAAAAATAACATTTAACATAATAGACATTTAACAAAAACAGATTTAGCAAAATGGAAATATTTGGACATTTGGCAACTTTAATTTTATATATTGTGGAAAAAGCATAAAACCCTGACATTGAATCCAACTCTAAAGTTCCTTCTAATTCAAAATTTTGCATATACACTTATATAAATATTATACACCCTGTAATACTTTGATTGGCTTATTTTGAATTCAACTCTTAAACTACTTTTGTACAAGTTGAAATATACACAACAGTAGAGCATTTATAACGCATGGGGAATGTCGCCCCAAAGCCCTGCTAACCATGTTAATGAAACTCTTATATTTTTTAGTTTCATAATTCATGAACTGATTTGTGTAACTAGTTCTAAAATATATTACTTTAAAAAAAATGTTGAAAAAATTTTTTTTAACATTTTTTTTCCGACAAAAAGATCAGCCACCAACTACAAAAATCTGTCACAACCATAATACTAAGCAATAATACTGAGCAAATGTTGCTCAATGGCTAACCACTTTACCACATAACAATACAAACTGCACTATTATCTATTCTCTAATCAGACTTTATATTTATGACGAATATGTGGACCCCTTGAGATTTCGAACATGCAGAAAGCTTTATTTTCTGAGCTGTTTATCAGGTCAAGTCAAATAAATCCACTTTCTTCCAAATATTTCTTTTTAATTAAATGTATAACTGCCCTCCAGCTATTTTGAACAGTACAGTTATACCACAGGATTATTTAGTCAAATATCTGTAAATTCATCTTGATAGGAGTTTAACATGGAATAAGCGCATTATTTACAAGCACACTCAATTGGGACAAAACCTGATGAGAAGCCTATTAGTATCTACCTGGTATTGACACTTGTTCCGAGGAATTAAAATCACTTCTTACTATTTTCAAACAATTCCATCGCATAACACGCATAGAGCTATCATGTATGCACTCTTTTACAGTGAAAATTCTGAGATTGTTTAAATCCGGTTGGGGAAATTATTTTATAGTTAAAACATCTTGATTGTGGAAGCACGTCCCAATCGAAACATTCCCAATGAAAGAAGGATTTTTGATTTACAGAGGTTTAAGACGAATATTAAAAACAATGTTCACTCTTTCCCATAAAATTTTTTTTCTTTCTTTTTCTTTCCTTTCATTTAACTATCCTTTTCCTTTTTCAAATAGCCAAATGTATGCAGGTACCTAAGTTTTGGCTATAATATGAAAAAAAAAAAAAATGGTTAATGGGTAAACATCTTAATTGTCTTTGAACACAAACAAGCTGCTACTGTACAAAGATCGTACAGATCGTACAGAATTCAAGAGGAACCCATGCCTTTGGAGATTTAAACGTTTCAATGCGGTCAGTAAAATTATATAATAAGTAGTGAAGTGCTATCATAGGATACTCTTCTTCAAGCCATTATAGTATACAAAATTATTTAGCTTGTTGAATTGTGAATAATTCAGATTGTAAATATTAAATGGCATCAATCTAATGTAGGTACAGAGTGATCAAAAATAGAGCGAACATTTTTACTTTATTTTTATTCTTTACTATTTCTATTAGTTCAAGTTCCTTTTGAAATAGAAAATATTGTATTTTATTTTGAAAAATGTGCATTCAAAAGTTTACATGCAACATCAACAATTTTGCGATAGGCAGCGATAGACACAAAATCTTAATATAAAGTTATAGGAATGGCCAAATGTATTTTAAAAAAATAAATTCAATTTCAATTTTTTTTCATTTTAATTTCAATACTTCATATAAAATCTATTTTATAATTAAATCAAATAATTTAAATCATATTCAAAAAGGTTTTTTGTCGCCATTTTTCCTTTAAATAATAAATTAATTAATAAGTAAATTAGTCAGCTAGCCTAAGTCATAGTCATAAGTGTAAATACAATAATATAAGCTCTAAAAAATTTAATATTGTTAAAAAAAAAATTATAGAATATGTATCATGACAATAAATAAATAAATAAATAAAAATAAATCATATTCAATAATAATAATAATAATAATATTTTATTATTTTTATTGAATAATCAAATTTTACTGTAACAGAAAGCTCCTAAAAACGAATTCGAAATAAATGATTTCTATGGGAAGTGCAAGTATCATGGTATTAAAAACGTCCTTGTTACTGAAAATAATTGGCTTGCACAACAAAATTAATTAATATACCAAATATTTAATGAGTTATATGTAAATCATCTTCCCTTTGAAATTAATCTACTGAAATTAATATTAATTTTCTTTTACAATCACTCTATTGACTTTTGCAGCCATAGGACAAATCATTTTTATTTTCATTAATTAAATTTTACCCCTTCTTTACTCTTTAATATATCAATTTCCATTAATTTATATTTCATTATCTACATATTTTTTTAAAAATTTTAATTTATTAAAATTACAATTTTTTATCTTTATATTCTTATTTTCAATTATTTGCTAAGAACTCTTTTGTAATAACAAGTACAAAACTGAGGTAGCTTTAAAGCTACTTTGTAAATTTCTTTTTACCAATTTATCTTTTGTAGTTTTATATTTTGTTTTTGAATGATGATATATAAATTTGATGGGACATCCATACTTAGTACATGCATGCATATATATACCATGCACCAGGATATATTTATATATATATTTATATATAATATATATACTATACATATATATTATATAAGTAATATGTTATATACGTTAATTGAAAAATTTTACAAGAACAAACAAAATAAACTTTAAGTAAGAAACAATGTCTTCTTTCTGTATCTATTCTAAAGAAGAAAAATAAACTTTTCATTGCAATTTTCTTTTCTCATATTGATTAAATCGATTACATTTTTCGTATCCTTTCTATCAGAATATCAGCAAAAATAGAAGAAAAAATAATAAAATCAAATAGTACACAAAGGAAAATAAAATTAAGTGAAAATGAAAAATGCAACGAATTGCTTTCAAATGATATTTTTCACAAAACTGAACTTTAACTATCAAGTTTTAACAAAAAAGAAAATTTAATTTAATAACAATATCTTTGAGCTGTTTTTGGAACTATTACAACCACATAGTTGTTGTCCACAAATTTATTTCAAATATTTCTATACAAGTTATGGGTAAATATTTAAACTTATTCCATTCCAAAAAGTAAATAAATAAATTAGTAAGGACAAAAAGGACCAATAAACTCATATTTATTTATTTAAAACTTTCTTCAAAACCATATTAGAGTTTACAAAAACTCATGAATTTATTCTTAAAATACAAAAAAGATCCTCAAAAGTTAGGGTATCCGTAATAAATATAGCTTATTTACTACTTCTAAATATTCGAATAAATTTTTTGTCCAACTTCATCAGAATCAAGATTCGAGAATCCTATCAAGAACTACAACACAACATACTTGTTGGCAACTATGATTGAATAAACAATGTAATTTTTAATAAAACACATATATACATATATATATATTTTAATTAAATGATGTTAGCAAAAAAAATTGATTTTACAAGAAATATTAAAAAAAAAAATAAAAAAAAATTCATGAAATACGCCACGGGAACTGAATTGACTTCAGGTGCAGGAAAAAATATATATTGTAAAAAAAAAAAAAAAAAATTATAATAAAAAAAAAAAAAAACCAAAAGAAAACAAAAACGATTGTGCAATATGTAAGTACTTTGTTTTTAACAAAAAAAAGTTCAAAAGATATAAAAAATTCCATGAAGACTACACATTGGTTACAGATTTCAGAAATGTGTCCCATATTTTTAAAAATCAAAATAATATTGACTTAAAATAGTGTAAAATATTTATAAAAAATTTCGAATTTCATTTTCAATTATCAAGTTTACTTTTCTTTTATTTAATTTAATTATTTCTAAGCGAATGTTTGTCTTTTATTAAATTTGCCTCAATTAACTTGCCTTGAATTTTATTTATATGTTTGTTTCAATTTGCTTCCATTCAACAAAAACCATTTCAATAACCATTCAACCAAAGAATATGTACTCATGTATGCATTCATTTATTGTTTTCACACAAATCCTAATTTGCTTTTTCCGTATTTACAATCATCACTTGCTTAGAAAACCATATATTATGTTGCGATTCTAAAGTTTATTTTCGTAGTTTTAGTACGCTTAAATTGAAGGCAAATATTTCTAAAAATAAATTTTTTTTTCTTTATTTTATTTTTCTATTCAAATACTAAGAATAATCCAAAACTATTCTATTAAAGATTATTCATAAGATCCGACTTGTTGTAATTGTTTTCTATTTAGACTTACGACTGTAAGTATTTCAACTACACAAACAGTTTTTTAATTGATTTTTCTTCTCTTTAACACTTTCTACAGTTCCTGAACACAATTTTTTATTAATTTATAATTATTATTTTCATTTGGTGAGTGGTAAATTTGTAAAATTCGGTACTGAGTGGATTGATGAGAATTTGATATGAAGCAAAAATTATAAATGATCTGTGTATCAGATAGACTACAGTTAATGGCTCACTAAACTACTTCAATATGAGCAAAACAAAGATTAGAATAATAAATAACAGTACTTTTTTTATTTTATTCTTTATGTAATTAATTAATTTAGTTTTTTTTTTAATTTAAATAATTTTGTCTAATTGAAATGATTTATGATTTGTAACCAATTTTTAAATGATTTAGTTGTAAGTATGTAATTAAATTAACAACATAAAAAACCCGATAGTTGAAGATATAACATTGGCAGACATAGATAGTGTCAATTACCAGGGTAATATCAAAATGGCGAAATAGCAAAGACATAAATCGTCGCTTGGCCTTGATAAAACACCCTCGGCAGACTATTGAAAATATTTAATTCATCTCAGATAGCTAAGAAAAAATTTGGTATAATTATATTAGTAATTACTAAATGTGGTGCATCTGTTGAATAGGTTTGATTTTGAACATAACCCAGTATCATATATATGTATGCTCTAACAGGACTATTGTGTATCTTAGATCTAATTTTATTCTAAATGTTATTAATGTCAATATTACAATTTGAAACATCGCCGTAAATGATTCATTTTTAATTAATCACACGTAAAGCATGAAATAAGGCTTTAGTATATAGAATGTTCAATAAATTCACCCTGACACTATATTCAGGAATATTTTGAAAATCAAGTTATAAAAAGGTATTTATTATTCCGTACTTTTTCAAGTATACGAAGAAAGAGTTACCAAACAAAGATATCTACCCAATAACATAACAAGAATCCATACAAATACAATAATGAACGAAGAGAAAATATATGAATTGATAAGAAGTAGAATCAATGAAATTGAAACAGTGAAAAACGGTCTAAGAACACCTAGAGAAAAATGTTGTAAAAAGAAATAAAAAAAAAGAAAACATGAATGTAATAAAGAAATTATCTCAAAAATCTGTCAAAGGAAATGCAGAATGTAAAAAAAAAATAAAAATTGTATCATAATATGATTGCCTTTTTTCTACATTCGTACCGATTAATCTATGGACGACAAATATAATAAATACAGTTGATGATTACGAAGCATCAGATTTTCTAAATATAAAACTACAAAAATAAAATAAAGGAATTATCAATAATAGCTTAGTTTATGAAAAAGATTCATCAGTATATCTTAACAAATTAATGTAAATTAGTATAGGAAAATTAAATAACAAAAAGAGACTACAGGCGATAAATAAAATGAGAAAAGGAAATAAAATGTATCTAAAAAAAAAAGGTGTACCCAACTTGAAATTTCGTTTGTATATTAATTTAAATTTTATTAATTAATACTTATTAGTATTTAAATTCAAATTTTGAGCCTTTAATAAAATCACAATAATGGATTAAAATTATAATACTTATAAATTAATTATAAGATCAAACAGCTTTGCGTCCTATAACACATCAATATTCTCATCAATTTAATTTGCCATATATTGACAATTTAAATTGATGAGCTATTACACTCGAATGTTGAACTCATTAATATTGTGTATCCATTTTTTTTTACATTTTTCAATGACATATTGTAGAAGTGTACCGAATATACATACATATTAATAATTTCGAAATATATATACATATGAATGACTTTTAAAATATAATTTCTGAACAAATGTTTTTTTTAATAAATATATCAATTTTTTGTTTCAACCAAGTTTTTGTTACATCAAGGTTAATTACAATAATTGTTATAATTATTAATACTACTGACTAGGAATGTTCCTGGCCTTGGAATTATCGATATTTTTTATCGATAAATATCGAAAGTTAAAATATCGATTACCGATATAATCGGACTCAAAAATATCGATAAATTAATATCGATAAGTTAATTTAATTACAAAGAAAACCTGAAAAATAAATATTAAAATTTTGATACAAGTTTATTTTAATTTTTAATTTATTTATAAATATATTATTTTTATTTTATAATATAAATCAAATTATTTACTAATTTAAATTAAATTTTTGTTGTCTTTTGAGGCTATTTTTTATTTTTTCAAAATATTACTAAGTTACTAAATTACATTAAATTTTTTGTTGTTGTTTGTTTGAGTAAATAATTTTTAATAATATATATAATGTTTCCGAATTGTGTTTACAACTTTGTTTTTTAATTTTTTTCATCTAATTACTTAAACAAAATTATTCTTGTTCCACTACATTTATATTTCTCTTATTTCCAGTATTATTTCTTTTCAATTTTCACAAATTTCCTATTTTGAAAAAGATTAAAGTAACATTTATTCAAATTATATTACAATACAAATACAATTGTATCCAATGCAAAATTGACTGGCCTCAAAAAAGACCGATGTTTTAAATTAAATTATTATGAAAGAATATAATATAATTTTTAAAATTAAATTGCTTTAAAAAGAGTAATTTATTTAATCTATCCGAGAGCAACGGTTGCGAGATAATATAATATTTCCAACTCTTGAAAAAAGTCGTTCTGTTGGAACGGATGTTGCTTGCTGGTATCGATACAAATTTTTTTGCTATTTTACTTAGTTCAGGATGAATTTGGGAATGGGAGTGAGTGGATCGGTACTTAAATCTAATGTTGGTTGATCGAAATATTGCGATAATGCAGGATGCATTGCCTGCTGCTGAGACAAATTTGTAGAAGGTTGTTCTGCTACTTTGAGTAATTTTTGATGAAACCCCCCATAAATTAAGTTGATTTTCAGTTTCGATAATATTTTCACTAGTTTGTTGTAACAATTCCAGTTCATGGTTATTTTCCGGATTTGTCATTTCCAATTCGCTTTTAAAAATTTGTCTATTAATTTAATTGCTTTCGTACAGCTTATAATATCTTTGAAATGTATTTTTTTAAAGCGAAGATCTAAAAGTGATGAAATTGCTAACAAGTGAACTTTTTCTATTATTTAAAACGGTTTTTCAATTTGAAGTATCATATTTTTTTTTAAAACTGTCGCAGCAGATGTTTCTGTTTCCATATCTCATATTTCAGTTTCAACATCTGATAACATTACATTAAATTAAATTTAACTCAACTTATTATTTTTGACATTTATCTTCTCTTCTGGTTTAAAAAATTAGTTTTTTTTTGTTTTATTCAAAAAATAATCGAAACTAAATATCGATAATTATCGATAATTATTATATTGAAGTATATCGATTAAATTTATCGATAAATTTTGACATATTTATCGATATTCAGAATATTAAATATTTATCGAACAACCCTACTACTGACAGACATGTAATATAGATATTGTAATATTGCTGATATCGTGGTATTCCTATATGTGTGTCTACTAATATCATGATATTATTACAATATAATCATAGTATTGATATTACCAAACAAAGGCATAATATTACGAATCAACGCGCAATGATGTACATCAGCGAAGTCTATCGTCAAATAAATAATTAAATTAGTAATAAAAAATAGTGTATTTGACAAATTTTCAAAATTAAACAAAATTCTTCATTGTCAAGTCAAAATGCAAAATGAATAAAAATAAAAAAATGGAGGCAAATTTGAAATTTAATTTAAGGAAAAGGCAAATTTTAAATACAATTAAAAAAAAATGATAATTTAACAAAAAAAAAAAAATTTTATCCTCCATGTTATAATGAATACTACGTTTGTCGACGTTGAATACTACGTGTTTAATCCTGTCAAAGGCGTAAAACTAATATAAAAATTGTTTTTTTTTTACACTATAAATTAGCATTACAACATTATCTGTACATTCCCAAAAAAGAATTAAATTTTTAACTCAGCTGATTTTGACACTAGATCAGAACATTGGTGAAAAATTAATGAGAATAGAATTTCAATCAATTAATTTCCCAATTATTTCTCATCAATAAATTGACAAGCATTAATGAAAACATTGATGTGTAATAGTGGTGTAAGATCGCAAAAAAATTATTTATTAATATAATTAAATATATAAATTTAATTAAATATTAAAATTTATTTTTTATGTTATTTGAATTTAATAAAAAATATTTCTAACTAAAGTGTAAATCAATTAATTAAAACCAACTATTTACACATTTGTGTTCAACGAAAATACCATTCCAATACAAACGAAATTTACCTAAACTCAATACAATATCAAAGCTGTTAATATTAAAAAGACAAAAATTAACAATAGAATTATATAACAATGCATTAAAATTAGAAAAGATCATTGAAATCCATAACAAATTCTAGTAACCTTTACAATAATTATGTTTGACGACGATGATTGAAAATACAAAATTACTTTTAGTCGAAAAGTTAATATCCATCATAAAATCTTACATAGAATTAAATTTTGATATAAACTTTTTTTCTAAGATTTAAAATATTTTTCATGTACTAATTTCGTTAAAAAAACAAAAATCAAAACAAAAGAAAAAAAGAAAATTAAAAACTTTTTCATTCAACACAATTAGTAAGAATATTTTTGAAATTATTTCTTTCATAACAAAATTAACAATTTACTGTCTCACAAAATACATCATTTCTTATATTATATTATTATATTTTTAAATATACAAAATAAAAAAAACATATTAAACCACAAAAAATTCTTTGCTTACAGAAAAATTTTTCCCAACAGTACCATTTTTCGCATCACAAAACTTTTCCCGCGCACATACTTACTTACTGACATATCACTGTACATTCATGACAATAAAAAACAAAAGGAAAAAACAAAAAAAATATCAGTAAACATTTTTCAGGATTTACTTCCTGAAGTTCTTCCAAAAAAAATAAGAAGTTAAAAACAAAATAATACATATATATATATATATATATATATACTCTGGAACAGTCTTATTAGAAGTCATAATTCAAAAGCAGAAATTTTTCTTTACATTTTAGAATATTTTCCTTAAAACAGAATCACCCAAGTGCTTATTAATTAGTCTTCATTTTTAATGACATAATCCAAGTGATAATTACACAGATGAGATTTTAACAACGATAATAAAAATGCAACACAAAATAACTTTTTTAATTTTATTTTTTTCTGTTAGTTTTTTTTTTTGGTTTTTTTGTTTTGGTTTTGACTTCCCCCAAAACGTTTTTCTTTCATAAAGCCTTTTCTTATCAAAAGGAATGTCTTAATTGATAATTAAATGTCTGTATTTTTTCTTTTATTTTTTTGTTTCTTAAGCAGACCAATTTCTCTTTTCAATCATGAAAGAAAACAATGTTTTTTTGGTATATAACAATTTTTATTTAATTAAATTCTATTTTCAAGGACACATTTTCTATTTTAATAGAATACGGGATAGTGTTAAATATATATATGTACGTAGGGGCATTTTTATAATAAACTAACTTTAGGAATTTGTCTGTGTATAGTAAAAATTAATAAAAATTCAACTTTTAACCTATATATTTTTGTTTTTATTTACGACCCCAATTAATTTTTTAAATTGTCGTCTATCGTAATAAAAACCGTGATTTAATTTTAATAAGAGAAAATTATTAGGTGAAGACTGCTAAATGAAATTGATTAGAAAAAGAAAAAAGAAAAATTTAATTTCCTTGATTTGTATATGTATGTATATGTATGTAATCATTTAATAATTATAGAAACGTCTGATTCATTTAATTAAGAAAATATCCCTTTTTTATGATTTTATTTTTTATTTTTGTTTTATATTGTATACATTAAAATCAAAAATTTTATATACATATTTAATTTAAATTTTATAGAGAGATTCTTATCAAAGGATATAATATAATTCGTGACCTCGATCCTAAAAATGAAAAATAAAATAAAATGCCATTAGATTTTATTCATAAATTAAGAAAGTATTTATTTCATAATACACATAATGTATGTATATATATATATACATATATATATATGTATATGTACATAAATATTTTTAGAAGGGCTTTTATTTTATATTTTTGTATATGTACATGCTATTTTGGTTATATTTTAATCATTAATTAAATTTTTCAAAGGTCACAAAACTATTTTTGATGACATATTTTACAATTTAAAACTATTTCTTAAAGTAAAGCCTACCTAGGCTAAAAAAATACACTATGTATATATATAAAGTTATTGATAAATATAATTAGTTTTGTGAAATTTATATTTATTAGTTATTGAACCTTAAGAAGGCATTTGCTTTGCAATTTATTATCAAAAAAAGTTTGTTTAACATAATTTAATGATTATCAACACAGTGCAGTTTTCAAAGTGATTATTGAATAAGGGTGTGGTAAGATATTTTGGAAAATTAACATTAATATGTATTAATATAATTGGAATGCATGTTGGCTATAAGTACAATAGCTTTATACGTAGTCCCATCAATCCAAATAAAATAAAATCTCAATACCCTACATATATAAGTAAACAAGAAACAAAAAATTATATTCGTCTTCGGCTGGGTCACACAAAATTAACCAATGAATACTTATTTACAAAACCAATAAATAAACCAATTTCTCAACATTGTAACTCACCTACAACAATAGAACATATCCTAAACAATTGCATATTCCTTAATAATTAGAGAAATAGACGAACATCTAAAAGAAACAAGCGCCGATAACATTAAATTAATAAACAAATTTTTAAAAACAATTAACTTATTTGGTAAGCTATAACTAGCATTTTCTAACATAAAATTAGATTTATTAAAAAATAGCTCTATAAATAATTCTGTAAACTTTTCAGCTGTACTCCATAATAAGAGACCATTAGAATTTGAATTTTATTTTAAAATATTTTTCTTATCAGATAATTGTAATACAGTAAACTAAAATTGTATTAAATTAAAACTGTGAATCTAAATAATTAACGAGCCAAAGACCAAGATGTTAGTGCTCTTTTTCTTTTGTACCCATAAGTATTATGATTTTTCATATTCTATATGTCAATAAAATAAAAAAAAAAAAAATTTACATGTAGTCGGCACACTGACAAATTTTGTTTTGTTGTGTAACTGTATTCTATTATTTTAATTATTGTGTATACAAAAATAATTTCATACAATCAAAATTATTAAATGGTAAAACTCTATAAGCAGCCTACTGACTATGAATACCTATAACCCCAAACACCCAGCGATAATAAGAATCAAGGAATTGGAATTTACTCATTTTTGTTAAATATGATATGAGGGTCAATCGCGGGTGTCTATTGAGAAGGAGTTTTTTCTATTAATTTACTTTTAAAATCGACGACATTTTGTTGATAGACGTTAACGGACATAGTAGAAATGGAGAATAAGCTTAAATTTATATGTTTTTTTAATATTTGTTCGTTTTTTATTTTAAGAAAAAGTTTTAGTAATAATAAGCAAGTGGATAAAATTGATGGAAAATAATATAGAAATTGAAAAAGGTAAAAGCCTTTTTATCAAAAGAATTGGTCAAAATCAAACTCATTTTCACAATAATTATTTATTTAAAATAATCCGCATTTAAAAAAAAACGCCAAATTATTTCAAACCCCAACTTACAACTTTAAAAAAATATATCAAAATAAAATGAATTTAAATTTTTAACAGCAAATATTATGAAGTACACGTGCAACTTTTTTGGCAAGTCTATTTAGTTTCAATAGATTTCTGCGATACCAAAATTTTTGTGAATACACTTTTCAAAGAATTTTCTGAATTTCTATAGACATTCGCGATTGATCCCATAGTAAAAATTATCTTCCAACATATATTTGTTGTTATGCTTGCAATAATTTTAAAGATTCATTAAGAAATTATAAACAAACTTCTGAAATATAATTTCTCATTATCCTTGATACCATATCTATAATTATAATTGACAAGCATTTAGGGACCTGCGCAGTAGACACCTTTTCATTTTATTTCGATTCTCCTTAATGAGCTTCTAATATAATAAATAAGTTGTATATAAAACAATAATGCGCACACAGTTAAAAATTTTTTACTCATATGATTTTATTATTCAGCAAATACATTATGGATAAATGAGATCTTCTGAAAGGATAATAAACAAAAGCAAACAAATCAGTTATTATAATTCACATTATGTACTTGCAAATACATTATGAATTAATGTACATATGAAAAACAAAAACAAAGAAACAAATTCATCTCAAACAAAAAATATAAAATAACAAAAACAAAAAAAAATCAGTTGAATTCTTCATATGACGGACCATTTCATTTTTACATAGTAGTGTTAAAGTAGCTATCTACAATTATAATAGACAAACATTTAAGGACCTGCGCAGTAGACACCTTTTCATTTTATCTTGCTCCTTAATGAACTCAACTCATATTAGAAGGGAAACTCTTCATTTACGTAAACCTAATGCAATTTTTTACATAAACCTCAACAAAATATTTTCATTAGTTGAAACAAGTAAAAACTATCATACTATCTATACCTACTTTAGGATTGCCGTATAAATAAGAAAGAAAGAGAACACAGCATATGCTTGCTTAAATTTTTATATACACATTTTTATTGGGCTGACAAAATTTTTTAAAACGCTTATGAAATTTTTATATGCGAGATTATTTATTAAGTACATAGTGAGAAAAAAAGTTCGGACAATAATTAAAGATTTTATATTGAAATTTTAAGCAAAGACAACAAAAAGTAAATTTTTTTTATGTTAAAATTTAACTTTTAATAGATACTACGATAAATAGTTTGATTTTAATACGAAAAAATTATTATTTACACACATTCTATTTGAATTTTATCTTATTAATTTCGCTACACCTTTTTGTTTCCTATATTTCACTTTATTCGTGAACATACAATTCTTATTACCGTCTATTTCTAACAATTTTTTTTTAAATGTATTAGTGTATTAGCAAAATGTTTGACTTCTTATTGTTTAGAAATTGTTTGCTTGCAATGAACCTATTTAAATAATACATCAAATAAAAATAAAAAAGCAAGTTCATCTAAAATAAAAAAATATAAAAACAAGAAAAACAAAAATAGAGTATCTATAATTATAATGCCATACATTTAAGGACATGCGCAATAGGCACCTTCTCATTTTATCTCGCTTCTTCGTAATGAACTCTAATATGTAAATAAGTTGTATATATGGCCGAAATGCGCATACGGGTTAAACAAATTTCTATTTGGTTTTATAATATTCAAACTTTTAAGTAAAATAGAGCCATTTTGTGTCATTCAACATCTTACTATTTTTATACTATTCTGTATAATGTTATTATTATGTTCTGTTAAAAACTTTGCATTTGGCTTCAACTTAAATTATAATTACAAAACAGGGGCCCCTAGTACGACTTATAACTATAAATAATATATGTAGCAAAAAATATATTTTCAAATAGATTATTTAATTGTGAATTATTAAAAAAATGTTATAATATTCACAACCCAAATCAAATAAAAATTTCAAAACAAAACAAAACAAACAGTGGGAGAAGAAAGCTCAAGATTGGGTCTGCTTTTTTAAAGTAGAATTACACGTAGTATTATGGGAAAAAATAGTGAACCACTTATAAACTGAATTATAACTCGAAAACTACTAATTTTATTAACTTTTGTTAAAAAATATGGAATTTCATTTAATTCCACCTTTTTTTTTACATATTTTGAAATATTAAAATGTTAAAAAATTAAATATTTTAAGTAGTAAATATGTGTATAAAAAAAAGTATAAAAAAAATATGAAAAAAAATTAACTAATGTAATTTTTTCAAGTTTTCTCTTTGACATGTTTAAATGTATTGAATAACTCATTCAATAAATTCTGTGGCTCAGCCTGATAATTAGTGTTAGTCTTGTACAAATAACTTATAATATTCACAACCCAACTATTAATTAGTGTTAGTCTTGTACAAACTTACATATTTCCTTTTCTCTTTCTTCGGGCTTCATAAACCTCATAAAAATGTTCGTTATTTATATCTTAAATGAGTTTGTAGGTATACTAAGAATCATTATTCAATTTTCATTCTACTGAATTTCTGCTAATCATCATTGGTTTTTATTATGGTATTTTGTTTTGGTAATAATTTCTAAAGTGAAAACAGTACGTAGATATTTGAAAAAAAAAAAGTGAATTATTAATGATTTGTTGACTAATTGAAAAATATTTCTTTTACAAATTAGTTTCAAAAGATACCATAACAATTTTTTCTAAAGGTACAAAAAAAATAATTTTTTTCTTCATTATTTTATATGAAAATTAAATTAACATTTTCTTTTTACTTTAATTTCAACATTAAAATAAAATAAAAAACTAATATAAAAAGTAATTTAAAATCTAAAAAAAGATTCTTTGCGATAATTCTATGCAAAATTACAACAAAAATTTAAATAATTAAAATAAGTATAACAAAAAAAAAAAAAAATTTCTGAATATAACAAAAAATAATTATTTAATTAGAAGACATCTGTTATATTATTCATCATTAAGTTTTAATATTGTCATTTGGGATAAATAAAAAATCATATTTTACCTTAAATTAGTTAATAATTAAAGAATAATTAAGATGGACTACATCCACAATATCAATAAAATAAACTTAAATCTATAAAAAATATAAAAATAGAAGATTTGTTTAAGGTTTTGTTTATTAAAGCTATCTGTACAAAAATATATTCATAAATACAGGTCTTGAGAATTTTTAATTGTCAATTTAATTTAAAATGAAAATAATGATTAAATTTTGTAAATAAGATTGTTAAAAACTTAAATTTAACATAAAGTTGAAAGATATTTTTTAAATAAATATATTTCATTAAGTGAAATTAATTTTGAAATTAAATTCGTTTTTTTTCTCTATCGAAAATTCAAGAAAGTTAGCGACAGTTAATTATAACCATTTTTTTTTTTATTGTTTTTATTTATTCTGTGATCAATACGTCAAAAATAATTTCTGTTTTTTGTAGGTTGAGTTTTTAGCTAATCTTAAGAGAGTTTTGACAACTAAACTACTACATTAAACTTATAGAAAAAATGTACAGTTAACTTTAATCAGTCACAACTATTTCTACTTATATACTTATTTTTACTATATTATTACTAAATAATTTTTCAAGCGATCTTAATAAACTTGGATACAGAGATAGTATATACAATTTACTTGGATAGTATAATACAATTTACAGGCTGCCGAATGAATAAATTTTAGTCAAGCTTCACTTAAACAGATATGTTTTTCAACCTGTGACAAAAATTTAATTGGATAACGTGTGACAAAAATAGCGTTATATTTTTGAATTCCATATCATCTAAGAGAGGATGGTTAATTCAAATTGCTCAATTAAAGTTTGTAGACAAATAAAAATTCAATATAGTTTGTAAAACAAAGTCAAGAAATTTATGCCATAAATTTTTATATAAAAATTTAAACAACAAAATGTGGTACAGGACTCAATCATGAAAATCTACAAAAATGTAATAGAATACACTTTCAAAAATAAACAAAAAAAAGTCATGTTATCATGAAAGTCTATTGAAATGAATAGACTTGAATATAAAATTGTTGCCATTGCAGGAACAAATTTCGGTATCAAAAACACATGAATAATCGAAAATAATACCAATTTTGTGTATTTGAGCTCATTGGTATATTTGTATGTGCATTTTTAAACAATAAAAATTAACAATAAAGTTTTTACAAATCGTATTCTTAAATTTCTTAATAATAAGTTTAGTTTTGTCTTAAAATTTCATTTTAAATGGTGAAAATTGTTACTGCAAAAATTTTTTTATTAATTTTTGGCAAATAAATAAACTTTTTTAAATCTTGCTAAAAACAAATTTTTTAACAAAATATTTTCTTATTTAACTTATTACTTATTTACTAATTTAAATATTTACTTTCCTTTATTAATTTCCATATTTATTGCTGAATGTTGCTAAATTTCAAAATTGCGGTAAACTTTAAAAGTCTAAAATAGTGACATATGGCAACAGTGTAAACTTTCATAATAACGAAAATTTAATTTTTTCTATAATAGAACAGAGTAGACTTTCATTATTATCCCCACAGTCGATTAAACTAATCTACAATAATTCTAAAATCTAAATGTTCAAATTTAATAGTATGAAATGATTAAATTAAAATGTTTACTAAACATTGAAAAATTTCATATTACATTAAATTTTTTTCAAATAAATAACTAAATATCCATGTTATCTATTTACCAAATAAAAAGCAAATATCCTACACACAACCTTTTTCTTATATTATAGCCAGCTCTTTATTTTGACAATATAATGTCTAATCTGTTTAAAACAAACCACGTCTAATAAAGTAAGAAATATATTTGAGAAAAATCTTACCAGCGTTACTATACTACTATGGTATTACCATAGAGTCATAGACGTATACTATCCAACTGATGACTTAATAGCGATTAATTAAGCAAAACGACAGGTTTCAAATCATACACAGCGATTGATTTATATATTATATACCCTCACAAAGTATATTATGTCAGAAATACTCTAAACATAGGATTTGAACACTTATTACGAGTTCAAAAATCAAATAAGTGATATGGTTTTTTCAACTAACGTAAACTTTACCCCAATATTATACAAAATAAGAACAAATAATATAAATTATAATAATTAAAAATCATTCATTAATCTAGTAATTATCTTGCATCAATATGACAAATTCAATATATAATATTAATTCAGTAAATCAAACTAACTCTTTTTAGTCGGCACAACTGAATAAAATACCTGGCAACATTATGTTAAAGAAATAATATTTATGAGTGGGTTTTAATACCTTTACAAATAACATTTTCAATGACAAGACAATTTAATTTGATTTTCATTAAAATTAATTTTTTCAATTGTAATGAAATTTGATTATAATTATCATTAATTTTTTTCAATGTCAATAAAATACAAAAAAAAAAAACATTTCTAATGCTCAAATGTACCAAGTATATTATATTATTTATATAAATAGATTTATAATATTGTTAATATCATTTATAGAGTTTTAAGACGAAATATATCTAAAATCAAAATGAATAAAAAATTCGATAGCTTTTAAAAAAAAAATGAATCCTTTTTCTTTTCAAAATACACTTGAAAAATTAATTAAAATATCAAATATTATAAAAAAGGATATTTATAAAAAAGGAAAAATTTTAATAAAATACCAAATTTGAAGAAAGATATTTTTTCAAGTTCTCCGACTTTGTATTTTTTTGTTGTTTTTAGTTAATAATAAATAAAATAATAATATTATAAATTTTTTATATGTATATCATTATTTAGCTTAATTTAATTGTAGCACTTAAAATATATTAAATCCTTTTTTAAAAAAGGACAAAAAAATAATATTATATTTACATAAATTGACTTATTTCAAACAATTGATTGATTCCTAGAAAATTTAATTAAATTATAAAATAAAAAAATGTATTTTCCACCACTTAAATACAATATTAATAGGTAAATTCAAATCCTTAGAATAATATTTCTAAATTTAGGCCAATAAAAGACAAAATTATGTCATGTATATGAACCACGAATTAGATATAGTTACATGTACGAGAATTTGATAATTACGATATTCGTAATATTACTTAGCGGTGATGCATCGTATAACCAAAATTATTGATGAATATGACTGTATTACAACACTGCATAAAGCAATGAATCAGATCCACATGTACATACGAGAATTTGATAAAGTTGTAATTGAGATCGTAATATTACTTACTGATGGTTTAATTATGCATAATCTTACCGACAAAAGTGAGGTGTACATTGCTAAATAAACTCACTGGTTTTTATATTTAATTTCAATGACAAACTGTTGATTCAGTTAACATTGGTATTTCTCAAGGCTCTATATTGGGTCCTTTATTATTTCTAATCTACATAAATGGTATACACAAATTGCCATTCATAGGTAAATTATACCTATTCGCAGACGACTGCAGCTTGTTCTACTCTGATAATAATTTAGAAGCTAGTAAATCTCATGTAGAGCATGATACGATGATAATAACGGAGTATTTCAGATTAAACAAAATCGTTATGAACGCGGTAAAAACTAAAATCATCCATTTTAGACAGCGTCAAAGAAATATAGGTTGTATAGAAATTAAAATTGGCAATGTAGTTTTGAAAGAAGCTGATGAAATTAAATTTCTTGGAGTCATATTTGACAAATATTTAAGTTGGCAACCACATATTGCTATGTTAGATAGAAAGCTCAATACTTTTAATGGTATTTTATTTAAATATCAATCCAAAATTTCTAATAGTATTAAGCTAAAAATGTATCATGCTTATATAAATTTTATTATTTCATACGGCACAGCAATCTGGGCGTCCAATAATAGAATTTCTCAAATCCAAATTTCACAAAATAAAATTTTGAAAAATATTCTAAATTTACCTTTACGCTATAATACTCATCGCTTATATTTAAACCTAAAAATAATGGCTATAAAAGGAATTTTTCAATTTCAACAAATTTTGGGGATATATAAAATACTTAATAATATCGGGCACTACAACATAAATTCTATTCAAAATTATACTCATAATTTTAATACTAGAAACCGGAATAATATTAGGATACCAAGAGTTAATAATGTGCTAGCATCTCAGAGAATTTCAGTGTCAGGATCTGGATTATAAAATCGGTTACCTAGTAATATCAAAAATATAGCATCAGTGGGTTCTTTTAAAAAACGACTAAAGGATTTTCTTTTGGAGTCGGATCATTTGTTTAACTTAATATAATGCTTAATATAAAATTTAATAAAAATATATAATTTGTGTATCTTAATAATATATAATCTAAAATTTAAAATTTAAAATATTATTTAAGATTTATTTAAGTTTTTATAATTTATTATTCTTGTATTTTATTCTTATTTTTTATTTTTTTATATAGCTTCATTAAGACTAACGTAGTTTATTCTAAAAGCGCTTGTTGCCTTCTTTTACAGTATTTATGTTTCTACAATGCCACTTAGGCGAAGAAACTATCTAATGAATTATTGTATTATAGTTAACTTTTGAAATAAAAAAAAAAAAAAAAAAAGTTTTTAATAAACAAATAATGTTTATTTTCTTGTAAATTTAACCAATATTGTCACTATAACAAATTTCAACACGAATACATTATCACCACGATTATATTATCGAAACATTATTCTAACGTTTCTCGAATTTCTCCTAACATGTATTAGAGATTGTTTCTGCACTACGGTATTATATTTATGGGTACATCCATTAGTATAAGTGGTTGTGGAACAAATTTAATCTATAATGTTTATTACAAATATGTACCACCGTTTTAGAAACCGATGAAGTATAATTAAACTATTATACCTATTATACCCATTTTCTAAGTACCAAATTATTGAATTTTGATTTTTTGTTTAATTTTTTTAAATTTACTGTTCAAAATGGTGGTTGTAAATCAATTAAATTTTGCTTCATAGTCCAAACTTTTAGTTTCCAGATACTATTCAATACGAAATTATTTCCTCACTTGCAAAAAATACTACCATCCTCCAAATACACCCAAAATATAATAATAAAATAGCAAAATTGCTTAATAATGAAAATAAAATTTCAATTCATAAAAATTTATTAAATAAAAATAAATGTTCAAAATCTCAGAGTGAAAAATCTCTCTCAAATAAATTGAAAATTGAAACAAAATTAAAATTATTCCTTCCGGAACAAAAATTTATTTAATAAAACGATTTCAGTCAATTTTTTTCATTTATGTACATACATATGTATACCTAAAAAAAAATCGTCCTTTTTAAATTTATTAATCTTACTTTATAGTTCAAAAATTGATTTTTTTTATATGAAATCAAAAAACCTTTTATTTGGAAAATTCATAACCTTAAAAATATCCTTTAAATTCTAGAAATTCAATATTAGTTACGTATTCTTTGACAAATCACTTATGTTATATTTTAGTTTATCAGAAATCAAATAATTTTCAATTTCAAACAAAAAGGAAATAATTATTTAATTTTTATTTTTATTTTTGGTTTTTTTTTTTTTGTTTTATAACTTTATAAGTTATTTACAATGAAACTGAAAATCCTTTTTAAATATGTACCTGTTTTCTTATTTTCTTTAAATTTTCTTAGAAATTTTTTTGGTTTTTTTATTCTTTAATTTCTGCCAAAATAAATTTATTTTATTTCTTTAAGTTACTAAATAGAATATGATCCAAATATATTCAATAGCCATTTTATATTTAAATAAATATAAAAAAACAACAAGAAAGCAAATACAAATCAAAATTTTTAAGAGGATTTTCAAATAATAAATCTGTTCAAAAATTTTAAAAATTGAGTGAAAAAAAAATATTAAAGACCTTTTAAAAAACCTCATTTTCCTTTTTTAAAGAAAGAAAATTGAAAACAAAAGAAAAATACTTAAGTATTACAAAGGATATTCATTCAAAATAAAAAAATTATTCATATTTTTAGATATGAAAATAATATTCCTTAAATTAAAAAATTAATTTTCAATTAAAAAATTGCAAATGTCTGAAAGTGCTGAAAAAAACGATACAGTAATGAGTACGACTTTTATTGATGAATGTGAAAAATTACAAACAGCCAATCAAAATAAATAGTATCAAAAAAAGTACAATGTATACATAATGTCAGATAATACCTATTAATTGTATACTACACTTGTGGCGTAATCAACGTATTAAAAAATTACAGAAAATTATGTACTCCAAAATAACTGAGGTTTTCAGGTGTAAGAAATTCACATCGAATTTCATTTGCCAACTTGAAAAATACTTTGTTAAATATAAGCCCGAAATTAGCCGAAATTGGCCGAAATTAAGATTTTCAAATGAAAAGAAGTCCTTTTTTATGCAAATTTGGATTCTATGTCAAAAAATAAGAAACTTATTGGTGATATTTTTAACTTCAACTTCAACATTACAAAAGTTAAATTATTTTTTGACGTAGAATTTGAATTTGCATAAAAAAGTACCTCTTCCCATTTTAAAATCTTGATTTGGACCAATTTCGGCTAATTTTGAGCTTTAAAAACCGATTTGCGATCCTCCCCAGAAGTTAAAAATATCACCAATGAATAGAGCACCCTCGATTTCGTTAATATTTTTTTTTATATTTTAAAAAAACGACATCTTTTCCTCTTAAAAATCTGATACGCATGCCCTTGAACACCCGGTATAGTCTGGTAACAAATTAAATAAAATAAAACTTTTCTATTTAAACAGGCTTAGTTCCTGACAATAGCAGTATTTTTCTAAAATACTCGATGTACCTATTATAGATATTATATTGTAAAATTGCTGTACCGTACTTAATTAAGCACAAAAAGGTGATTCTACCCAAGTTACTGTCAAGAGTGTAAAAAAAAGAGAATTGTTCCATTTTACTTAAGTTTTTTTTTACCAAATTAGGTTAAATAATAAATATCAATACCGTGAAGGGTAACAAAAGTTGTTGCCTACTGATTAGTACTTAGTTGACATAACAACTACACCATGTAATTAGGTAGGATGACTAAAAGCTTTTTACCCCTATATCTTTCTCATAGGATTATTTAAGTCTGCAAAACGATATAAACAATTTCACTTCTTGGTGTTCAAAAAGTATACTTGAATTGAACAATTCTAGCAAATCCATTACCACTTCTGGAAGATATTCTGCTCGAACAATTTGTTTCTACTACCAACTAAATATCTGTTCGCTTTCAAGAGTAAACTTTACTATAGACTTCGGATTAATAGTTGACCCTAAGCTATGCTTCAAGTTACATTATGATAAAAGGGATCAAAGCCAATTCTTTTTTAGGTTTCGTTATACGATGATCAAAAACAATTTCTGAACTCTCACGAAACATTTTTATGTCACATATGTAAGGCCTACTCTTGAATATGCCAGTCAAGTAGGGTCTCCACATTACTTGACTGACATTAATCTAATTGAATCCGTTCAGTGAAAAATTTTACGTAATTTTTTGTGAAATTATCTATTGCGACTTCCACCTTATTCCCCCTTGTCTTATACTCATTGACTTACAGTTATTGTCTAATCGTGGGGTAATTGCATATATCTCTTTTATTCACCAGATCCTTCCGGACAACACGTTAACCCCAAAAAATTTTAAATGATTTGGTTTGAAAAACTAATCGGAATAATCTCAGAACCGTTGAGTTGTACCACATTTCTTTCCACCTTACTGAATATGGTAGATTCGGGCCAATCACACTAGAACACTCAGTGAATCAAATTCTAATTCTAACTCTTTTGATTGACAACTAAATGTTTTAACTGTTAAAAAACAATTACGTTTTATGGTACGTATAGCTGAAACTAACTAACAACTGTTCTTTTTGTATAACTACTTTTGTCTTTGATATTTACGAGCTCGCCCTAACTTTTTAAAGTATTTTTGATTACTTATTACTATATACTTGATACTCGATATACTTGATTAGTTATTGACAAATTATTTTTATTTTTATTTTTAATAACATTATGTACCTGGTTTAGTTTATTTGAACATTTTTCTAATCAAAGATGGCGATGTTTTACTAACTATACTTGATAATGATGAAATATTGCACAATCAAATGTAGCAAGCCTTCGTCTACTAATACACGTTTGATATGCTGGCTCTAAGCATTAACCTGGCAGTATTATAATTATATTCGCATTAAATCTCTTCTACTTTCGCGTTGAAAAATACCAAAAATTTTAAAATCCAGAAATCGTTTAGCGTATGTAGCAGTTAGGCTCCAGTAAAAGTAGGCTCGGAATTAACATTATTAAATATATTGATTAAACAAACAAATAAACACTAAAAGCTATAAACTTTAAGTAATAATTATTTAACAAATTTATTTAAAACTATTTAAAATATTTAAATTGAAATTGCTTTAAAAAAAATTCCTACCAAATATTCAGGTTAAATTTTATATCCACCCTTAAAACTATTTTTTTTTTTTTTTTTTGGAAAAATTCCAAATTTTCTTTTTTTTATCTAATTTAATTTTTAACCCTTATTAAATTTTATTATTAAAACAATTATTCTTTCACAATAGACTAAATTTTAAAATTGTTCCCAACAAAAAAGAAACAAAAACAAAAATAAAAAAAAATAATTAAACGAACCTGAAATAAAATTTATAGTAAGAATACTATTAAACCTGCCATCAAATATTTAAAAAATATATATTTTTCAGTAAGTATTCAAATACTTGAGACGCTTGTATTTCACTTCAGTAATTTTTTTTTTTTAATTTTAATTTTTTGTAGACAAACACACACATAACAAACATAAAAATATAATACCACATTTAAGACAATAGACACGTGAATGACATTTAATTGCACACGGGATTGTAAGAAATCTAAAATTAATGGATATGAAATTTTTCCACATTTAGTTTTCAAAAATAATAATAATGAAAATAAAATATGTCATACAAAAAAAAAAAAAAAAAAGTAAAATTTTAAACTGTCATTGCTCATTATCCTTGCCACGTACAAATAATAAATTTAAGTAATAAACCATAAAAAAAAAAAATTATATGTTTTTCACTTTAAATATTAAAGAAAAAAAAAATTTATTGTATTACAAAACTTTCATGTATTTGTGAAAAGGTGGATAAACTAACAAAGAAGTGGAAAAAATAAAAATCAATAAACAAATTTTATTTTTAGACTAAATAACACAGGATATTATAAAATTTTCATTTAATATAGATAAGTATGGTATGGCTTTGGTATAAAGAAAAATTTTCTATAATGACAAGCAATTCCTTTACAAATAAAATTATCTAAGTTATTTTCACTTTTGATGTTGTTTCATATTTACTGTTTTTATTTTATACTTGTGTTAATACATATTTAAAAATTGTTGGTTTATTTTTAGCTTTTTCTTGTTTTGTATTTTTTTTTTTTTTTGTTTTAGTTCAAACACTTAAAACGTCGTCCTGACCATGTCTTGTATACAGAAAGTATGTTAATGGAAAATGGTACAGAATTTTCGAAATAAAATAATACAATAACATTAATCATTTATTTATGATATAGTTTTGACATTTAATTATCTGTTTTTTTTTGTTTTTGTTAAATTTATTGTAATAATAAGAGTCGGACTATGTTATGGGTGAAATTATGGCTTATAAAAGTTTTTAATCACCATTTTATAGACAGGAAGATGTGATAATAATATTTTAAAAATATATATACATATTATATTGAATTCAAATATATATATCAAATTAGTATTATTATAAATACAATATATTATAATATTTTAAAAATAAATATATTAAATTAAAATATAGTGCTGTATAATTGAAAACGTGTGATAAATTTAACAGTTCATCCGTAAAGTATGCAATTTCAATCAGATTCATCGATTAGCAACATTCGGTTTACTTTTGTACATTTGCGTCTTCCATCATAAGCCCTATAATTTCTTAATTTTAACAGCAATAAATTAAACACATAATTATAGAACACAAAAATGTCACATTTGTTTTAATTAAATAGGATTGACAGTGGTATCATAAACCAGTGGCATCATAAACCAGTGGCCAATTATCATAGTTTTTAATTGGTTTAAATCATTTTCATTTCTGTTTTATTTACTAAGGAATAAACTTGTGTTAAGTATAAATAAATAAATATGTAAATTTAGTGTATAATATAGGATTATTAAATTACTTTAAATAAAATATGAATATAATTTAATAATTATCATAATCAAAATAAATAACATTCTAGTTTTATTAAAAAACACAATTCAAATATCTTCTGATATTTCAATGATCATACTTTGTTAATAGAATTTTAATACAGGTAACATATTCATACTCATATTCATATCTTAGAAATCTCTACATAATTCACTAAGAAATCAGATTAAAATAAATTTGATTTTAGCTTTCCACCATCAATTTCAGCGGATTTTGAAGCTAAATGAAATTAAAAACAAATATGACAACTTTTATTAAAAGTTCACAAAATTTATAAAACTAATTCCGATCCTTTTTGTAAGACCAAACAAAAAAAAAAAAAACATTTTGGTTTTTATAAATTACCCAGACATAAATTTATAATAAAATTTCATTTGGTCTTTTTATTTATTTGCTCCAGACAAAACATTGTATATTGCGGTCAAAAAAAATTTTTACATTTTTATTTACGTGATGGTTTAAAGAACTCTCTCTTAAAACAAGAAAAAAATTAAACAATTTTTTTGAAAATAATGTTCAGGACAGCTGATAAAATTGGATTTTTCCTTTTCTCTTTTTTTTTTTTAAATTTTTTGCTTTATCTGTTGTCTCTTGTGTATTGAAATGAGTTTTTTTGTAAATCCTTCTAAAAAAAATGTACCTAAAAAAAGCAAAAGCTAAGGATTTTCAGATGCTAATTTATTTGGTTTTATATTTAAATATGAAATAGCGATTTTATTTCAAAAATTTTGTAAAAATATTTTTTTTGTTTTTGTTTTTATTTTTTTATGTTATATTTATGTTTTTAGATGTATACAATAGATTTTATGATTTGTTGTTTTGCTGCTTCTTTCTTTCCTGTTTAAAAGAAGCATTTAAAAGTCTAATGAATATATAATCATTAAATTTAACTTGACTTAATTTATTTTGAAAAGTGTATTAAAAATGATTTAAATTTTAATATAATCATCATCATCATCATTTGTTGGTTCTAGAGGTTAGAATGGGCTCGTTTAAAAAAATTCGTAAATTTGATCTGTTTTATACACTGCTAACATGAATATTTGATGCTTGGCTTTGAAGTCATTTAACTCTATCCTTTATGTTACTATTTTTTTCATGCATTATTATGTATACTATGCCTACTGTATCCAGAATTCTTTCTTATTATATTGTGATAAAAAAATTTAATTAAATTGAAAAATTGTATGTGAAACTTATGTTTTTTCTTATTTTATGGATATTACTTTAAAATAGAAGTTTATATGATGTTTTTCTTAAAAAAAATGAATATGCTAAAGAGTAGTAGTCTTAAAAGAAATTATTACATTAAAAACAAACAAATAAAGTAAACTATCTTAAAGTACCCATTTCGATAAAAGATTCGGTTACAATAAACAGTAAATGATATTTTTATACGTTTAATCGCCAATCGTTGAAAATCTCTGTATAAGCAATGAATAAAAGGCTAAAACAGTCGAACATATATGAATTTAAAATCCAGAACAATTTCATTGTCTTTGCCAGATTCTTCAAAGAGATGATGAAAGAATTATATATATAAGAAAAAAATTTTTAAGAAAAACAAAACAATTAATCAATAAATTGTCAAATACAGGAGCAACAGATTATGATAACATTCAAGCAACGATAATTAAAGAATGCAAGGATGAACTAGCATCCAATATATGTTAGTTAATTAACGAATCAATAAGCCAATACGTCATACCTGATGAACTAAAAATAAATAAAGTTGTACCTATCTATAAGAATGATGGAGATAAAAAGGATATGGTGAATTACAGAACAATTTCAATCGCGTCTATATTTGGTAAAATTTCACTGAAAAAAAAATGGTTAATAAATTTTCCTATTTTTATAAGAAGCGATTTTTTTGTAAATTTTACAATTTTTTTGAGTCAAGTTCTTATTATTTTTAGATTATTGTCTATTTTTTTAGTAAGGTTTACAAAGTCATTAATAATTTAATCGCTTCGTAATTTTCCTTAAATCTGTTGGATATTTAACTAGAAAAATAGCAAATTTTGTTATTGTATATTGTACTAATTCCAGTTTAAATAATAAATTTTACAAAAAAAATAATACCAAGTTAATAGGAAAATTTACAATAATTTTGTTATAAAAATAATAGTAGTGGTTGTTTATATAGGATTCTATACGTTTTTTTATTGTGATACCTCCAATTTAATTTAGATATATTTTCAAAATATTAAACACAAATATTTGAGATAAATTCCTAACAAATTATAGGAATTTTTACAAAATAAATAGCAATATCTCATACTTTTTTATGAAAATGTAAGAACAATTATAATAACTATTATATTTTATATGAGAAAATCTACTACAAACTATTTGTAGAATATTTGAGCTAAACTGATATTTTTTCTCAAAATATTAAGAGAAGTTATTTATCACAATAAGGAAAATTTTTCTCTCAAAGTAAAATTTCTAATAAATATTGTAATAGGTCTTATATTTTGGACAAATAATGTTAAAAATATAATAAATAAGAAATTTGTTGCAGAAAATTTAGTTTCACGTAACCTTATAGGCTGGGCGTTGTTTTATTTGTAAAGTACATTTTATAGTGATATATTTGTCATTACGTAAGTGATTTTTTTTTAAATTAATTGAGTGGAACATGATCGAACTTGTGGATGATTTCCAAGGTAAGCAATTTAAAAAAATTATATTCATAGGTTTCTAAGCTTTAATCAGTAAAACTCTGCAATATTAACACAAGTTTATAAGAAATTTTATTTTAAATTTTATCCACTTTATTATTCTATAGGTTGAATCAACTTATTCGGATCAAAGAAATATTTTTTTGTCCATTCTTGTATTTGTATATAAGATTATAAGAAGGACCTCTTGTGGGTTTTGCTGTTCTTCCCTTTTTATTAGTTTCATCGGTATACAAAACTGTACAGGAAAAGCCAGAAAGTGCGAAGAGAAATCGTTATAAATTAAGCAAAACCGAAGTCCATCAATCATTTTTTATGTTCATTTAATGTAAGTACAAATAAACTAGTTGCTTAAAAAATATAATTTTATAATTTAAATAATTATAGCTTGACTATCTTGTGGATATAATAAATAACTAGATGTAAAAAAAATTACATAAAAATATTTGAAAGTTACATCAACATGTTAGAAGTGAAAAGAAGAATTGTGTTATAGCAAAAATTAAAGAAAAAATTATAAATAATTATAAAAATATTGAATCATTTATATTATTAGTTCATTAGTATATTTAAATAAATAAAAATTAAATAACTAAAACAATCATAAAATAATTTTTTTTTCTTGAAAATAATATTTTTGGTGTTTTTATTTAGTACGTTCTTATTGAAAAGTTCCTATAAATATGAGAGCAATAATGGCTTAAAGTATAGTAAAGCTTCCTGAAATTATATGAATTTTCCATATTGTTTTCAGTCAATATTCCAATTTTCTAGGAAACATGGCTATAATTATAGTAACGTTTCCCATGTTTATGATCAGTTTTTCTCATTTTTTTCACTCAATTTTCCTATTTTTTAGGAAACATTACTATAATTTTAGTACCGTTTCTCACATTTGTTATCAGTTTTTCTTATTTTTTAAAACAATATTCGTAATTTTGTAAGAAACATTCTACAACTAAAGCAATAACTATTATTTTATTGGTATATTTTCAATATTTTTTAACAATTTTTGAGAACTATTCTAAATTTTCTGGGTCTACTTCCTACATTTTTTATACGTTTTCCAATAAAGTCGTATACTTTTATGAAATGTTATTAAAAAAATAAGAAAATAGTTATTATAAAAAAAATATAGTTATTGTTCTAAAAACGGGTGATAATTTACAAAAAAAATATAGGAATAATTGTTAAAAATGTCCACTATACCGCTTGTTGTTATAAAAATAGGAAAAATTGTATATAAAAAGCGACAACCATTCCTATTTCTTTTTTCAGTGTTTGGAAACATACATAAATGGTCAGTTAACACAATATCTAAGTAAAAATAATTTAACAGATGACTGACAATATGGATTCAAAAAAGATTTTAATACAAATGCGGCATTATTTGATCTTATAACACATATACAAGAAGGTTTAAACAATAAAAAAAAAATCTCAATAGTATTTTTTGATTTTGCCAAAGCATTTGATACTGTAGATAGAAAGATTTTATTACGTATACCCTTTGAATGTGGAATTCAGGGCAAAGAGTTTATGTGGTTTGATAGTTACTTGAGTGGGAGAAAACAAAATGCTGAATGTGAGCAGTACAAAAGTGAAGTAATAGAAAATGAATATGGGGTTATTCAAGGAAGTTCACTGGGACCGTCACTATTTGCATGTTACATAAATGGATTCTGAAATTGAAACTACACGGTAAATTATTCTTGTATGCAGATGACTTGACAATGGTGTTAATGGAAAATGATTATTGTAAGCTAGAAGGGAAAATGAATTTGGATATCCGGTTGGCTAGCGAATGGATGGCTAAACATAAGCTCACAGTAAATGTTAAAAAAACTAAATATGTACTTGATAATAAAAAAAGGTTTGAGTATTTCTTTACATGTTAAATTTAACGATATTAGGATTAATGAAGTGAAAAGTTATAAGTATATTGGAGTTATCATAGACGCAGATTTGAAATGGAATGAACAAACTAATGAGATAGGAAAAAAAGAAAGAAGAATAGCATGTATGTTAAAACTGACACAATTCCACTCCACGATCACATATGGTATCTTAGTTTGGGGAAATACTTAAGTGAAAAATATAAATATGATACAAAGAATCCAAAATAATGCTATAAAAAATCTTTATGGATTCGAGAGGCGTACATCTACTGCAGAAATGCATAGAAAGTTGAAAATACTACCTCTTGAACTGCATAGAAGAATGTCTCAGGCGCTACAGATTTATAATATGGAAAACAATTTAATTAATACAAATTCTATAATAACTCATAATTTGGAAATACATCAACATAATACAAGATCAGCAAATGCAATACGTGCCAAGAAAATAAAAAATAATTCCTTTGGTTTGGACGGAATCTATAATACGTTTATCAACATATTTAATAAATTACCTCTAGAAATAAGAACTTGTGATTCAAGAAACATCAAAAATAAAATAAAAACATATTTCTTAACTATAATAAAATAAAACAAAACCTACATCATAATAAAAAAAAAAGAAAAAAAAAATTAAATTAGTTTAAGATTTATTAATGAATGAAAGAATGTGATTTTATTAAGATAACTAATTTTTATTATTTTTCTTTTTATTGCTTATTGAACTATAAATAATAAGTTTCAATATCTTTTCTTTTGAGTTAAAAAATTGATACATAATGTTCTATTATTTTTTTCTTACACTTGTATTACTTACTAAATGCACTTTCAAATTAAATTTAATATATATATATATATATATATATCTATTACTTAGTTTTTAAAAAATTTTGAATTACATACTCTGTATGAGCTATGAGCTCTTTTAGAGAAAATAAACCCGAAAATAAAAATAAGAAAAACAAAACTATCTAAAATATTCTCTATCCAAATCAAAATACGAAATTTTCTTGCACAAAACCCAAACAAAATTATAACATTTGAATGTCAAGCATAAAAATCACTTTTATGTAGCAAAAACTACATAAATAATTTTATTAAATTAATTCTAAAAAGTATTACCCGAATTCCGTTGAACATTATGAATTAAAAATAAGCATAAAGGTTTTTGAAGATGCCAATAATGTGATTGGGTTAGAGAAGCAATTTAAAAAGCGGCAAAAAAATAAATCTGGTGATCTGGGTCATAATAATTGTTCGATTGGTTGACTGATTTACTATTTACGTAATTTATAATTTGAAAAGTTAACAATGAGTCTTAAAGTCTTATAAAATATATCCAATCAATGTAGGTTTAATATAAAAAATTTTTATTATTATCATGATGTTTTTACAGAATTTGCGAGACATTGGACAAATGATTATAAATTATTATTCTATATATATAAAAATAAATTCATTTTTTAATATATAAATACAGGATATATAAAATGAAAAATTTTCAGAAGTGTTGCAAACCACCACCATATAAAGTTTAAATATTAAAAAATAATTATATAAATTGATATAGCCAAAGAACATAAAATAACCATCAAAAATGGACAAAAAAGACAAAAAAAGAAGAAAAAATTTTAACAAATTTAAAAAAGTTACATGACATAAAGTTTAATAACAGCTGTGACGTATGTTAATGTTTGTTCTAACCAACAAAAAAAAGGCAAATTAGAATGAGCTAAAAATATGAATATAAATATAATTCATCCGTTCATTCACCTTCTATTAAAGATAAATTTAAGTAAAAGAAGAGAGTTTTCTTTAAATTTTTTATTAAAATAATTTTTTATACAAAATTTCGATTAAAAATATATGTAGTTTATGTCTTTAAAGAAATATGTGTATTTATTAAACCTAGACTCACTTTACATCTAATAATTGTGATGATGAAGAATAGTTAATGCAAGATATAAAGTAGGTAATTGAAGCGTTTTTAAACAGGAATACCCGTACTTCTAAGCATGAATAAGGAATATCCGATTTGCACTAAACAGTACTGACTAAGTAACTAGTGATATGATGTATATTTTGTAAAGACATCTAATTTGAATATATTAAAAAGAAAATGTATATTAGAACTACTGAGTAGTAAGACCTGAAAAAAAGTAATTAGCAAAATCAAGGTATGTCGCACACAGTATTCAATTTCAGATTATACTTTTTTTTACATTAGATTTAATTTATTCCGAAAGGAATCCAGTCCCTACATCACCGCAGCCACAAATGGGCTTATTGTGATAAATCAGATTATACTTACATAGTCACATAATTTAAAATAACCTCTACTATTAAATTAAAATTTTTTCTATATTTGCTTTCTTTCAATAAAACCATTAATATTTGAATTAACTTATAAACTTAGAGAATATTTTAAAGTCTGTATAATAATTGGACATAATCGATATATATATATACATATATATATTTGCAATAATAATTAAAGAATAGAAATAATTATCTTAAACCGTTTGATGTTGATTTGTTTTCTTTTTTTTGTATTCAACAAAATGTTAATGTCGGTGGGTGTTAATCGGAAATGTCAAACTAAAATCAAATGAATTTACAGTCCAATCGATTAAGCAAGACAATTCAAGTCATCTAATTTTTATTGTCAAACCTAAATGACAAATCGATTATTTAGTGAGACAAAAATCATCTAATTGAAAATGTCATTTGCACTAATTCGCACCTTTTGATGTGAACTTGCAATTTAATAAAAAAAAAATTTAAATGCGTGAAGTCCTAACTGAAACAGACCATGAGGTAAAATAAAAACCAATTTCTATAAATTAAATTCGTAATATTTTAAAATTAAAGAACCATTTTTACTTTAAATTTACAACTAGCAGAAATCCTTCCAAACAGAGGTATAAACGCAGAAAGCATATTTTTTTGCTGTGATAGCCAGGGAGTCATCAAAGCAATAAATAACGAAAAAACGAAAAAACGAAAGCAGCCACGACTATTTGCTGTAGAGAAGCACTAAACTCTTTAGGAGTATTGAATGAAGTTTTACTCCACTGGGTACTCCACACCGTTGAAGAGGAGACGTTAAAGTGGACAAACTTGCAAAACAAGGTGCAATAAAAAATGAGCCTAGGGAATTAGTGGTAGGACTAACAATACAAGCCATGAAAATAAATACGATGAAGTGAGAAAAAACCACACAACAGAATGCCTGGAGAAGCTCGGAGGGGGGCGATACAGACGTAAAACTTCTGGGGAATACCGGATGTGAAAAAGATGAAAGCCATTTTGGCGCTGAAGGAGCCGACTGTTCAGAGGACACGCGGTGATAATTAGCCTTATAGAAAATAATCTATCCAAAGGATACGAAGAATAGGTGGAAACGGTGTTTCACGAACTTTGCATATGCCGAGCGCTAAGAACGAGCAGAGCAAACATCTTAGAAGGTTACTACTCGGAGGACATCTCGGAAGTAAATAGGAAAAAATTAGCAGAAATTGTTAGATTCATTAAAAGTATTAGTTGGCTCAACGATGGAGTCTGCTGAGAGGCGTAGATTAAATTGCTGAGTGGGTATACAACAGACCGCAAGGCCTAAGTACGTAGGGCATAAGACAGATGGTTGACGATTCTTATTTCCACCCTAATAACCAACCAACTAATGAAAATAACTAGAGAGCATAATATTTTAGGTTGCTCTACTCACATATTTTTGAAAGCCATTTTTCATTTTCATTCATCAAAATACACATATATATCTATATATATCTTTCATTTCACTGTCTTCACTTAAAATTACATTTTCATGTAAAAAAAAAATTTCAACCTAATATCTAAATAGATCCTTAAAATTTTCAATAAAAAACTTACACTCAAATCCTTAAAATATTTTTAACTTAAATTCATATCCAATTTCAATTCTTTAAATAACTTTACAAAAACCGATTTTTTTTTTCTTTTTTAAATAAGACTTACTACAACATTTTCAATTTAATGTACATATTTACGACGATGTTTTCAAAATAATATCTTTTACATTTTTGTAAAATTGTATCCATTGGATATTATGTGTAAGTATAGTCTGGGTACGTGAGCAATTTCTCAATTAATAAATTGCGTGATAAATTGCGGAAACATAAATAATAAAATTTCATTGAGAACAAACAGTTTTGTTTTATTTTGTTCTAAATAAAATATATATATATATATATATAAAAAAAAAAAAGAAAATCGATATCCAATAATCATTAGTTATTAATTAAATTTTCTTAATTCATATATATATATACATGTATATATTATAAATATTTTATTTTTATATTCTATTTACTTTTTATATAAGTTTCTCTGCATTTAAAATAATAACAATTTTTTTTTATTTATGAAAAAAGAATTTCAGGGTTTCAAATTTTTATTGAAAAGTTAAATTTATGCAGCTGTACACCATTCATTGTAATTCACACAATTTGAAAGTGAATTGGGAAAAATTCAACTTAAATACCTTTTATTTTAGACCCCTTTAAAAATAGATTTATTTATTAATAATCATGGAACTGAAAAGCATTTTTTATTTCGCTTCTCAGAATGTCCTACATTACATAATCATTTTCAAATTAGTAAAATGTTACAGTGATGGCAAAAATATTTGTGCATAGAACAATTTCATTGTTAAAACAAACAAAATTAAGTCTAATTTACTAAATGGTAAAAGAAATTAATTTAGTTTTATAAAATTATTAAATTTGGACAAAAACTAAAATATTTAAAAAAAAAATAAAAACGTGCTTAATAAAATAATGGTTAGTCTTAAAAAAAGCAAAAACATAACCTAGGCAAATATTTGTTACATATTTTCTGCAATTTTCACTTCGCAGTTAACTTATGTTGCAGTTTCACTTCTTATTTCAATCGATAGCATTTAGTGTTAGACCAACATTTTCCGCTATATTTAATTTAAGCTAACTTAGGTTAATTTCAGGACTTAATCTTAACCGTTTTCAAGCTTTGCAGTTGTCTTAGTATACACTTTTTCTTCTTATTTCTTGAACCGAGAGCATACAGTATTACTCTAATTTTAGCTAGTTTAAGCTAATTTAGGTTAATTTCAGGACCTAACCATGAAATAAACTAATAAAAAGCAACCAGGAATATTGAGTATTAGATATCTGATCCATTTTGGTTCATTATCGTCTTAAAAAAATTGTTATTGATTTTTCATAAAATATAAATACATCAACAAATAATTTTTGAGAATTAAATGAATAAACAAGTAATTTTTCTGATTTGGTTTAATTTTTTTTTTTATTTCTTTTTTTTTTTTAGTTTAGTTAGCAAGTTTATACTATGATATCTACAATATCTTTGAACTAATCAAAACAAATAATTTAATTTTTTTGTAAATATATTTATTACATTGTTTTTAAATTTAATAAATTCATAAAACTAAATCAATTTCTGCCATTTTTATATCTTCTATATAAATCAGATATTCCAATGTCAACAAAGCATAATACATTGCTAGCAACATTCATAGATTATACAGTTCTCTTTGCTTCGCATAACTGCCTAAAAACAGCTACTCAACAAGTACAAAAAAATATGGATAAGACAATGTATTGGTTCAAAACCTGGAATATTTAAATTAATGAATGAAAAACTACACAAGTTATATATACACAACTAAAACTCGATACAAACAACCCTGAATCAATAATAATGAATAACAAGCCAATACATATCCCACAACAAGCTAAATACCTGGGGATACACATTGAAAATAAATTGACTAAATAAGATTAAAATTCAAACAACTGCGGCTTCTGTGGGCTAAATCAAACCTGACAATGAATAACCAGCTACTGCTTTATAGAACAATTATAAAACCGATATGGACATATGGAACAAAAATTTAGGGTATCTCAATTAAAATAAATATTGATTTTGAATTAATTCGAACCAAATGGTATGTGAGAAATAATGATCTACATCGTGATTTAAAAATATTGAAAATGAATGAAGAAAATATTCTGAGTTAAAAAATATAACTGTGCGGTGTTTGCTAACTGTGCAAAAACTCTGCCAGAATAACAAAGAAGAAAAAATAAACGGCTGTAAAAAATACAGGCCACATGACTCAATAAATAGATTTTAAGTTTCCAAATAAATAAAAAAATGGAAAAATTAATTTTAAAAAAGAGAAAAAAAATTTACTATAGAATACAGAGTATAGTTATGGTTTAACCAAAATGTAATTAAAATTACTAGGTGACATTAAGACACATGTAAATTAAAATGGGAAATAAAAAAACAATTCTGCTATTATTTTAGAGTTGGAGTTAATATTGTTTGTAGAACACTGTATTTTTGCCGTAAAATAGAAAGTATGTATACACAGTGAATGCAAGAAAATCATCCACCATAAAAGCAACAAAAATTATTTAGAATATGATAACGTTATTATAACTAATTAATCAACACAGATTTTAATTAACCATTCAATTTAATAATTATACAATTTACACCAAAATAAAAAAAAAACAAAATAAATAAATAAAAAAAATGATATGTATCTACTTACTAAAAGACAAAAAACTTACATTTGGCGGGATATTTTACAAAGGTAAATAACTACAATATATATTGTAAAAATTATAACATGTTACATTGCAAATCGTCTAAAGAAAGTGTTGGTTTTAATATTTAAAAATCTTATATTTAGTAGAGCCTCCTTACATTTCAGTTGTTCTGAACAATTTTTGTTCTAGTCTAAATCATATTACAATTCATACAATTCAAATTATTGTTAAATAATATAATACTCATATTTCCAGTTCAAATGAAATTTTTATTTTATTTTTTAACAATTATTTATAATTCAAATTTGTTACGATTTAAGCAAATACAAGGCCCATATACGATTAGGAAAAACCAATAACCATTTAGCAAGACATTCAAATGAATAAATCGAATTAACTAAGTTAAACTAAATTTCAAGTTGTGTACTAAGATGATAACCATGTTAAATTCTGGGAAAAAAATTATACTACAAAACTTATACGAGGGAACCCATAACTTAGAGGCTGATAGCGGGATAATATTTGTAATACATGTTATTAGATTTTTATACTTAATTTTTTTACCAGATTAAATTTTTTAATTTGCTGATGCACAAGGCTACCTACTATCATGTTTTTTAAGTCCTGTTTTTATTTATTTGTATAACAATTAATTTCAATATACAAAGGTATATTTGGAGTAACCATGTCTTTTCTGATTTAAGAGCATAACTTTATTTTTATTTTTAGCGATAACTAAATTGAAAAAAGTTTTTAAATTTTTGAAAAAATCAATACACTCAAAGACATTCAACATCCCAACCTTCATTGCAGTAACCAAGAAAACCAATACCCCATAATGGTTGACAATTGATAAGAATGATATATAAAATGAATTCAACGAATAATTTCTAAGCTTTGACTTACACAGAAGTTATGATTACAATAAACAAAGCTCTCAACATTTTTTTTCTTCACAGATTCACAGCACAATAGTAAAAGAATCTTACTAGTAATAAAGTAATGAAAAATTGAAATAAAAAAGAAAAATAATAAACTTATTAAATTTGTTCATGTTTTGCTTCTAATGATAATGCAGGTGAGTCCGTGTATATATAGCTTGTATTTGGATGTCCTTGTTTAATTCGTAATTTTTAGGTTATTTTTCTTGGAGGACCTTTTGCTTAGATCCAAACAAAAACTAAATTTTTCTTCATTACAGCGTAATTTATAATGGACAATGAAATGGTTAAAGGTTAATTTGAAATATGCCTCTGCGAATACTAATTTTTAATATTTTACAAAATTTTATTACAAATACATTAAAATTACGTGATAGTTAACCAATTCCAAAAGCAAGAAGTAATAATATCATTTTTTATTATTTTTTTAGTTTCTAAAATTCAAATTTACACATTTTATAATCTTGCACACTTTAATGTTTATTTCTTTAACCCTTTCATTCCTAATTTTTCATTTATATCCGAATGAAGAAAAATTTAATTTAACCATATTTTCTTAATATTGTGAATCTAAAACAAAACAAAAATGTTAAGAACTGTGCTCTATTTTAAGGGACTTAGGTAGTGAAAGTGATTATAAAACTCAATATAGATTTTACCTGTTAAATATAAATTTTCTTTAAGACAAAATAAATGCAATTTGCAATTAATTAATTTTAAAATACCAAATTAAAAACCATTTAAAATCATAGAAATATTCATGAATATTTTACTTTAATGTAATTAAACTGACATTAACATTTTTTTATTCATAAAATGCATAATAATGTGCCCATTAAAAATTATGTGACCAGAATATAGAAAAGTCATATTAGTGTAAAGTAAAAAAATTATAATTATTTAAGTACTTTAGCTTGTAGTAAAGTTCTTATAAATTTTTATATTATAATTTATTGATTATTAATTATTTGCATATTGACACATGTATATATATCCTCTACTATATAAAAATATACATTTTTTATATCTCTTATATATGGACTCGGTAAACTATCGATAGATTTCGATGAAAAAATTTTTAGTTTTACCATTTTTCAAAATTTGGGTTGGTTCTGGTGGCTGTGATACAACTCCTAGCATTTATAAAAATTATTTACAAAGTGTTGCAGACATGAAAACTCTGGTATGATTTCAAAATTAAACAAAAACCTTTTTTATCGTTTTTCAAAGTTCTGACTGGTTCAGGAAGCTATCATACAATAAAACAAGCACTAATTAAATATATTTCAAAAACCAAATGTAATAAAGATCTTAAAATTTGTAGTTAGGTACTCTTTCAAAAATAAACAAATATACGTCTATTAAGATTTTTGAAAACTTGGACTTGATCAGCGTCGCGAACTGTGGTTTAGCTGGAATTCTACATTGGTATTTTTTACATCGTGATAGATATTTTTCAAAGTGGCAAAACTTCGTTGACAATTGGTATTCCATTTTTAGAAGATATATTTTCAAATAATGAGTTCACATCAAACCTCCTTAAAACAATCCTTAAACGTCTCACCAGAACTTATATATCATACTTTACAATCTCTACCCAATGCATTATCAAATCTCTATATCACCCTGTATAGTTTTTTTTTGTTTTGAGCCTCATCATAACTCTAAATATTAACTACTAGGTATAATTTTAAAATTATTAAATTCAAAAAAAAAAATTCTTTTAACTTCAATCATTTAATAATTTTATACGTAATAATATTTATCAATACCTAAGTGAATATATGTATAATAAATTTTTAAATTAGACAGTAATGCCTGCCAATATAAAAATAAAAATAAAAAAATTTTAATTCACTATAGCAGAAAAGATATATTACAGTTTGGCAGTGCATTACATTCACTCAAATAAAATAAAGTATAAGTACCCTATAATCACATATTTATGTTCAATTCAATTGATTTAATGGAATTTTCACAAGAATTTTCACTTTTCCTAGAACCAAATGGTATTATACAATACATATACATAGATATACAAACAGTAGATATATAAAAGAAATTGACTTGATGTTGATGTGATTTATTGCACAGACTAACCGTTGATTGCATCATAGTAAAAAAGAAATTTCTTACAATTTCCTATTTTACTTTAAAAGCTTTTTCTGATTATTTGTTTGAAGAGGTGTTAAAACTTCCGCAGGTATTAAATGAGAATGATATATTTTTGTCATAGAAATAATTACAAATTAAAAGTTTCAAAAGTCACACATGTACATTTGATGAACATTTCATTATTCTTGTTCGGTTAACGTGATCTGTTTTCACATGACGATAACCAATGCATAGTAATTTGGATTGATGTGCATGTTCACAAATATATACTTTAGTAGACAAACCGCAGCTAAAAAGTACATACGAAATTATAAAGTTATATAAAATAGTACTATATATAATGGCATACATACCTCATATGTACTTTATATGATGAAGGTTTATTGAAGTTTCCTTAAAATTGTTTCTTTTTTTTTATTTTACATCAAAAATTGGTGTGCTACAGTTATTTTTTTTTGTACTTACGTATGAGAGATTTTTTAAATCTGTTTTTTGTACAATCATATTCTGTATTAAAATTGGACCAATGTGTTGAAATTTAAAATTTATTACAATTAATTTTTAAACATTTTTGTTAAAGAAAAGATAGTTTTACAATAGGTATATACGTCAATCGAAATTAAAACTAGAAATTTTGATGTTTAAATTATTCAACTATTGTGAAATTATATTGTGAAATTATATTGCGAAATAATATTGTGAAATTCCTGATCATCTTTCACTTCACATAACTGAAATAATTTTATTAATCTAATTTGAATCGTAAAAAACTTTTATTATTAAAATTAGCTAATTGGCATAATATCTTAACGAATTGATAGACTCGAAATATTTTATCAGTTTCACCGGAAAAAAGCACAAAAAATAATATCTATGCAATTAGAAAATGGCTTCAATCACAAAAGAAATTTTATATAGAAATGAAATTAATATGTAAGTATACTATTTTGGGCCCTAATATGTAATTTTCTATATTTAACAAAAAAAAAAATGGAAATTCTATATAAATTTTATTATTTTGTATTAAATTACAAAACTACTAATTATATAGTACCAAAATAAAAACACAATATTCTGTTTAACATAATTATTACATAGGTGTGTATGTATTTATATTTAACAATATTTCTTAATTAATAATTTGTCAATATTATTTTATTGTAGGTATTGTCTTGATTTAACTGAAATCATAAAAAGAAATTTACATAAATATATTCTTATATATATATAAATATAAATATACAGGGTTCCAATATCACAGATTAATAAAGCTAAAATTGTTTAACGAAATTAAAAGAAGTAAAACAGTTAAACATAGTTAGTTAGTTAGGTTTTTGAATAAATTAGATAAATGCAAGATTATTTTGATATTCCTCAAAATATGTGATGAATGAAACATTCATACAGTTTTTTTCAAATTTTTAGGACTTACAGATTTAGAAATTAGAAGTCAGTTATTTCATTCTGTAGGTATTGAACCTAAATTTTTCGAGCCAGCTCAATGATTACCCAGCCTTATGATATTTAATTTCATTGCATATCTGATTAAGTAAATATTCTTTAAATTGAAAGATAACAAAAATTTATAGTTTTTTCAACAACATCAACAATTTAGTCAGTCAGTACTTTGTGGATTAAATTAATATCATTAGATTAGTTCAAGCATATACTCTTTCTTTACCCATTAAATTAGTTCAATAAAAAAAAAGCAAATATATCATGTGTTTTGCAACTCAAATCCCAAATCGTAGTTCTGGATAGCATAACTTCAATTCTAAAGGACATTAATTAACTTCCAAATAATATTTTTAGTGAAACGTACATACATACATATGTACATTTGAACTCAAGATTGAAAGTTAAAACTGATAGATATGTCTGTCAAACAAAATCAGATTGGAACTGGATTTTCGCAAAATCGTTCGTTCGTTCCTGAAATTTTTTATTGTTGTATTGATTTTTAAAAATTTTTTGCATAACCCTTTTGCATTTGATTTTATACTTGTCAAATATTGACATTTTACTAGATTTTGTACATGATAGTTAACTCCATTTTCAAGTTGGTGAACTTACTATTAGTAAAGTCCATGGAGTATCATGCTTATAAAATGTTGATATAGATTAGATTAGATTTAATTTATTCCGAGAAGGATCCAGTCCCTACATAACCGCAGCCGCAAATGGGCTTATTGTGATAGCCCGGTTTTTTTTTTTTTATTGAGTCTCTGACTGAGTCCTTAAGGATACCTGATTTTGTTATGACACTCAGGATAATCTTCAATGGTAAGTTGATATAACAAATTGGGTTATTTCAAAATATAATTTAAAAACATCCTGAGAGTACAAGATATATGAAATATTTATCGTTGAAAAGTTCAGGCGAACATAAAATGTAATCGAAAATAATTTCTGAAAAAGAAAATTTTATAAAATTTAATTTTTAAAAAATCCTAAAGACATGGCAGTATAAAAAATATTATAATATTTTGCTGATGAAAAACCAATTTTCATTTTAGAACATTTTTATTATAAAAAACAAATGATAATTACAAAAATGTCAAATACATTTGACTTGAATACTGTTCTACAATAATTGCATTTTCAACAAATATACCATTATTTGTTTTTAAAATAGAAAATAATAAATAAACTTATTATTTAAGTAGTCGTTAATATATGTTGAAGATAATAACAATTATTCGCTAAGAAATATTTTCAACTTAAGATAATGTATAATGGTTTGAAAATGTTTGAATTTTACAAAATTTAAATGTTATGTAGTTCAATATGTGAGTAATTCAATAGGTAAAGAATAATACCCTTTGTTGTTACATCGGTTTGTCCAAACATTTGTATTCAAAGCTCCTACCTCAAAATACCAAGGCCCAATTATACAAAACGCTCACACTTCCGATGCTGCTATATGGTTCTGAATTGGAGTGGTGGAGATTACCATAAGCAACCGAGTGGTTGCTATCTAATTAAGTGGAGATTACCATAAGCAACCGAGCATGCACTTGGTATCTTTGAGAGAAAAATTCTTCGTCGCATTTATGGTCCTGTGTCTGACGAAGTGTTTCGGGGAACTATATAAAATGCCGAATTGCCAGCTGTTCAACGACAACGACCTTGCCAAAATAAAAAAATCAGAATAAGATGTATCCATTGGCTAGACCATGTAGATCGTATGGATGAAAATGCTCCTGCTAGAAAACTCATGCGAGAAAGGACCCCAGGAACGTTTAGTAAAGTGAGAGTACACCTTCGTTGGTCTTACACCTTCGTTGGAGAAATAAAGTATCGGCAGATATGGAAAATCTTTATATTTCCAACTGGAGAGATTCCACTCGTGACCGAAGTCAGTAGAGGAAAATTTTGCATCAGGCACAGGACCTTTAAGATCTCCCCCACCCAACAAGTAAGTAAGTAATAAGGTAATATCATATTATATTACAATGAACTTATATTGGTAGAAATAATTTCTTGATTTTAGAAGTATGTTTTACAAAGTTTAGACTTAATGTTTTTCCCACTGTGACTTTAAGAAGCTTTTGAAAAATTTAATTTAAACTACTAATTTTACAACGTTTACAAAAACAAAAACCTTATACGAAAAAAATATTTTAAGACCGAGAACTGTCGAAAATAATAAACTTTTGAATGTTAAAAATTAAATAATTATTATTAAAGTGTAATACACACAAAAAACTCATAATACAATTGATGAAAATAGTCGAATATTTTCCTTCTAATTTAACTAAATAAATTTTTTATCATACAGATATACGTATTTCATCTGCTACTTGCATTTTCCACAATTATACAAATTTTACTATAACGCTAAACTATAAGTATTTTTAAAAACTAGTATGAGGGCTTAATTAAAAAAAAAACAAAGAAAACCGTCAATCAATATGGTGTTATGACATCAGACTACTAATCAATAAACTCGCTCAGGGAATTGCATTGTTTAATTGTATTTTTTCGTTCATTAATACCTGAATAATTAAGATGTTTAATAAAACCAAAACAATTTTTTTTTTTGTGAATAATTTGGTAATAACTTTAACAAAATGAAATTATGTTAAAAAAAATCAATTTCTCAATACAGTAGTAACAGTTTTCCACATTTAATTAGTTGATATATTATCAAGAAAATTAATAAATAAATAAATATTCGAAAAAACATTACACGTTCGATTTTATATAGTAAAAATTGCAGTACCTACTATACTTAATGTACATAAAGGTAATTTTACCTTAATTACTAACAATAACATAAAAATAAAAGTAAAATAGTCAATTTTACTACCCTTTACATATCATATACTACCCTTTTGGGAAATGAGTTTTAATTGCTTTCAATAAAAATCTGAACATGTTTACTTAAGTAGGTACTTTTATAGAATAAATTAGTTACTTATGCACTAAAACAAAAAGTCATTAATTCCATAATATAAATAAAAGTATAAATGTAGGAGTTTAAACGCAAATAATTATTGTACAATGTACACTGGTAGCTATTGTTTACCATTATTATATATGTACTTATAATCTAAAATTGTGAAAGAGTATTTACAATCATTGTAAATTAATGTTGATAATCATTCATTAATTATATATATAAAAAAAAATATATTAACAATTTATTCTATTTAAAATGTAATTTAATATTTGAAATTCTATTACAACCACAATTTTTATTTATTTTATATTATAAATTTTGTTGTATATGCTACCCACAATTCTGTGTTTAACATTATAGTGAATTCACATTTATAGTGATATCGGCTATACGTCAAATATCCTAAATGTTAAATATCCTGCCAAAACTCCTAAAAGTTAGTTTTTATCTTAGGAGCATTGTAAGTAAATGTCCTAATGCCAAAACTCCTACAATTTAGTTTTTATGTTAGGAGTATTGTCAATGAAAAATTACCTAATTTTTAGAAATGACAAAATTTCTAACAAAAATGACAAAACAATAATATAATATTTATAACACTTATTATTACAAAACTCCTAAAAGTTAAATAAAAAAAAGAATATGTTTGTTGTATTATGCATAACGTTATATGTAATATATTCTGGAAAAAACGTTATATGTACAAATATGAGTTGGTATGTATACACATTTAATAAAGTAAAAAGTTATTTCAAAATTTTTTACCAAGCCCACTTGCATTGCTGTATTTTGTGCTCGATATAATGCAGGGCACTCGCGCTGCTACGGATATAACTCCACTAGGTAAAGATACACCTGCGTCATGAAACCACATGCAACAGATATTTTTAAACTTACCATTTTAAAATACTCCAAAAGCAATTAAAGCATCCAGTTTGGATCACTTTGAACTCAGAAACAGTTTAACCTAATTAAAGTCATTCACAAAATTTTACATTTTTAAGAAATGGCAAAACTCCAAACATAACAAAAAGAAAATTTTAATAGAAATGACAAAACTAAAAACATAATTGACAAAACTACTAACAATTGTGACATATCCCCTAACACTTAAAAACAACGTCACAATTTTATAACTCCTGGATTTTGGATTGAAAAAAAGTTTGTGAAGTACTTTTGATATTTTTTTTAGGGGAATTTAGAAGATTTAGCGTAGAGTCGAAATCACCACTTCATATTTTATATGAACAAAAGTATATAATATCAAAAATAATAAAAAAATAATATAGTTTATATTATTTTTGATAATATGTATGTATGATATGTATGTATTTTTAATAATATATATGTAAGAGAATAAAAAGAAGTGAATTATTACAAATCAACAATTTATAATAAATTTTTGCTGACTCTATGAAATATGTAAATATTTATCACTGTCAAATCGCGATGAAATCGATTAAAATTGTAAACCATAGCAATTTTGACATTAATCTTTTTATCACAATTTCTATTAAATAACATTTTAAAAAATAAAAGAGTGATAAAAATGTAAATTAGGATTTTTCTCAAATGTACACCAAAAAAATAAAAAAACTAGAATTTATTTTACTTCTGTTGGTTATGACGGGTTACAGAGCTAGTAACGAAATATTTTTTATTTTTTCAATTTTTTTTTTTTTTTTTTGTCAATTGAAGAATACATTTTTAATAAAGCCGATCAATTTGTTTTTCTCTTCATTCTTATCTTCTATTTTCACTTATATTTTAATATTTATATCTATATATAGAAACTTTTAGATATTAGCTACCTACATTTTGATTTTTTATCATATTTTTCAAATTTTAATTAAAAGTACTTTCGAAAAAGGAGTAGAACAAAAATATTATCTTAAATGAAGGCTGATTTTATGTCTGATGATATTAATAGAATAAAATGTAGAGGAAATAAACCATTTTGAAGGATTTTCTCTTCACTCTGTACCCAAAACCCCTACTTATAGCCCTATAGGGGTATAGGTTTTTGAAGATAGAAGAAAAATATTTTTTTTTATTTTTCATTTTTAATTTGAATATGGTACTAAAAATAAATTGTATAGATGTACTTATATAATGAAAATATTTTTTCGTTATTAAATTTTTGTTAACTAGTAGAAATTACGTTAAGTGCCGGAATTATCAAAGTAATATAAAAAAAAATTAAAATAATAAAAATTTTTGTAATTTGTAATATAAACTTTGAAATTTGATTAAAATTTAATTTATTTAAAGAAAGATATGACAGACAGGACAACATTTGATGGGGAGGTTTTTAATTTAGTGGTTGAATTTTGTATTGATTTGAAATTCTTTGAAAAAAATTTATTTTGTAAATACTATAATAATTAAAATCAAAGATTAATTTGAAAAGCTATATCTTCTAAAGTACTTAATGGATTTACATGGGACAACAGGTACATTAATGGATGGGAATTAGACTTTAAAATGAATATATTATAAAGGTAAAAGGTGATGTAGTTTTCGAGAAATTTGTATTTTAATTTTAAAAACTTCGGGGGGCCATCTAGCCCTTGTTTGGCAGAGTAGAGTTCTGGGACATGATTTGTATGAAAATAGATACTTAGTACTACTTTGATGCAAATTTTAGTGTAGAGATGTCTTGAAATAGCTTCACAATTAGAAAATGATTTTTATTTTTAATCGAAAAAAATATCGAAAAAAATAAAAATTGCTTTTAACTTTTATCGGTAAATAGAAAAAATAAAATTTATTTCGTAACCATTAAAAATAAGAGAAAAATATAAAAATTGAGAATTAACTATTTTATTTGATTGAAAATTTTTTTGATCAGAAATAATTATTACAAACTAGCTTTGTAACCCGTCATAAATGACGGAAGCAAAATAAATCCTAGTTTCTTTTTTTCTTTCATTAGATTCTTTATTCCGAAATTACAGTACTTATGTTTATATCACTTTTTATTTATTTTTATTTATGTTTATATTGGCCTAACACTAATCTTTTTTTTTTATATAACAGACCATACCAACAAATTTGTATAAAATGTTTGTATTTTTGTATGGTATACTCGTACTCAATTCCATTTAGTTATAATTCGTTAGTTGGGTTCCATTTAGTATAAATTATACCGTATTAGCGTTATTGTGGCCTCTGGGAGAGCAAATTTAAAAATGGGATCTTATTTTCATATAAATTTTGTCTCTTGTATAATGTATAGGGATCTTACTTTGCTATATGAATAAACTGTTATTATGGTATTGTGTTATTTTTAAAAAAAATTTCAAAAAATCTTGTATCTAAATTGGTAAAATTTACAAAAAATACAGAAACATTTTCATCAATAATTTTCAATTTAAAAAAAGCAATGTTTTATTATCCGATGTAGAAGTAGAGTTTATTATCCTACTCTACTTCTATCAAGTTCTATTGATTGAACAGTGAACCTGAACAGTGAAGTGAACAGCGAACACTTAACACTGAAAATAAAATAATATTTTTGGAATGGAGCTTACAGAACATACAGAATACAAATACAGCAAATAATAAAAAAAAACAAAAAAAAACAAAAAAAAAACAAAAATAATTTTTTTTGAGTGAAGTGAGTTACGCACACAATAATGCCAAAAATAAAAGGTAGAAGCAATAAAGTAGTATAATGTATAATATTATACAATACAAATATGCTGATACACCTGTATATTATTGTGTATAATATTAAGTAATAAAAATAACCTTTGAGTGAATTATGTTTTGTGTTAAATGCTGTTTGCCTTTTGGTTATTATACCATATTAAACTATTGATTAAATTTCTATTAGTCCTTATTATTATAAATCAAAAATATTGTTTGTTTTATTTATATTATTATTATTATTTATTATTTTTCCTTATTATTTGCGAAGAAGACTAACATTAAATTAAAAAAATATAGTTCATGCAATCAATTTTTCCTGCAAAGGTTCAGCATGGTAGACAGGGGTTAAAAAAAATCACCAAAGCAATTTGTATATATATGCATTTGTATACATATGCAATTTGTATATGTGTTGGAGCGTTCCGTCGAACTTACAAACATCCAGATAAATGCAGAATAATATATATATAATAATTGATATGAAAAAAAGTTAAAGAATAACTCTTTCAGCATGATTTTTTAATAAAACTTATAACAGTTACAGTCTATGAAGAAGACAACTAAACATTTATTAACAAACATTGTTTGACGTTTTATGGTGAATTTTTAAGTTTCCGTATGTTCATCTGAGTAAACTTGGCGCAATTTCAATGCGGTTTTTTGCCGCAAAAGAGTTCTGTATATCTATGATAATAGATAATACAGAACAAAATATTTCCAAAACCACATATTATGATGTTAATTTGACGGTTAATACGTTTTGAAAAGCTAATGAAGAAAAACTGTTCACTTTTTAAAATTTTTGCTCATTACTAAAAAATTAAATCTCATTTTTATATTAAATTATTTTATAATTTCTTCTAATGGATAGAAATATTTTAATTCAACCAATATTATTTAATCATGTGCCTCCTTTTAAAAGGTTTTAACAGAAATTATTATTCTATAAATAGACAAAAAGCAAAAAGTGTTTTTAATTTTAAAAATTATTATTATTATAATATGAATGAATCCAATTGGAAAAGCAATATTAGTATAACTCAATTAAGAAAATTTGATAGAAAATAAAAACAACAAAAACAAACCTTTTTTATTATTATTTTTAAAATTTTAATTAAATAAATAATTAATTATATCTAATTGAGAGGAAAATTAAATCAATAAAATTAAGAACTGTTTATAAGTTTTTTAAAAAAAATATTTTATAGAAAATTTGAAATTTATAAAAGTAGGTAAATTTCATCAGAAAATAAATCAATAATTTAAAAAAAATTACTAAGAACTCATTCTTACTTTTTTGATATTTTGATTCAAATTAAAATAAAATCTTAAACCAAAATTATTAAAAGAAGTGGCAGAAGAGTGAAGAGTGGCTAGAAAAACATAGACTTGTATTAAACGTAAAAAAAACCAAGATAATGTTTTTTGAGGACAGACTATTAATTAATTCTGAATTTGCTTTCAAAAATACTACAATAGAAATTGTCAAAAATTTTAATTACTTAGGAATAGTGATAGACAGCAAACTTAAATGGTATGACCACATAGAACATATAATGAAAAAAATTACACCGTATATTTTTATAATGAGAAGACTTAGAAAAATGTTTACTAAGGATACCCTACCCTATACATTCTGTATAATTCGTATATCTTATCCCCATATTTAAACCCAATTTAGAGTAGAGCTCCACAAATATTTGTAAACAAATTAGACAGACATCTTACATAAAAAAAACAATAAAATTAATTCATCATTGCCCTAGGTTACACCACACCAATATGTTATATACAGACAAATATCTTTCTTTCACCAACATATCCAAATTTGAGCTTTATATGATTTCTTTCAAATAGTAAATGATCATAATTAAACATAACTTTATATTAAATAGAAGCATCGATATTCATAACCATAATACACGAAATAAATCTAATTTCTACTTAACTTTGTTCAAAACTTAAATATTATCATATGTATATAATTTTAAATAATAAATAAAGAAAAAAAAAAATTGATTAAATTTACTTACCGAGTTAAGCCTAGCATAAGATTAAGGGTTTTAAAAAAAGGAAAAAAAAAAAAATAAATCAATCAATTTATTGACTGTTATCTATCGTCAATTAACTGTTATGAAAATTTCATATTATATGAGTTATTAAATTTGAAATCCATTTTATTTTGACAAATTGCTGCAATTTTTCTGTAAAAATGTGTACGTATACAACAAATAAATGGTAAATTATACTGTCTTAGAATGAAAAACTACAAATTCTTATTTTAAAATTGCTACTTAATATTTTAAAGAATAAAAAATAAAATTGATTTTTCATTGTTTGTGAATTTTCAAGATATTAAGTAAATAATTAAATACAGTTATTTTAAAATAATTACCGAACTATATGTTAAATAAATAATAATATGATGAATGCAATTTTCTACAGTACTGTATAAACAACAGTCATATTAAATATTTACAAAGAATAACCTTCTATAAGTAAATTTAGAAAATATTTTAATATTTATGATTGTGTGTAAATTAATTTTTTTTACCACAACAACAAAATCAGTGGCCTCAATAGCCGAGTAATAAAGTACTCGAGTAAAACTTTTCAAATAATGAAAATTACTGAAAATTAATTTTCAATACAACTACATCGGTTCCAATATAATATAATAATATTAAAAACTAATAAAAATAATGTAATACACAAAATATGTACACAAAAATATACCAAATAATATAAAGGTCCACATTCCGAAAGGGAAAAGAATCTGTAGATCCTACTAAGAAATTTATCTATAGATCCCACTGTTATACAAAAAAATAAATAAATACAACAAAATGATAAAAATATAAAAATCAAATATGATTTGCGTTGGCAAACCAAAGTCTTCCTGTCTGCAAAGTCAAAAAATAATTTTCAGGTCTTTGTTATTCAAGTGAATAATCATCAGGACAGCCTGAACAATCGTCGTTCTATTTGCAGAATAAGTGCTGAAATAAAAGAAACTATTCAATAAATTTGAGCAAAATGTGAAGCGTTTGCAAACAAAGATTTTTTCTTGACCAGAAGAACTCTAATCTAATCGGCTAAAAAGGTGTATCCAGATTCATATATAGTAGATCGCAAAGATTCTTATATAGAGTAGAGTAGATTCAGATAGAGTAGATCCATCGAGGAATTGTTACAATAGACCTAATGACCTCAGTGACATTATGATAACAGGACCAACCCTTAACTAAATATATCTCATTTAATTTAATTTTGTATAAATACAAGTAATAATAATTTATTATATAGTAATAATAAAAATTGTGTTATTTTTTATTTTAGGTTAAGATTAGTCTGAAATATCGATATTTTTAAAATGAAAAATAAGCATGAGGCAAGCAAAATTTGTTTTTTATTTAAATACAACATTAAATACTAAAACTAAATCCAATCATATCAAAAATAATGTCTACATCCTCCTATATCCTTTCTACATATAGTACCACAGCAAATTCCAAACATTTCTTAGGTTTTCTAACTTAAAACAGCTGATCAATATTATTTCTTGTGAAAAAATATGGCATAATCCGAAATTTTCAATTTTTGTAATTCAACACCCAATTTAAAGAAACCTATGTAAAAATTTGAATCGAGAATTGCAGAAAAGTAAAACATGAAAAAGTAAAACAAATTTTATATATATACCAATACCAGAGAGATCAATAGTTAATATATGTGGTTACTAGTATACCAAAATTTACTTTTTAATTGTACCATCATTTTCGTCCTTAATCACCCCCTAGTTGTCTAAATTATAAATTTATATACATAAAGGTTCCTAATCTAATATTTGGTTATTTGTAAAAAATAAATAAAAAAGGGTATAATAAGAACTAAGAATAGAAGATCAAAAAAATTATTTGTATATTATATCTATTTATTTTGGACTATTTATTTTTGTATAAAATAAAATATGAAGACCATGACCATCCCGTCTCATGTAAAGTATATTGACTACAAATATACTAGTCTATTACAAAAAAATTGGTCACCACATTATTTATATGTTAAGCCCATATTAGCATAATAATTTCATATTCGCACCCCCTCCCCCACCCCCATCCTTAACTTGCCAATAAGTTTTAGTAAATGAAAAATAAAATTAGAGCTTTTATAGATATGAAGTAATTGCGTATACAACCTTTTTTATTGTGATCATTTTAAATGTGGGCCCAACTTTTTTGCAATAGACCTAGTATAAATACATTTTATATAGACGAAAAAATATATACAATACATATTATTATGCAATAAAATAAATAATAACAATATAAAATATAAAATATAATACATATGAAAACCCGAAAAGTATTAAAATTGAAAATTTAATTAACAAAAAAAAAATATATAAACATTAAAAATATAACTTTTATATTTGTTAAAAATGATTAATACATAACGTTTATATAGAGCAACCACATTTTTGTTTTTTTTTTTTTGCTTGTACCATATATTGTAACTAAAAATTCACACACAGACAAGATACTTACGCATAATAATGGCAACAGTCATTTGATAATAATATGCAATATTAACACCTGTTGGGTACTTAACTGAACTACTATTAGATGAATTTATTTTGGTGGTAATAACAAAACAAAAATTCAAAATATAAAAACAAAAAAAATCAAATACATTAGGTTCTTCTTAATTTTTCCTATAAATAATTTATGTGGAAAATTATAAATTTAAAATAATTGTGCGCATGTTTTTTTTCCATGAATTCCATCAACGAAAAGTATATTGACAAATACAAAAATACAAATACAAAAAACATCGCAAGAAAAACGTGGAAAATTTGTTGATTTTCTTTTTCTTCATTTTCCTTTCTGTTCCAATATGTTTATTAATAGTACTATACAAAAGCACGTGCATAAAATAACGGTATTCCCAATACATATTTACTAAAAGGATAATGGTTTAGTTGTATTTATTTACTACATAAAAAAAAAAAAACAAAAAATTTGTATATTGAAAATGAAAATTAAAATTTTTTAATTTTTTATATTAGCTTATATAATTTCTGTCATTTTATGCGTATATTATATTTTCATTTTCATTTTCTTTTTTTATATTTATAACTATACATTATTTTCAGAATTTTCTAAATTTTGTTATTATTATTTTTTGAAATTTTGTGATCTTTTAAATAAAATAAAGAACAAACAAATATTATTTTTGTCGTAGGTACATATTTTATCACTCTTTTATGCTCTTTTTTATAATATTTTTATCATATTTTTATAATATATTTAATTTAATACTAAAAAGAAAAAGATTTTTCAGTAGATATACATAACTGTTTGGAATGACTTAAAAACTATTTTATTTTTAAATATTTTTTTGTTTGTTTTTGTTCTTTTTTAAAAATTTAGTTTTAAGTGTTCTGCAAAAAAGTATAGATATAATAAAAAACAGAAATATTTTTTAAGGAAATTAAAATTGAAAAAAAAAAATGATTACAGCTTTTTAACCGTTGTTAGTTTTTTAAGCCACATATAAATATTATAGAACAGATACAAAATACAAAAACACAATACATTATAAAAAAAATTATATCACCAAATTATTGGTCGATTATTGTGATGTCACTTATTGGTTTCATTCAGTGACGTCACGCGCAAAATAATACATTCAAATTCTAATTCAATTTGATCATACATACATAATAATATTCAATTTAAATGTTGAAAATCATGTATAGGTTAATTGAGATTTTTGTTGAATTGAAATTAAAATAAAAGCGTAAAGGGAAATGTCAAAAACAGTTTTGCAGTCTAATCGACTACAGTTTGATTTTTAAATCATGTAATTTTTAATATGAATCTTAGATGGTTATTTTTACAGTGTAATTTAATTAGTGAAACAAAAATCATATAATCGGAAATGTCATATATATACAAGTCATCTGCATGTTTTAAATTTGTAATTGAATCAACAAAAGTCCTTGTTTGATTCATAGAATGTGTTAAAATTTGGGAAATGTAGTGTTGCGAATCATAAAAATGTAATACAAATAACGGCTCTATAAAATAACTCCCACACGGAATAATTCCCAACCAAATTTCATACAAAAGTGGGACTTATTTCATTATGAAATAAATAGCAAATTGTAGGACTTATTTCATTTTTTTCTAGGGAATTATTTCATAATTAAATACGTCCCAATTAGTGGGATTTATTTTATTTTAACATTAGGTTTTATTTCATTTTCTATGATTGAGAGTTATTTCATAATGAAATAAGTCCAAAAATTTGTGGTAATTTTCAATTAAATGGTGAGAGTTATTTCATACAAAGATGGGAGTTATTTCATTTTCTTTAAAAATTAAAAAAATATCAATTTAAATAGTGTGTAAACACGTTTTTTTGACTAAAAAAGCTTATTAATTAAATGAAATAACTGCGCCGTGCCAACTCGCGTCTCCCGTAAGACAAATAGTTGTAAATACAATAAAATACATAAATAAATAATAAAATAAACCAATTGACCCAGGGAGTTACTTAATTTTTAAAATTGGATATTTTTTCATAATGAAATAAATCCCATAATATGGGGGAGTTATTTCATTGTTTTTAAATTGGGAATTATTTCATAAAGAAATAGCTACCAAGGTGTGGGATTTATTTCATTCTTGGAGTAGGAATTATTTCATTTTCTGTTTTGGGAATTATTACACTTTATAGCCGAAATTATTTTATTGGGTGTTATTTCAATGGGAGTTATATCGTAGAGCCACAAAAAACTGGTAAAAGTATTGTGACAATAATATCAAAAATAAATATATCAATCACTTACAATGCAATTGAGACAAACACATTTTTGTCAACATTGTCAAACTAGATGTTGGAAATGTAAATCATCGAATGGTTTTTGCGTTTGTTCTTAGTTCGACGTTTCCGATCATAGCTTAAGAAATACATATACATACTTCCATAATTATTTCATCATTGTTAGCTCATATGATTTAATATGAATTTTAAACCCGCCTCAATTATATGTTTTCTTTATTACTAATAAATGATATTTGAGTAAGAACCACCGTTTTGTATATTTTTTTATTTTTTGCTTAAAAACTTATTAAATATTTTATGTGGTGTAATTTACTATGTAATTAGCTTTTATTAATAATTTATGTATGATGAAATTTCAAATGTATTAACAGTTTTTTACTTAATACTTTCGATAATTAATGTTATCATCTTATAATTTTTGTTGCCAACTTGTAATTATTAATCTTTTTTATTAAAATAAATGTCAAAAAATTATTGAAGGCACACTTTGGTAACAACTCAAAATAAATGGAACTACACGCTATTTAAGAAAGTTTAGTTCCAGACAATAGTAGTAGATTTCCACATTTAATGAGTTGATAAGCCAGAAATTTGAAAAATAAATACTGGAAAAGTGTTGTAGTTACCGTACTTTATTAAGTCAAGACAGTATACTTAATTAGGAAATTCTACCTAAGTTACTGTCAAGAACATAAAAAAAAAATAATAATAAAATTGCAAAAATATATTAAATTATTTAAGCACGAAAAAACTGATGTAAAACATATTTTCATCTTATGATTGATAATATTAGTTGTTTCAGTTTGTTAGTCCTAGGATCTGAATATACAACTAAGTATAGCATTCATTTTAGTTAACTCAGTGTTGTCTTTTATTAACATTGAGAAACTCAGATTCATGTTATTTTTGGTAACAAGAACTACCTTTTCATTGTCAAATATTTTTAAGTGAACTAGCAGCTACAATAGAACAATTGAGCTTTCAATTTTACCAACAAGCTCTTTAAATCTAAAATAAATCCATTATATAAATATTTTTGTTTTCTATTTTTTTTTTTTTTCAATAATAGTTTTAAGTGTACTGAAAAAAGCACTAATATATCCTAATGTAATAAAAAACAGAAATATTGAAAATATATAAATATCCAAAAACAGACCTCAATAACAACATGTATATAGCTTAGATATATTTATGATGGAAAACAAAATTATGATATCTATAGTAAAAATATTGTTTTCCCATTCAAATCAATAAACCTGAAAAACATTGTTTCTTACTTCACCATTAAACATAAACAAAAAAAAAAAATAAAATAAAACAGGATCATAAATTCTGATACAAAAATATAAAAAGGACACCAGTATGAAAAAAAAATATGAAATAAAAAGAAAACAAAAATAAATAATTCACCAAAAAAAAAAATATTTTGTGTAAATATTTGAAATGGAATAAATGAAAGTATTCATCTCAGATACCACAACAAATTGATATCATTTCGATTCATTTTACAATGACAGTTTAATATATGGTAAATTATAAAAATTGCTATACATCTGAGTACAATTTATGAAACAAACAAAAACAAAAATATTTAAATGATTTGTAGTAAACAAAGCAAAAAAAAAAAAATTACACTTTAACAAAAAAGCCATGGTTCCTACAACAAGTCGCAGCACAATCAAAATCAAAATGTCTACGAATAAATATATACATCCGACCTATGTCCCCTCTGAAATAATTGCAATTGAGAAGATGACGAAGAGATGAATATACTGTAAAAAAAAATATATATATATATATAGAGATATACATATATAAAGAAAAAATATATAGTTTAAAAATAATTCATATTTCAGTCAGAACATATTACACCCAAACACACCAGCTTCACCACATAGAAATATAAAACAAATTTATAATGAAAACCTTCTCAAGACTAATAACCTTCTCAAGTAATAATTATTTTTTGTAAATAACCGATCTTTGGTTTTTAAAATTATTGGCGGGAAAATAAATCTAATAGTATAAAATAAGATTGGATACACCCACAATAACAGCAAAAGATAGGTAGAGATAAATATATGAAAAATTGTTTAACAATCGTTAAATCTACTAAATTTATAGTATTTCACAAATTCACAAAATTTTGAGATTTTGAGCTTGTAATATATTAATCAAAAACACCATCAAAATAGAATTTTGTGAATTGATCTAAAACACAAATCCATCTCTATCCGTTACAGTTTTGGATGTGTTATTATGTGCAAAACCGTAATACCAAAGGAATCCATGAATGCAATACACAAATCTGGTTTTAAAAATACTTTTCTCTACAGTCCAAATTTCCACTTTTTTCATTTTCAGTTAAAATTTTGCATGAAAATGAAATGATTTGATTGAACATTTCCCAAAAAGAAGAGTTTTCCATAGAAATAAATCATTTTTCTAAAATCAACAAAAATGATCGTGTAAAATAGTCTTAACATTAAAATTCATTTAGCATGAACTTCACCTAAAAAACCTTTCTTATTTTTGAATATCTTTTTTTCCTAAAATTTTCTTATAGCACAATTTATTGTGTCGTACGAGTATATTTAAAATAACACATGTGAGCTATTAAGCGGTAAACATTTTCATGAGTTATTTTGTTTTCGTTTTTTTTTTTTTAGAACTCATAATTTATTCTATATGGTTGAAAAATTTCCGTACATAATATCAACTAGAATAGGTAGATTTTACATTATTTAATAATAATGTTTTATTTTCTTATATATTATATATGATGTAAAATGTTAAAGGATAAAACTAGGATAAAATAAAACATGTTGTTGCAAAATTTAAAAACAAACCAAATCAGCGAAATTATTACCTTTTGCAATGGCAAATATATTTTTTTTTAATTTAGATAAAATTTTTAATTTTTGTATAATTGTATAATATAAAAAGGATAATAAAATTGCATTCTGTATGAAGAAACCAAAATAATTTTTAAAAAAAATTAATTATATATATTTAAAAGTTTTTCTAATTACAACATTTTGCTTCTCTTGTGTACTCAAACTCAATGATTTAAAACTCATTAATGGAACAAATTATCTTAAAATATAATATTATATTATAAAATAATTAAAAATTTAATAATTCATTTTGATATATGTGATTCATACATGGGAAATGTCTCGTAAAATTTTATGAAAACACACATAAAAGTTGAGCTTCTGAACATGAGAGCATACGGTTTAAATATAAAGTACGCTTTATTGAAATGTTGATGACAAGAACAACTAATACAGCACAATTATACGTCATATAATTTCTGAAACAATTAAGTATATGTATATAAAAATTCTAAAGAATTACACAGCACTTTGTTTGAAATATAAAAGCGCTTAAAAACAAGGGCAAAACATACACAAATTACGCAAATTACCTTTATCACACTGATGGGGTTTTATGGCAGTTATATTGTTATCATCAAATATCAATTTAAATTAATATGAACGTCTCATTATAAAAAAAAATCATGTTATGAATTGAAGCTCCAAAGCTCGAGATTGTTTAAAATGAACTAGGGATATTTTTGAACAATTCAAAAACAAAAGCTAAAATTCATTTTATATGATTTTCAATATCAACAGTTTATTTTGATTTTAAAATATATAAACAAAGACAGTTTTAACTACAGGTTTTTAATAAAATAATTTTATTTAATTATTATATTATAGTAATTAATTTTAAAATTATATATCTATCTATAACACATTGACATATGTAGTATGAAGTATGTACATATTAGTTTTAAAAATTATGGTTTGAATAAATAAAGTAAAGCAAATAAATATAAAATTCAAAATGCAAAAAACATAAGTTTAAAAGTGTAAATGACATTGTTCAAAATATACAAAAAAAAATGATTATGGCTTAATTTTAATGTAATTAAGTTATACCTTAAAATTATTTAATATTAAAAGAATTTGCATAAATTTTAACTCATATTTCTATTTGAAAACTAATTTTCCAATTTATAGCTTTGAAACTCATTTCGTCTATGAACTATCTTTGTCTGTTTCACATAACATTCTCTTACTGAATTACATGTCTTGAAGAAGTAAATTTAAAATAAAAATGTATTTAAATATAAATACATAATATGTATAGTTATATCCAAGTATTAAATTGGCTAGTAAAAAAATATTAATTAAATTCTATTTAACGTTTCCATTTTGATAGCTCAAAAGTTTTATGAAAAATTTCAAATCAAACATTTAGACGTTATCTGTTATCTGTTATCTGTTATCTGTTATCTGTTATCTGTTATCTGTTATCTGTTATCTGTTATCTGTTATCTGTTATCTGTTATCTGTTATCTGTTATCTGTTATCTGTTATCTGTTATCTGTTATCTGTTATCTGTTATCTGTTATCTGTTATCTGTTATCTGTTATCTGTTATCTGTTATCTGTTATCTGTTATCTGTTATCTGTTATCTGTTATCTGTTATCTGTTATCTGTTATCTGTTATCTGTTATCTGTTATCTGTTATCTGTTATCTGTTATCTGCTATCTGTTACCTGTTATCTGTTATCTGTTATATGTTATCTGTTATCTGTTATCTGTTATCTGTTATCTGTTATCTGTTATCTGTTATCTGTTATCTGTTATCTGTTATCTGTTATCTGTTATCTGTTATCTGTTATCCGTTATCCGTTATCCGTTATCCGTTATCCGTTATACGTGATTCATTATACGTTATTCGTTATCCTTTATAGGTTATATGTCATCAAATGATTGTTACAAATGATTCTTAAATGATCTTGAAAATGAGTTAAATAACAACTAAAATAAATTGTATGAAATGATCAAAAACAGCTAGATTTAGAGCACTACATAACTAAATGGTGAAATCAAAAATAATGTTGGATCTACTCATTATTACATTCTCAATATGTCTGGTTGTATTGTGAAGTGTCTTTAATTTAAATTTCCATATTACACTAATTTTCTAATAAATTTAATTTTTATTATATATATTTAAAAATTAATAATTTTATACAAATCTGATTGCAGTTATTTTAACATTATAATTTTGAATCAATTAGTTACTGGGTAGTAATATTCCCGTATTCACCCACTCATCGAAATTCGAGAAAATTTGATAAATCTTACTCAATTTCATTACGAATTGTTTTTCATAATTTACATTTATTCTTCGCACAACATAATTATTTTGTTTTTATACATTTATCTTAGACAACAACCGTATATGTAATAATTAATTTAAATGTAATTTATTTAAATAGTTCTGACGATGGGTCGAGTAATTTAATAAAATAAAATGTTTGTATGTTAAGATATATGTTTATACTTGTACATTTTTTGAAAATTTTTGAATAATATTTAGTTTCGCTACATCTCTTTTTAAATAGCTACTTCATTTTTTAGATTATGTACTTCGTTATTAAGATTAATTATTTTCTTGTTTTCTTGTTATTGAATTACCTACTGAATTATGAATTACATTACGATACTTTGAATTACTAAACTCTGTACGAGTTTTATAAGCTCTTTGAGTATAGAAATAAATAAATAAAAATAAAAATCAACCATTTAAAAGAATAATAATATAAAAACCGGTTTCGAAATGTTTAAATTTACAAATGATTATACATGTTGAAGTTGAAATATACTAAATAGAATTATCAAAACTGGTTTTAAGAATACCAAAAGTATACGAATGTCTTTAATTATATTTCTATAAGTGTATTTACGTCACAAACTCACAAACAATTTGGACATTTCATTGCAATTAAAAATATAACAATTTATTTGTGGTAGTCTAAACAAGAATATCTATTATGACACTATTTTAAAATAATTGCTGTACTAAAACTAAATGAATGGTAGATATTCAAATTTCGTGAGTGAGGATAGTTAATTTTTACCTTTAAAATTAAAATTTTATTTCTTATGTCATAAATTCCATCAGTATTATAATAGCTTAATTGCATAATTTTTGTCAATCCATATTTATTTTTTATTATTTTTCAAATCTAATTTTTACCACCTAATATTGCATGTAAATTATTTTTCCATCTGGGTATTATTACATTTTGTTGTATCATTAAAGATCCCTTACTTCTCCTTCCCATCCATTCTTTGGATATTTCCTTCATTTTATTACATCAATAAATTCTTATACTGTCAAAAACAAATTGCTAAATTTTCCAATTCTCTTGTTTCTTTCAATTTCAATGAAACAATAAACATCATAAATATAAAATTTAAGTATTTATAATATTTAATATAAGCAACAATTAAAATAAATAAAAAATGTTTCTAATAATTGTTATTTACAGTCACAAAACATAATAAAATCTTTGACATTTCGGGATATTAAATATATAATTACTTTAATTATATTCAATTTGATTGAAAGTGATATATGAAAAATTTTATAAATGTACCTGTACATAGAACCTACCTGTAACTGTAAACGAATTTGTTAAATAAATGTGAAGAATGAAAATCTCGATTGGATCTGTTATAGGAATTCCAAAAAAAAGGTAAGAGTTGGAAAATGGTATTTTTTTTAATCTTATTTGTTAAATTTATAAGTTCATTATAAAATTTTCTAGATAAATTATAATTGGTGAATGGGACAAATGTGTCAACTCTGGTAGTGTAGCTTTAAATAAAACAAAGACATTGACTTTTCAAAGTTTTATTTATTAATTTATAAATGTATAACTTTATTCCTCTAATAGAATGTAAGTCTAAAGAATTATACAAAAAAGCACCATTTTATTTCTCATAGTGTTATTTTATACAACGTCATGTACTCACATACACGTAGAGAATTATTTTTTCAGTGATTTTCTATTGATAAAAAAATTTATTACGATCTTAAAATTTAGTTTTTTTTTTAAGGTGAAGGCTCTGCAATATTGTCGGGATTATAATTTTTATTATTACTAAAGAAGCATGAAATGACTTTAATTTTTTATAACAATTCCATTTCTATGACAAGAACCAGGCTGTTTCTTGTCATAGGTTTCAAAATTATCAAGAGGCTATTCATAAGTCATGGTTTGCTGGAATACAATATAACCCTAATTGTTTAAAAGATCCTCCCTATCTCTCATTCAAAATTAAAGCTTGTAAAATATGACTATACTTTATTTTGGGTTATCATCACATGACATTTCATTTGTCAAATACAAAACTCCTAATACTAAAATCCCAAACTTTAAAAATCCAAATTCCAAAATCCGAATTGAATTCATTCAGTGTTTTGGAATTCAATAATTTTACTTGTTTGGAATAATTCAATCCTGCATAAAAATGATTTAAGTAAATATTCTTAAAAAAGTAGATACCCTCTTTTTTGTATCTAATAGAGGCCACGCATAAAATTCATTTAGGTAAATATTCTAGAACAAAACGTTCAATTTTGATTTTGAATCTATTTCTAAAATCCTTCCTAACTCCGAATCTCGCATATTGATTACATTACATTTATATAATATAATTCCAACTAATATATATATATATTATAATGTATATATAATATTTATCATATCCAGTATCCAGCATATCCAGTCAAATAAAATCCAGTCCAATTATATACAGAAAAATGATACTTCAGGCAAATGCAATACATGCATATGACATGCTTCCAATTATCTTCATTTCAATCCAACAAGGATGTGAGGGAATTTTTGAAAAAATAAGGATTTTAACCATTCTGTACATTAAAATCAAAATTATTTACACAAATCTCATCAAAGTATTATTAAGCCATTTCTAAACATGAATATACATCATCATCAACGTCCTGTCACGTCTTCACTGAGGTATAATGAATAAATAGTTGAAATAATATAATGACATATATTTTTCTACAAATTGATTAGTTTTGCTACTTTTGTTATAAACACAGAAATTTTAACTTTGTGTTTGCGAAATAGATTCTATACCATCTTATATCTTATAATTCCGCAAGCATTGCTTATGTTCATGATTTGCTTGAAAACTCATTAACGTGATATTTTCTTAGTCCTTTCAGATATTTTTTTTTTTTGTCCCATCTGGTATATGCCACATAATTCTTGAGTTATTTAAAATCGGGTAAATGAAAAAAGGTGATAAATTAATTCAAAAATCTGTCAGGTTCATAGTGACAGTAAGTATACAAGATTTTTCTTTTGACAGTGCATTGATGTATCCTATGTAAAAAAAATTTATTCAATATCGAACGGTTGAGAAATTTTTTAGTTAATTAATTTTTTTTTCTTAAAATTAAATCATAACTTCGGTTCAAGAGAAGTTCAGACTTTATTATTAAAAAAATATATTTCAAATATTTATTTATAGACCAAATATTATCTCTGTACATTCATTTTTCACTCATCTGGATTTAAACATAAAAATATGAATATTTTTTCAATTTTTAATTTTTTTAATAACGGTATTTTTTCGAATAATTTAACATTATAGTTTTTTTGTTTCAATTGTAACATATTTTAAAATCTATGTGGGATATCAACGCACCACTAGAAGCAGTTGTAGTTGTTGGTAATAGTTGTAGTTGTTGGTAATAGTTGTAGTTGTTGGTAATAGTTGTAGTTGTTGGTAATAGTTGTAGTTAGTAGTAATAGTAGTAGTAGTAGAGGCAAAGGTTGAGAGGAGATTTTGCATGCTTTCACTTCCAAAGGAACAGTCATCAAGCTGGGAGTATTAAAGCATTAAATTTAAATGAATTGAAAAATATTATTATTATATTTAGATCGTAATTGAAAATATTATTGAATTAAATTGAATTAAAATGTACGAGTATAGTTATTTGAAGAAGAAAAATATTGGAATAAGAATAAAGAATATTTATACAAGAATAATATATTAAAGTTAAAGCGATAAATTAAAGTGAATCGTAGATGGAATCCTATACATCTATATGAATCGTTTTTCAATTTGACATACCATTATATACATGAGTTAATCTGATTCCGTATTGCTGTCAGAAACCGATGGAAATTAATTACAGCAAAATTAAGTTTAAATCCCAATATTTTGGTTATAATTCGAACCCGAAACTATGCTCTACACAAAAAGTTTAGTTTATAATAAAGATATAAGTAATAATATGGCATATGACATTTACTTAATTATTTATTAATTTATTGATCCACGGACATGCACATAAATCTGCAGGCCAACGTCAGGTATTACAAATCTTGTTTTAGGAATTTGAAATCTTAAGTTTAAAATAAAACCCTAAAGAATATTGCTTATATGCTTTTGTACTTTTTCAAAAGAATAAGGCCCGTATTACAAAAGTCAGCAAGGTATAGCATCTAAGTTGTCTGTTTTGATTTCATTTTTTGATATTTTTGTTTCTACATTGGTCTACTAAATATGATCCTATTTCCTGTGATGGATTCTAATATATTTGTGTTTATGGATTGGAAAGGTGTACCCAAATCGTACTCTACATGATTTTAACACCTAGGGCACGGAAATTCATTTTAATTAGTCCGAGGATATTTGCATTAGGGTTATGGGATCAGGCAAAGCGATTGAAATAATTCCAGTCCATTTTATAAATAATAAAATGACATATAAGTATGTTTTAATAATATAGTATAATCAATATTTTTTCACATCCTGTACGGCAAATCAATAACTGAACTACCGTGACAAATTTCCTTCAATTAAAAAGAAAATGCTTTATTCTTATATATTCATTTAAATTTAATTCCCTTTTTTTACTGCAAACATAAAAAATAATTAATGAAAACCTAAGAATAAACTTAAATCATTTTATTTTATCCATCTCTTTCTAATATCATTAAAATAATAAAAATAAATGCCATTAAAATAAAAATAATTTAATTAATTATTTGTATACCTTGACAAAGTATTTTTTTAAATAAGTTATAGTATTGAATTTCCATTGATGAAACCCTTATTAAATAGAAAGATCTTAAAATCGGACCACAAGTAAATATCTTAAATATTTTACAATTTTATCAGTGATCATAAAATAGTTTTACTTAAAACAATGTAAGTTGTCTTTTGAAAATAAATTGATTTGCCTCAACATTTTAAAAAGTCCTTTTTCCGATCTATGGAAATGTTACCATGAAATTTTCACCTATTCAGTGGACAAAAATTTTTTCATAGTTAGAAAAAAATATCTTAAAATTTTACAGACCAATTATATTTTTTATTGCTTTCTAAAATGTGTGAAACTCATTAATTTAAATAGCAAAAAAAAAAAAAACAAAATAAAATAAATAAAAACCAAAAACACTTGAATTTTTTAGTGTTTTCCTTTCAACTTCTACACTCTTCTATTGTATATATGTACATACTTAAATATTACAAAGGTATATATTATATACATATATGCATTAATAATATTTTAAATATAAGAAAAGGATATTTTTATTATTCATGTCCTTGTTATTTTAAATAAAACAAAAATAATTCGGTTCTTTCTTTTGTTTTTTTTTATTTTAACTTATACACGAATATTTAATATTTTCTAATGAACGTGTAAAAGATTTTCTTCAATTATAACATAAATACATTTTATTTATCATTTTTTTTTTAAAGTGACATAACAATAGAGAAAAAAGTTGGTCAAGAGTCCTTTTCAATTTTTTGTTTTTTTTTTTTTTTGTTTAAAACATAGTTCTTACATTCTGTCATAATATTACTTATATAATATAGCAATTTAATCCTCATCAAATAAAATGTTCTTAGATTTGATCTCATTGACAAAAAAAAAAATGTCAAAAATTGAAGTGAATGCAGCATAAAATAATGTCATAAGGATAATTTTCATCCATTTTTGAAACATTGGAAATAATATTAGACTATAGTAAAAAAAAATTGTGTTATTATTCTTTTGTTTAGTTAAAGTTTTTTAATAGACGCATTATTTTATTCTTCTTATTTATTTATTACGTCAGAATTATTCTTCCTATACTAGAATTAATTTCACAATTTTTTCTGCATGTTCTAGTTAACGAAAATAATTTTTTTCATCTTCTTTTGTTTTATATATATATACTCGTATACATATATTTGTACTCCTCTTGGTATTTCCTTGAATGTTGTTGAATTTTTACAAAGCAGATGATTATTCTACTATAACTATTTCACTTACTTACTTATTTCATGAAACCTGTTGTCTAGTAGAAGTGGCAAAGCCTTCGTATAACATCAGTAAAACCAAATATTTAGCCAGGTACAGAAATATAAAGAATAGTCGTGATCAGTAAGAATCTGTAGTCTATAAGAAGCCACGTCACCAAGCTGGACATTCAATACAACCCCCATTGTCACAACTGTAATAAAAAAGTCGAGATAGAAAAAAGCCTTTGTCCATTAGCATTAGATAAAATACTACAACATTTTTAACTTTAGGTGAAGTTTTGACTAACAATATAGAAATTATTCCAACATATCTAATTTATTTCTACAAACGTAGATACAGAAATACATTACTTTCTTCGCACTGCACTTCTAATAAAGGACCTACCAATTAAGAATTTTACAATGACAGAAATGGCAAAGTGATTATAAATAACATTAAAACAAAAAAAGCCCCAGATTAGGATCTAATTAGTTGGAGAATATTGGAATAACTACCGGAAGAAGGTTACAAAATATTGATATTATTACAGAATGCTGTTCGCTGATATCTGGTTACTTTCCAGTGGAAAATTGCTTAAATAATCCTGATATCAAACCAGACAAGCCAAGTGAAGAAATTACATCCTACAGACCAATTAGCCTACTACCGTGTCTATCTAAGCTATTTAAAAGACTATTGGAAAAACTAAAGCTGGATTTTGGAAAAAGCAAAATAGTTCCAGAGCATTCGATTCGATTTCAAAAATGACCATTCAACTATTAAGCAAATACACAGAATAACAGAGTTAAGCCTAAAGAAAAATAAATATTGTTCTGCGGATTATTTTTGGATTTTAGCCAAGCATTTGATAAGGTGGGTGGCGCAGTAGGTATAGCGCTTGCCTTTCAACCGAAAGGTTCCAGATCGATTCCCGATGAAGTAAAAAAAAATGCTTTATGGGTTATTCGATCTGGTCCAGTGCCCTTTGTCATTAGGATAAAATAAATGACAAAAAATAATTATATAGGTTATAATCTGGTAACAACTTAAATAAAATAGAGCTATTCTGTTTAAGAAGGCTTAGTTCGTGACAATAGTAGTAGTTTTCCACATTTAATGAGTTGATAAGCCAGCATTTTGTTAAATAAATACTCGAAATATTTGTAGATATTGTAGTGTAAACTTGCAGTACCGTACTTAATTAAGCACGAAAAGGTGATTCTACGTAAGTTACTGTCAAGAAGATAAAAAAAAAAAAGGTATGGCATAAAGGACTGCTGCACAAAATTAAACAATTTCTATATTACAGAACTATTATTTATTACTGCTCTCATACCTTATCGAAAAACAACTTTTTAGTGAAGCATCAACTCAGACCAATGAAATTGACCAACAGATGAAAATCATAAAGAACGTAATCGGAAGTGCAAACTACCAAATAAGATTAGCTTCTATTTCAAATACCGAAAACTTGTTGGTTTTAAATGGTGCTAGTCGACTTCAGCATCACAACATTTTGCAACTACCCAACAGATACTAACACAGTACAACTAGATTGTCATGGATGATTTACCATTGGGTTTTTCATCTGTAAGTTATTATTGTCTGAATTCTCACTGTTTTAATAATCATCAACATGACTCAAATTGTTTTTTGATTGAACCTGTCTCTACTTTTAAATATTTAGGATTATTAATTGATTCTAAGCGTGATTGGAGCGAACACACCTTTTAGCTCAAGAACAATTTTAGAAACGTCATATTATATATTTAGTAAATCTACATATCTCTACTGAAGTGAGTTTAATGATGTACTTTACAATATTCCATTCTAAGCTTCATTATGGTATAGTTTATTGGGGTGGTACTCACTTTAACAAGCTACAACCATTTTTAATATCTCAAAAACATGCTATTAGATTAATTTGTAAGGCTAACCATCTTACACACACTTCCAACTTATTTAGTAGCTTAGGTATTTTCCCATCAGGAATTTATAGCTATTTGTTGCTTACATATAAAAACAAAAAAAGCATACAAACTACTGAACGTTTCCATTAAAGACAGATTTTACATTTTGCAAGGCAAAAATTAAAATATAATTTATTTGTCAATCACACAGGATCTAGTATTCTAGTACTGATCTCCTTGAACCCCAGAGAGATCAAAGATCATCTAACAACCAACAACAACAACCAGGTAAATCGAGTCGTAGCATTAAAAAGACATAATTAAGTGTTAATTAGTTTTTCAGAAGTAGATGAAATGGTAACTACCACATATATACCTACCTACATAAATGTGACAAACTTCAATTCTCACAATATTCGAAATTACTATACATATTTGGATTGTATTTTGTTCTACTCAAAATCCTAACCGATTACGCTATAGAGAACACATTTACAAATGTATACTTTATTTTAACACATTTGTATTATTTTGATAGTATATATTTGTTCTAAAATTGTTCAAAAATTCAGCCTCGTTATGCTCCACCTAGCTTTAATATAATATGCTTTTAAATTTCAGACGAACTGCTTATGATTCACCACATGCTTTTGTCATTTTTATTCACTTTAAAAAATTCTTCTGACTTCTAACAGTTAGACTTAACTATTTCAAAATAAAATGAGCCCTAAATGCAAATACAATTGTTATTTTTATTTGTATCTGTGGTCATTAGCATAAGAGTAAAAGTAAAATGCAAATTTGTAACTCTTTTTAATAACGAATTATGATATAATGATAAAATTATTTTTAGCTTACTTCCTATGCTATGATGTGGAGCACAAATTGGTATAATTACAGGAGTTTCGCTTAAACTTTCTTCCCTCATCAGGGATCTAGGTTGGAAGAGAATTAAAGTTAAACAGACATACATAATTCATTTTCATTCTTCTGTTAATTATGCTCAAAAGCTATCTTTTTTATGTAAAACAATTACACAAATATTTTTTATTTTATTTTTTTTTTGTATTTCAGTCAAGCCCTACTTTCGTTTGCAAAAGAATTACAATAGTTAAATTTCTTTACAAAATTTACATATCAAAACTGTTTATTTTAAAATAAATTTATTTGAATAGCCTTTAGTCAGTACTTACATTTTTTATTATTCCGCCTTTAATAGAATTTCCTTTTCTTTTTTTTTTCTTTTTATAAAAATATGCTTTTCATTATTTCCTCAAATTGAAATAAATCACAATCACAACAATTTTCATACAACTTTGTCGAATTCAAATGGAAATTACTTACAAAATCAGATAAAATATCCCTAAACTATCACTAAATCGCTTTTTTTAAAACACATAATTTATATAAATTCCTTAATATGTTTTTTTATTTTTATAATTTTTTTTTTTATTTTATTATTCTGATAGAAAATCACCTTATGAATACTTAATTAACAGATTATTTATGGAAATATGTTGACAAATATTCACTTCCACTGTATAGGCATTATGTAAGTGTATAATTTTGTGAAAAAAAAAATTCATTACAACGTATTTCCTCCACCTTGCAAATACAATGAAAATAATTTATATATATATAAATATCCTGTTACATATATAAACAGGAAAATAATATTTTGGAAAATAACCTATTTTATTTTACATTTAGCAGCAATTAGTATTTGATGAAATTATTTCATTTCCGATATTTGAAAGTTGACTGACTATAACTATTATTAGTTGACTCAATTTTTGAATTAAAGAATATAATTATTTTGAAAAAAGGATAGGGTGACTTTTGAATGTTTACCAATTTGAAAAAAATTTAATAATATAAAAATAAAGTATCAAATATTTTTCTTCAGAAGCCTGCCTCTAGGTTGAGACTTGTACTGTAGCAGTGTGTCATTTGTTTCATTGTCGACCCATTTGCTTTGTGATCCACCTTATAGCACGATTATTTTCTGACTTTTTATTTAACCCAACTCTTTAATGTTGATTTTATATACCATTATTTTTGTCCTATCTTTTTGTGCTTCGTAGATTTGTCTCTAGGTTTAGACTTATAGCATAGCAGTGTATCATTCGCTTCATTGTCGACCCATTTGCTTTGTGATCCACCTTATAGCACGATTATTTTCTAATTTTTTATTTAGCCCAACTATTTAATGTTCATTTTATATACCACCATTATTTTTGTTCTATCTTTATATGCTTCGTAGATTTGAGTCAAGCTTTCAATGGCTGAGTACAACTGAATCCAAACATTCCAAACATTATTACAAGAATCCAAACATTACAAGAAAACTCAGTCAATCACAGCTTAATAGAACTGATATAAGATCCATATACAAATAATAAAGCAAAAATCAAATCAAATAACGTGCTCACCAAAGACATGGCAACATCAATAGGTATTAAACAAAATAATATTCTTGGTTCAACTCTGTTTAACTTAATAATGAAAAAAATAATCAGAAATATAGTTAACGCCTAGAAGATGATCTGCAGAGATTAATTTTCAGATTTAGTGGAACTGCGAAATTGTATAACATGGAAGTATCTGCACAACAAAACCAAATGCATTTCGATAGGCCCCATTAGATATCAAATATTTATTTACAATAAAATTATCAAGCAAGTGCTCAATTTTAAATATTTGGGAGTAAATTTTACCAACTATCGCAACACGGGAACAACAATAAGATTCCTAAGCTATGATCAATAAAACTAAATTTAATTATCTATTACGTATTTGATATACATGAATTATAAAACAAAATATATTATTTAAAACAAAATAAAGAAAAAAAAAAGGCCAAGCATGAAAAAACCGCAGCCATTTCAAGAAAATTATTTTTCTTTGACTTCAGTAGTTTTCTGTTTTTTTTTACCTTTGTTTCTATTTTGGATTGTATTGTTTACACACTTTAATACATGTTATTGCCGCTAGTCAATATTACAACAAGTATTGGAAAATTTTCACTCCTTGGAAATTATATTCTTCAAACAGAGTTGTGGTTAACTCATCAAAAATTCATAACTTTCTAATTTCACATAAGCTTCTAAGATTTAAACCTAATCTTTCTTTTCAAGTTTTTACCTTGCTAAACTAAAATTTTAGTTGAATCGAAAATATACTTAACATAACGATATGTTTGATATCACGAAAGAAGCATCAAAATATAGCCCAGACATTTTAAGTCTATGTAAAGCTCTCACTCCAACTTTGGAACTACTTAATTATATCTATAATATTATAATGATATGAAATGGAATAAAATTCATACATTTGGGCTTGCCTTTCAGTCTGAATTCACTTTGAGGCTATATGCAACGACTCAAATATAATTTCATCGTTAACTTCCCTTGAACATCGTTAGTCAGAACGCTTTCCCTGTTTTATTGATTTTTCATATGTGTGGACACAATGGTCAGAAGAAATTAGAAACAAGACACTACTCCCTCCTCTTAAGTAGTTAATCCGCCAAGTAAGATGAGCGGGGCAAATATGTAATACATGATCCACCACAGCAAAATGGAATGAATAAAAAAATGACTTTGAAAATTCATTCATGGTTCAAACTTCGAGATTGTTGAATCAGATTTCTTCCGATGTGCTTAACTCTTAAAAATTCAGGACAAAACAATTGTTTGTTTTTCTTTTTACCCTTCCATCCCTATTAAAGGTTCTGTTCTAGCACGCGGCTGTTTATCAAAAATAAATTAAAAAAATAATCTTATGTTCTAAGGAGTTTGACTATTTTAATTCTTTAATATTTTGACATATTTCTTTTTTCCTTCGTTTATTATGAAACCTACTTTCTTCATTTTGTTATTTCAAGTTTTAATATAGATGATAATTACTATATAGTAGTTATGTCATATGTATTTATGTCATATATATAGAATGCCTTAAACGTTTTAAGTATACAAATTTTTTGTTGACTCTAAAAAGGGAGATATTAAAAGGAAGGGACTTATTAAACTTTTATATGACAAAAAAATAAATCGCTGCTAAGAATTTCCTAAATTCCTATGATATTTGGGAAATTAGTCACAGAAACATTTTTAAATTGTTAGAATTACTTTAAAGCGTGTATGCCTAATGAGATGACTAATTTTAATTGTGACAGGCTTTATATTATATAAATTTGAATTTGAATGCGAATTGACTAATTTGAAATTTATTTGGTTTGTGTCTTGGAATTAACCAGCTCAAACTGTTTGTAGCCGATTATAGCTCAATTCTAATTCAAAACATATAAATTAAAGATAAAATTAATTTATATAACTTTTTTAAAACTACTTTATGTTTTTTGATCATTTAAAATTTTGTATTGTTTATTTCGAACTCAAATTGGCAAACAATTGTCCATTTGGTGTGTAGGGAATTAGAATTAGTGTTAGATTAAGCAACCATCAGCAATATGATATTACTATATGTGGAAAAAAATAAATTAACTGCTAGGATAAAGCTCAAATTTATTTTTCTTTTGATGGACATAGATAGTACAAAGGTTAAAACAAATACTTGCTTACCTAAAATCTAAATTTTTAAAATCTTCAAAACCTAAAATTAATAAAACCTTAAATTTTGAACTAAACCAATTACAATAAATTCAGTAAATCGAAAATTTATTAGAAATCTAAATTCTCAAATTTAAGACACCTAACCCGAACCCTTACACTCCCTTCATTATATTCTTGAAAACAATTAAAGTGTTTTTTTTTTATTTTAACAGACACGAAAATGGCTTAGAATATTTTTAAAAAACAATTTTAGGTCAACAATGACAAAAAAAAAATAAACTTTATTTATTCATTAACCTGAAAATTTATTGATAATGTTAACAAAAAAAAAAACCTAAATTCATTTTAATATAATTTGAATACATAATTTGAATAAATTTAAGGAATATAGCTGGAAGGAGGAAAAAAATAGGAATAATACCATATAATAGAATCATACCACTTGTTCGTACTCGTGTTCACTTAAATAAATAATTCTGTGTCAAGTAGATTGGATTTAAACAACAATGGCAAAGAATCTGAATGATATAAGAATGTTTCCAAAAGAGTTGTTTAGAAAGGAGGCTAAGTACTATTTTAAAAATTTTTGCATATTACATGCAAAAAAAATTATTTTACGAGTACATCATCTCTTTACGAAGTTACTGATGTTTACTGATACTGTTATATAAGGTACACAATGTACATATATATTATGCACAAAGTACATACTAGAAAATTGTTGTAATGACTCCACATTGTTTTTTTTTCACTCATTGAAAATATTTTGTAAACTCTACAAAAGTGTAAAATATGATGTGTTGACATCAGAAGTAAAAAAAAAAAAAAAAATTTAATAACATAAAAAAATAAGTGCCAACAATACTGAACATTTGTTTGTTTGAGGTAAATATTATAGGTATAGTACATAATACCTAGTACATATAAAAATTTACAGGATTAACAATTTTTTAAAGGTTACTGAATTCAAGAGAACACTTTTATTTTTCTTTTGTTTTAATGAAAAAATGTTTAAGTATTCGATGAGTGATCTTTAGTAATTTATTATGCATATCAGAATATGTGTATGAGATTTTTAGAATTCCAAAATAGTATAGTATAGCCCGAAATAGTATAGTATAATAATTTATTATAATTATATCATCTAATTATTATTACGAAAGTTGTTCAAATTTTACGAAAAAAAATGTTCTTTCATTATTTCCTTCAACTAAAATACCTCGTAGCATCCAATTGTAAATCACTGAAAAAAAATGAAATGAAACTATGTATGCTTTTAAATAGCTTCTAGTACTTTATTATTTATTATATGAAATACTAGGACTAAATAATTATATATTTACATACATATGTCATAATTATGATAGGTAGTTAGTAGTGGCTGCCAGCATGCACTAACACACTTTTACTGTAGAAGTCCATTGTGATAGGTAAGGTACATGTAATAATTATATTTCATTTACATTTTTTATTTATTTGACTCATAATTATACGTTATAGCAAAGGACATTATAATAAAAGAAGTATCATCCCATAGAAATTTTCTAAAATATTATTTTTTTATTGCGGGTCGCCACATTACAATCCACTCTTTCATTTTACCTTCAAAACAATTTACTCCTTAAAACAATAATCATTTTGCCCTTCAAATCTTATACGAATTATCATATTATCATGAATATGATAGAATATACATAGCTAGCTACATACCTAAATAATAATAAATATATATTGAAGCATCAATAAGTATGTAAATAAACATACAATAATTATATGTTGTTTACTTGTATGTACTAACCTAAATTCCGCCTTGTCTAAGTTAGTACACTTAGATTATGGAAGTCCATTGCGATAATTTGCTCTACTTAACATATACCTTATAAGTATTAATCTAAAACATTGTTCCGCTACTTAAGAAATTAATGACTATACAAGAAACGGAAACACAGTCTCGGAACCAGAATTAACTTGAGCTATAACAAAGCCTATGTGTATAGTGGTTAGTTTATTATTTCATTCTGTCATATAATTTGTACAAAAAGAATTAATTTGTAAGAAAATGTGTTCTTGCAAATTAACGTTTAACTCATATAGTCCCGGACCCAGATCAAATTCACCCAAAGTCATAAAAATTTATACAAAAAGTAGTTTTTGAATATAACCGAACAAAGCTATAAATAATTATCAAATTCAAGGCAAAAAAATGGTGTTGGTCGCTGTTTACTAATGCTTTAGACGCTGCTAAGAAAAAGAAAATAATGTATTCGATATCATATTGTGGAAAGGATATCGTATTAAATGATTCGAAATCGAAGCTACAGGATAAAACGATATTCAAAAATCGGATTGGCATTTTTAGCTTTTGCGGTGAATTGCGGCAGCTTGCATTGGTTTTAAAAAATTTAATAACACGGTTACAACAGAATTATTATTCCACCGCAAAGCAAGAATCTGAATTGACAATCAACAAGTTTTACTTTATTTTTACAGTTATTTCGAACAGTTCCTTTTAGAAATAACAAGAATTTATATGTAAAATTTTATTATGTAATATAGTATTTATAACTATTTTATGATGACAAAAAAACTTACCAGCTGCAAAATAACAAAATGTCATCACTCGTCATCAAGTTTGTGTGTTGGTTTCGATTTAGTTCATTTGCTAATAAGCGCAAAACTACGTTTTCTCCTAGCCCACATATACTATCATTTTCCTCTGAAGCTCCTGCATAAGGTCTAAATACGTACAAGAAGCCTTCGGAAGAACACAAACACCAGTACTTAAAGCAAAATCAAATAGGCTTAGATTTGATGTAATTTTGCAGGGATGGTGTCCAAAATAAGCAATCATTTGCTCATTATATAGGTAAATTGTGAGCAAATATTCCAAATTGCATAAATCATCAATTCGTTCAAAGGTGTTACTTTTGAGCTTGGTTACCACAAACATGAATATATGAAGAGCAAAATTCCAATCAATTTTCGCATTTCATCATAATCTATTCTAAATGTTGAATCATTTTGTTAAACTGCATCATCTTTATTTGAATTATTCGTTTGTAATTAAAAACTAAATAATTTGTAAAAATATAAGAAATAATAATTTCATCCTAAATATTAGAACTTTATCAATGTTCATCAATAAGTAAAAATTTTTGACAAATATAAAAAATGTATCTGGTGGTTAAAATGTATATGAATGTCACAAGATTATATTTATCTGATTTAACAGTATAACTTTAATTAATTAAAAATATTAAAAATCTTCCAAAAAGTGTTAATTAGTGTTCTTCTCGTTCACGATTCAATCATAATTTGTTCATACGTTTTGATAGCAATAGCAAAAATGAAATAAAAGAATTACTGGAATTAATTATTGAATGACACAAATCAAATTTCACAAAAATTTGTAAAATTTTAATGATTACATATTATCATGATACAAAATATAATAAATTTCAAATTTGAACAGCAGGAGCTGAATAATAATACATTGAAAATTTATAAACAAAACATTAACAACAAAATCACATCCATTGAAAATATGTATTAATTGATTATTGTTGGAATTGCCAATGGCAAAAAATACCATTCAATAAAAGATGTTCATGAACTTACATGCTCCACGGTCAACCAACATAATTCTGTTTAGACAGAATTATACGAAATTATTTATTTCGATAAAATTCACATGTGTTTTTTTTTTAATTAATATCCTTGATATTATATCCTTGGATAGAATAATTAATAATTATACAAAAAAAAAGAAAGCCCTAAAAATTTAAGAGTAACATTTTATTTTCCGTTTCAGGTATTATTTTGTTATTTAAGTAATATTTCATTTTATTTTTGTTTTTTTTTTTCTCTCTCAAAAAGGTGTTATTTTTTGTATTCGGTATATTTTATGTTTTTTAATTGGGTTTAAATTTCTTTTATTTCGCGAAGACATAATATCATATAATATTTCAATTTTTCAATTTTTATTATGAATAAAAAATATAATTATGTATGTTATATGAATCCAAAATTTTCCTAAACTTCCTAAACTATATCTTATGTAAGTTAATATGTAAATGAGTCAGATATCAATTTGAGAAATTATAAAAATTATATTAAACAGGCGATTGTTGTACAATATGGTATTGTTTTTAACACTGGGTAGAATAAGACCAAATCTTGAGCTGTAAAACAAGTTCATAATCACATTACCGACCCGCTTTCGTTCGATATACAATAACATATTTAGTTCAATGTTACCAACAACGTTTGAATCAAAACAGTTGTGTAAAAGATTAAAACTCACCTCAGAGTTGTAGTTGTAACATGATTATGAATGTTATGTATTTTAATAACATTATAAGGTATAGAGTAATGTGTTCTTTATTTTTTAGCTTACTCAGTGATTTATTATCAATCAATATACAAAATTAAAATAAGTACATCTGGGTAATACTAGGTTAATTGTTACTATATTGTTGTTATTACTAGCTACTTGATACTAAAAACTTAGATTCAATACTCAATTTAAACACTTGCTTTTAATGAATCTAAAGTTAAAGTACGGACACTTCAAATTTACATAATTTAATTTTTTGATTTGATGATGATACAAAAACAAAAATGAATGCAAAAATTAATAATTGATTGCATTGTGCTAACGTGTAATTTGAAAAAAAAAACTTGTTAACTATAATCTTACATTTATAGGAATGTGATAGAAAAGAAGAATGTGAGAACTAGCTATGAAATTAATTTTAAGTTCAAGTCAAGACAAAATATTTACAGGTGGTTTGTAACATTTTTTATTCGTATAAGATTAGACCAGCCATATAATTACAGAGGAAAAATTAAACGATTCTGTGAACAAGAAAATAATAATGAGAGTCGTGGAACAATTGAAATTACCGTTTGATTGTTAACATTATTATTGTTTTTTTTTGTGTTTTTCTTTTAGAATGATATAACTTTAAATTGCAATTAAACACATTTAAATTAAAACTAAAGCCAAATTTAGTTGAAAGATGATTTTATGACAATTAGGTTTTAAAAATAATTTCTAGTATATATTACCACAACTAGCTCCGAAGAATTGCATTCGATCAAATTAATTTTGGACCACTTTTTCAAGTAACTCGATTTTTTTGGTTTATTAACATAAAACAATGCTATGACATACCCCCAAACAAAATAATCCAGTGGTCGCAAGATCTTGTCGGACAATTAATTGGACCATTTCTCAAAATAATGTTACCAAATCTTTCTTTCAATAAATTTCAATTGTTGCGTAGCAGTATGAGATGTAGCACCAAATTCTTGGAAGGAAAACACTTCCGGGTCAATAACATTCAAATTTTGGAACAGAAAATCATTGATAATCGATATGTAATGAGCAACTTTTTACTGTTATATTAGTCTCAGGATTGTTTTTAAGAAATAGGGACCGATGATGTCACCAGCCTTTAAAACATACCATACGGTGTATTTTTCAGCATGCAATGAAACCTGCTGAATTTATTGAAGACTGTTTTCGCTCCATATACGGCGATTTTGTTTGTTTAAGTAGTCGTTCAATCGAAAATGAATTTCTTCACTATAAACACAATTTTACGATAAAAAAGTAGATCAACTTCAAGCTGTTCTAGGACCCAATCAGCAAACAAACGACGCTTATTATAGTCAAGTGGCTTTAGTTATTGAATCAGTTGCATCTTGTATGGGTGTATAGATCAAGATCTTTACACAAAATTTACCATGAAGCGATTGCACACAGTACAACTTGTTGTAAAAATCGATGTATAGACAAATTTGGATTTTCATCAACACCGATATCTTTTTCTGTTGCATCGAATAGAGAAAATTATGTCCGAAATTTATCGATAGTTTGACGAATAATATGTATATATATAAAAAATATATATATATAAAATATAAATTTGGCGAATAGAACATTGCTTTTGAAAATAAACTTTAACAGTTTGTAAACGTTAATGTGACGTACGTTTTTTTACGTCATAATTTGTCAATGCTTATGGAAATGATCTAAAAACAAAATTTGGGTACAATCTGAATTTGAATATATTTTATTTCAATTTAAAGTTCTATCATTCTAAAAATAATACCAGTTATATATACACGATTTTATTTGTATTAAAGCTGTATTTGGCACATAGATAATAAAGTACGATAATAAGACAAAAAATGCAAATTCTGTGGGAAACATGTGGATATACATTAAGAGATAAGAAACGTAGAAACGAAATCAGGGAGTGGAGTCGAAATAGATGAATACACTGGATAGATCACGTAAACAGAATGGCAGAAATCGGTTGGCGAAGGTAGTAATGAATGACCAAATGTATATACCAAACGTCTACCAAGAAGATTTCCGAAAAGATAGTATGAATGCTGAACATCGTCATCATAAAGTTGTGGATAAGATATATTGAAAAAAACAGGCACTGCCAGACATGTCTCAGTAACGAAAAACAAAAAGATTATTTATTTAGTGTTGTTCTTATTTCATATATTATTTAATGCGGTATTATAGCCCTCCCCTCTATAATTTAAATATATAATAGTGCTGTAGTTCTTTCTTCGATTAATTGAGTTATAATAAAATAACAAATAACAAAAACATTGGGTAGAAACATCTTGTATGTAAAAAATTGTATACTAATTAAATTGTTTAGTTTAATATTATATTTAATATAATTATAATTTAATTTAATATAATTATAATTTGATTAAAAATATATTTTAAATAATACTTATTTGAAATTCAATATAATATGTAAACATATACTTAGTTCATATACTGAAGAGATGAAATTTATTCAAAGAACCAAAATATAATATTTGAAAATTTAATAAAAGCTAAATATTCGGTTTTTCTTTTTTCCTGATTTTTTTTTTTATTTTATTTCAATATAACGAAATTCATTTTTTATTTATCCGTAGACTTAAAATTCAAGGTTAACATACTAAATTAAAATAATAACAATAATATTATATAAATGGATGTTTGTATAAATGTAAGTTTATTCATGTTCTATATAATTTATGTAAGAAAATTACATACATATGACGTCATTTTCTAATATTTTCCAACCAATGGCACGTGCATTATTTATCAAAAGCTTATATACAAAGAAAAACAAATAAAATTGTTATTTTTCCAAATATTAAGAATAAAAGTGTAGGTTATTATATAAATTTATAGATACATACATATATATAGGTAGGTGTATTTTCCGCTGGTATGAATTAAATCCGAATAAAATCTGGCATTAGATCATTTCGAATTTATTTTATAATGGGATAAGCCGTTCGAAAAAAATCTAAGTAAATTAAAGTAAAACTAAATTAAAATGTTGAAATCTCCTAGAATTCGTTTTTTTGTTTTTGTTTTTCATTTTCTTAAATAAAATCGATCAGAATAACATAATTTTAATACAGAGAAGTAAATCGGTCCTAAACAGCTCTGTACTGTAATTGAAAGGGTCTGATCACATCGATAAGCTATAAAAATTTGTTTTAAATATCTTAATTTTACGAACTAAACAACTCTTAATAAAATAAAGATCAATTTTCCTATACAAATAAAAAGTAAATGTTTATATGTTTTATTTGGTCCTTACTTTATTTCATAATAAAATAAACCGGAAAAATTTGAAATTGAAATAATTTCATAATAAAAAAATAACCAAAAACTTATTTCATTCGAACTAAATTCATACCGCCACATTTACCACAGACAAAAAACATCCTTTTGAGGTAAATTTCTTTAATCAGACTATAAAAACGTCTTACTTCTACAATTTTTCAATTTATTTTTTTATAAATGGGAATGAGATTATGAGTTTGAATACTTTTATTATACATATTACACACATTATATATATATATATATTATATATATATATATATTTTTTCATTTTATAAATTTTTGTTATTATTAAAACCTATTTGAATTTTCTTTATTATAACGCAATTTCTACCAATATTAATATGTATATATATTGTATAAAATACACATATCCTACGCATATATACAAACCGAAAGTATAAGTACATTTTCCTGAGAGTCCTTAATTAAATTTCCAAGAAAATGAAATTAAAACAATGGCAAGAAGGTCATTGTCTTGTTTTAATATACATATATAGAAAATTTAATAAAAATTTTTAAATAATATAATATAAAATAATCCTATGTATTCAAATCTAATGAAGTGTAATAGTAGGTGTCAAAGTGAGCCTATTTTTTCTAGTTTTTATTATTATTTTTCTATTTTATTTTCATTATTCAGTTTATTTCAATTAATCAGAATATAACAGTGAGATTATAACATTAACAAATAAAATAACATTAACAAATAAAATAACATTAACAAATTAAAAAAATATATTTACATATACTTAGATATATGTATATATATATAATGTATTTTATGTATAGTACATAATATAATCTATGTATCTCAACAAAATTATTAAATCTTAGAGATCTTTAATTAATATTTTATTTTACAGATAATAATATGAAAAAATTTACACTATAAAAATAGACATGTTCAAATTTTATTTGATTATTTTTAATTAATGTTTTACGATTGAAAAAATATAATTGTAATTAATAATAAAATTAAATTTTATTGAGAAACTGTTAAATGTAGTAGTTATGTGAAAATTAGAAAATATTATAATCTTATTTTAATATCATTATTATTGTCCTTAGTTTAATATTACTATAGTAACCAAGCTATAAATAATCTCATTTTCATATTATTAAAATAGAAAATCAGCAATTTTAGGAATAGGGGATAATTGTGAAAAAAAGGTGTTACAAAAGTAGAGATCGAAAAAAATATAACCTTTATACATTAACATAGGTCCAGATACCGATTTAATTACTCCTTAAGCAACCTGTGTACCAAATGTTGTAACCTAATCTATGCTAGTCATGAACCGCAATATGCGATGCCTTAGATAAAGATTTATTAGTATATCAAATTTTTCTATGAAGCATGGTTTCGATTTCAACCACTGTCCCAAAAACATTGAGACTTAAATGAAATTTTTAGTTATTTAATTGTTTTTTATTAATTATGTTTAAAAAAAACTTTGTTTCAAGTTTTCCAACTTCCAACTTATAGAGTATATCAAAACAAGTTTTCATCTCTTTACGATCTCAACCTAGAGTACTTTAATCCAATTAATCCAAGAGTTATTTAATATTTCATTGTTTTTTGTTAAATAACCAACGTGAGATATTGCTAAGAGCAAGCAAATCATATGTCTATTTTAGACGAAAGTAAGATCATCATCCAGTGGGTTATTAACCATCACAATTAGTAAATAAGAAATAAAAATAAAATAGCTAACATGCTGTTCTTAGTAGAATGTTAAAAAGATTAATTGAAATACAAAAAGAAAGTAGTTAGAAAAAGAATAAATATCAGTTACAGCAATTTATCGGTTATACCGGGTGGTCCAGAGCATGCGTATCAGCTTTTTAAGAGGGGAAGGAGCCGTTTTTTTTTTTAAATTTAAAAAATCGTTTGTTAACTAAATCGAGGGTGCTCTATCGATTGGTGGTATTTTGAACTTCCGGAAAGGATCGCAAATCGGTTTTTAAGACCAAAAATCGCCGAAACTGGCCGAAATCGAGATTTTCAAATGGGAAGGGGTACATTTTAATGCAACTAAAAACAAGCAACTTTTGAAAAGTAAATTTTTTTTTTTGGCAATTTTTGGTCTGAAAAAACTGATTTCCCTTCCTTCCCGGAAGTTGAAAATCATTAATCAGAATCACTAATCAATAGAGCACCCTCGATTTAGTTGATAAAATTTTTATATGATAAATAGTTGAGAGTTTTGGGTATCACTAAAAAAATAAAATAGAAATATGCTTTTCTGAAGGCGAAGTACTCTACAATAGATATAGTTTTCCACATTTAAATTAGTCTATACCAAAAATTCTACAGAAAAAGCTATTGTATGTTATTGTTTATTCTAAATCCCTATGAAAAAGCAGTTAGGGTGTTCATCCCATAGATTTATATAAAAAAAAAAATATATCTTAAATAATAAATATACAGTTTTATTTTTAAGTTTCTTTTACTAAAGTTGGTATGAAAACAAGCTGCTCTCGAATTAAATTCACGTAACATTGTAGATATAGGCTCAAATTTACCGTAGTCAGTACTATGGTTAGCAATACTAAAATGTCAATATTTTTTAATATTTTAAATTTTTCAATTAGTAAATTTTTTCCAGTTAGCAATACACATTCTAGATCCAAGCTCAAATTTACCGTCAATACTATGGGTAGTAATATTAAGCAATCAATAATTTTCAATATTTTAAATTTTTCAAGCTCAAAATCGCAAACCCATGTTCGATAAAAAAATTTTATCTATTAATTAAAGAAAATTAAAAAATAGCATTTAGAATATAAAACACCCTGTATATACGTTTTGTTACAAAATAAACACTACCATTAAATCACCATTCTATCTCACCACCCAATATGTTGGCTCCCAAATATATTAGAAACAACATAAAGTTTTCTCCAGTACAAAATTTTTCTAACAAAATGTTTAAATTAAAATTCAAAAGTACCGAGAAACTATATCATATTAATTAAGGGCCACAAAAAAAAAATATTAAAAGTTAAGAAATTGAAAATTTTACAAGTAGTTATACACATCCTTATTTCATTTATCCTTAATTTATCTTTTTGTTTAGTTAACAAGTATACAGCATTAGAATACAAGATGATATAATATAGGTGAGATGAAAGTTTAGTTACAAAACAACACCATTGTAAGACAACATAAATTTTCATATTTGAAGACCGTATCTCTGCAGTTTCAATTTCTGTTTTTATTTGTTTGTTTTTATTGTACATAGACATACATTTAAATATTCATCACAACTAGTAGTGATAATACAAATTTTGTTACATGTTGTAAATATGTTTTTTTTTGTAAAATTATTTTTTACTCTTTTTATTCCTTTCTTACTTCTTCTACTTTCCTTTTTCATGTAACAAAAACTTAATTTTTCATATTGGTTGCACGATTACTAAGTTAGATTGTTAAAATGTATATAAATATACATACAAATGATTACTATAAGTAAAAATATGTCACCAACTTTTATACAAAAATATAAAAAGGAAAAAAGAATCCTTGATCATTGAAACAAAAATTTCTGTCAGAGAAAATCTTACAGAGTCAGAGTAGATCTTAGAAAAGATTTTAAAAGATTATCCAGATTATAAAAGTGATTAATATCATTAAAATTATTCTAGAAAATTATTCAAAAAAAGGCACAATTCAATATAGAAAAAAAGTATTTGGGAGTTTTGGATTAAGCCAGTAGTTATCAACTGAAGTTGTGGTGTCACTAAAATAAATGAATGACAAATGAACTGTTCATTCAGATCAATGATAAGGTGAATGATAACCAGTTTTGTACAAAATGATCCTTTTTTTCATATCAATTTTTTTTATAACCAATCTCTTATTAATGTAAAAAAAAATGACCTTAAATTAAAAATTCATTCAAAGTGTCTATACTGTACACCTTTATTTTTACATAAATTTTCCAGCAATTTATTTTCATTTTTTTATATTTTTCAAAATGTCTGAAAACTTTTACATTAAATTTTTGCAAAGAGATACATTAAAAAAATGCTATTGTCTCATGTTAAAAATTTAATTTTATTTAAAACTTATTTGAATGTATGTAGGTTCAATTCGTATATTATTGTTCCAGAGACAAATACAAAGATGTTGTATTTAATATTTTTTCATTTTTTTTCTGTGTTTAGCACAAAATTTCTTCATTTTGTTTTTAAGCATTTTTTTAAGACTTTTCGATCAGTCATCTTCTTTTTTGTGTTTAAAGCATAATTTTTATGTTTTGCAAATTTGCAAGGATTTGTACAAAAAATATGCAATATGTAAGATGCACACCTCTACTGTTCCAAATTATTTCTCACATTTATAAAAACATTTTAGCCTTCTCCATGTGAATATTAAACTGACTTAAACTGTATTACCATTTATGTTACATATATTAGGTTTATGAACGAGTAGAAGCTTATTGTAATGGAGCAGTCAGGCTTTCGAAAAGGATACTCATGCAAGACTACATTAAACTGGGTGACTTTTGAATAGAAAGAACCAGCTGATGCTGGAGATTTCGTCATAGCAGTATTTTTAGACCTAAAGCGTGCCTTTGAGACACTAGATACAAATTTATTACTGTCAAAACTCAAACAATATGGGATCAAAAACAACGAGCTAAATTGGTTTGAAACATATTTAGTAGGAAGAAAGCAGGTTACCAAAGTTAACAATCTTTTATCTAGTCATAGAGATATTAACCACAGGGATCAGTGTTGGGAGTTATAATGTTCCTGTTATATATATTAATGATATTGGGAATATTCTTAAATTTTGCCGTATAGTCATGTTCGCTGATGGCAGAAATTTTGAAGACTTAGTTCGAAAGCTAAGACACAGACCTGCAAAATATACATAACTGGCTTTGTATGAACAAGCTAAAACTCAATGTCACAAAAATAAAGTGTATGCATATCAATTGTATCAAATCAATATAATGCAGATCTGCAGCCTCTACTGTTCCTGCTGTTTATATTAATAATGAAATTATTGAACCTGTTACGAGTATTAAGTATTTAGGTGTTATAATAGATAATAAACTGAATTTTCGTGCACACTTAGACTACGTATGCGGAAAAATTAACAAAGAAAAAAGGCTTTCTACGTCGAATTCGAAGCAGTCTTTCAACAGTGAAAATGGTGTATAATGGGATTATTTTGATTGTTGTGCAACAGTCATGTTTTCCGGGTCATCGGAATACCTGAACAGGATGTAAAAGCTGCAAAAAAAGGGATGAGAATATTTCTAAAATGTAGTAATAGATCAAGAATTGAATTTATTCTTCAAACACTAAATTGGATGAGCATAAATCAAAGAATACATTTTAAGGTTTTAATTTTTGTTTTTAAGTTGAAATACAACTTACTCTCACTATATGTCACAAGGAACTTACAGCTCGTTAGTGAATGCCAGCCGTATTTATCTGAGAGGAGGAGAAAAATTTAAAGTCGAACGATTCAACAGAACAGCAGGTCAAAACCAATTACTATATAAAGGTACAGTTGTTTAACTCACTGCCGAATGAGATGAAGTGTATCAGGTGCATCAATCGATTCAAAAAGACTATTTCTATTTGTATGTTATAGAAAATTTTTAGATATACTTTAAATATTAGTTTTAAAGTTATTTTGTTTTTATTTTGCTGATAAATTTTAATTGCTGATTATTTTTTTCTTTGTTGATTTTTGGAAGTGATATTATTTGACTATTTGATTTTTTGATGTATTGAATTAATTGAATTGTATTTTCTTAAATTAGTATTAAATTATTGTTAATGTTAATTATATAAAGTTTTATACAAAACTAATAAAACAAAAAAATCATAAATACCTACCATATCGCATATACTATGGTACTCACATTATTGTGACTTTATTTAACATATAAGTGGTACCATTTTTATATTGAGACATCATTGTATTCAGACTGTACTATTATTTGAATTTATATTTGATTGAAATAGTAACTGGTGTGTTTTTAATATCTTTATTAAATTTTATTTAATGGCTGATTACAATATACATATATGTATATATATATATCTCATTTCGGAATGAAAGAACCTAATTGTTAACCATAATTTTCGTTCTCTTTAAATTACGATTGCTCTTAACATTTGTTTGGTAAAATTTTCAAATATTGTGACATTTTTTTTTTTGGTGATTTATTTTTCGATTAACTTATGTAGAATAACTTTTCGTACATTATGTATGGTACTAAAAGCTATTAAGAAGTGATGAGTATTATTTACAGTTAACGTTAAGTTTATATATATATATACTTTTTTTCATTCAAATTCAACATTTTTTCAAATAAATTCAACATTCTTTTAATCAAATTCAAACAAAATGTTCGGCAAAAATAAAATGTTCGACAAAATGTTCGGCAAAAACAAAAAGTTCGGCAAAATGTTCAGCAAAATGTTGAATTTGAATGAAAAATTGTGTAATTTGTTTGAAAAAATGTTGAATTTGAATGAAAAAAAGTATAATGACATTTTTCCACAATTCGCAAACAATATGGGAAAATAGCTTTCTAAATTAGTAATTTGATATCTATAATAAAATAGAACAGTTATATTCGACTCGACAATATATTTTACTCAACTTTCCACATATATAACTAATGTCGTCAATAAAATAGCCTTGTATATTTTATTTAATTATTAATACAACAGTGGATATGTCTTATACAACAGTGGAGGCTAACTTACAGGTCCTTTTCCCTTTTGGAATGTTAGACCTTATATAGTAATTATTTTATAGATACTTTTGTATATTGTGTATATTATATATTTTTAGTGGTTTTTAATTATTATATGTTTATCAAATTATTATTATTAATTATTATAATCATTTGAAATATTTTTTGGCTCTCACGGGACTTGAACCCGTGCTACTCGGTAAACTTGTAGTTATATAAAAATGTGCATATATAAAAAATATGTTATGTACATAATATAAAATATGGTATAATATCCAATTATAAACAAAAATTCCAGAATAACGGACGGTAGAAAACAAATTATTAATATATAACGCCATATTTCGTAGCATTCTTTTGTACGACGTTGTCTCTATATAAATGAGCGCTATTATGACAAATTTGGGTTCCTATTATGTATTTCGATAACGATTGCCATTATATATTTCGATATCGTTCAGAAATTGTAGACGAAATCGATAAAGTTTATCAATGAAAAATTTTATCACGAAAGAGACATCGAAAGAGAGATTTTGTACAAATTATTTCAATTTTGAATTGAAAGGATAAAATAAAAGAGTGACGCTTGGACACCTGGTGTTTGTTTTATATTTGCGACATTTTTTTGAATAAAAATTAAATCTGCTACAAAAAAAAATACGATTCTAAAATTAATCTTGGTTAATTAAACCCTTTTATTTTCCTACCAACAGATTGCATAACATTGCAAGTATTTGCTGTGGAATACTGTTTTCGAACTAATAGATCTTCTATTTTTCTATATATAAAAAATTCACTAATAACAGCAATTGCAAATGAAGTTTTTAGTAACAATTTTTTTATCCTTAAGTTAGTCTTAAAGTTCTAAGATAAATTGGTTAACATGGTTTTGCTTGCCATTTTCCCTTTAAAAAAATATATTATAAATAAAAAAGTTAATATAAATAAATAAATAAATAATAATTATAATAATATAATTACACGGCCTTAAATTCTATAAATGAATAATTTGTTATCTAGTAAAAGAAAAATTTTATATTCAATAGACAATATATTTTAATCAACTTTAGGCCCACTCGCTTGCTTTTGATATGAATATAATTTTTTAATAATATTTAAATCACCTATCTAAGTACCACCTATTTAAGTAAATGACCAAATATTTTACCAAATATATACTTCATATATTCGCCTTAATTTTAAATATGTATCAACCCTGTAATTTTTTTTTTTTTATTTTACAAACTTTAAAACCGGTTTTGAGCTCAAAAATTCTCAACGTTATCAAAAAATTATTATAATTTAATCGGAAATAAAATAAATCGGTTCAATGATTTATAAAATTGCATATTTTATAATTTTTAAATTATCACATTTTTTTATTATTTCTTTTTACTTAAATTGTACAGTTTTTTGGGAAGATTCTTTGATTTTAAGGAAAAGGAAACCATATTCCTGACACTAGTTTTAAAACTTTATAAGAAAAAATAAAATGCACATTTTTATTACATTGCATTTCAATTTTTAAAAAATCTATAAAAAGTTATTAAAAAATACATAAAAATATGGTATAAAAAAATTTTAAACTAAAAGTTGTTGTTTCCCAAAAAAAAAAAAACCAAAAAGAGGAGAACATATTGAAAATGAAATTTTTTTCCAATTATTAAAATTTTATATTTTTCTTCAAGGTTTACAAACATATATAAACTTTACAGATTTTTGTAATCTTTTTTAAGCTTTTATAAATCAGAAAATAAATTCCATCCGATCTCAGTCTTATGATGATGGTGTAATAACCGAAATCGATTAAGATATCCTAGAGTTTTAATATTTATTAAATTTCAAATTCAAACAGTTTTCATCATTCTCATTAACTATTTACATCTCAAATGTTTACAAGTTACTTCCATTGCGATGACTATATGTATTTTACTTGCAACAAAACACTGTAACCAAATGTTTAGAAGCTGCAGAACATAACAAAATAATCTGTTGTTGTAGATTTCCGAGTAACCACACATTTTCATGGTGTAATTTTTCAAACTTACTTTAACACCTACACTAAGAATAGTCAATTTGTTTCACAGCGAGAAGGGAAAAAATTAACATGGTTTTGTCATATTTCAAGAATGCATAAAAATCTTGTTGTAAATAAATCACTACAGATATAGTTAACGTAAATGTACTGCCCTAGTACATTATGCCACCCGAACCATTTTTTTGAAAATACAATTCTCCTACGCTTTATATTTCAAATTTATTTTTGAAATAGAAAAAGAATATTATTTCCTCGTAGTAATGCAAAATAATGCACATTTGTATTCATATTAATAAAAAAGTTATTGATAGAAAACTAAACTAGGTAGACATTTTAATTAAAATACTGGTTCAAACGTTTAAATTTCTTTTTATTTTGTTAAGACCATAATAATTAAGCTATGATGTTCACTTATTTATTTTATTCAAATAATTGTAAAAGATATAACTATTATTAAATAAATTATAATACATACTTTCTTCAATTTGTAAATAAAAAATATTTTAAATTGCTAATTTGTTTTGAGCGGGAATTAGGGACACGTAAATTTATGTTGTACGTATTTACGAACGACCGGGCGGAATTAGAAAAATGATATATCGAAATAATTAATTAAGTTATTCACCTAATTTTGATTATATAAGGATGCAACTGGACAATTTTAAATTGAAATTGAATAAACTAAGCTGGACCTAATTACGACCTATAAATTTAATTTCGCATTGGTGTTTTTTGTTACAATTAAATTTTGAGTTTTTATAAAAATTTGTATAAAAAAGCGGGTCGGTAATACGCGCAATATGTCCTAATTCCGAACTAAATATGCAGGTGTAAGATTTTCACTAAATTCATACTAATTCATACTATTCATACATAAAAACTATATTTTAATTTATTAAAAGACGAAATACGCGTATCTGTATGATAAGCATATTTCGTAAAATTAAAAGGAAAATATTCGACTATTTTTAACAATTAGATAAATTTTGCTCTAAGGCTAACCCTAAAGAATAATTTTTTTCAAAACTATGTTTTACTTATATTACATTTTGCATAATTTAAAATATCTTTGGAATTATCTTGCTTTGCCACCAAAATTTTATTGAGGCGTCCATTATAAATTACCAAAATAATTTCTTTGTATACATATCACAATAAGGTAAATAGAGGAGTGACAATTATGACCATGTCTGGCACATTTTGGATATGGCTTGTAAAAGAAGGTATTCTAATATATTCAGACAGTGACATAGTCTGCAAAATTGAGCCTCCAATTCTAATGAATTGCACAGGACAATATATTGTACCTGGAATCATACAAATAAAAAATGCCAAAACTAAGAAGTAGTAAATGTAATTTTTACTTTGTATGTATATATGAAATATTTTGTATTTTTATTTATTTATTATGCATTGTTATAATATTTAATTTAATTATGTTATATGGAATTATTTTTTTTTGTTTGAAATAACTAAATCGTTGCCTTGTTTAATTTTTTTTAATTTTCATATTGAAATAAATGTATATTTTTAAAAGTAACAAATAATTTTACTTACATTATAACTATTTATTTTTCCTTTTTCAAATTATTTATAGTAAGTAATATTGATTTTTTATTATAATAAATATTTTTTATAATTTAACGAAGAACTAGTTAATTATTTAAAAAATTAATTATTAATTTTACTCTTAATAATTATTTTAAATAGCTTTCTTAAATAAAATCGTAAATAGGCAGGTACTGTGAATCGCAAATAGGTCAAAAAAACGGAATTGAGTTCATATAAGGAATTAGTTCAGATTGAAATTTTCGAGCGGAAATACGTACAATTAAACTTTTTTTGGCAGTTATAATATTGTATTATTTATTGAGAAAAAATTAAATTATAATTAGATGAAAAAATTTTTTTTTTTAATTAAAAAATACTAATTAGTTATTGTAATTTGAAAAAAAAAATTAAAAAAGCTTATATTTGGCTTATTTTGTCAACTTAAACGAATTTTTCCTTAAGGGGGCGAAAATTGGTTTGGTACATTTACGTTTTATCAACAAAGGTGATAACCCTGCAGCAACTTGACTAAGCACAATACAAGAGGATAGAAATCCCTCAAACTACCGGCCAATTGCTTTAACATCAGTAATATCAAAGGTCATGGAGACTATAATTAACTTCCAGTTAAAAACATATCTAGAAAGCAGTAGATCACCTTCTAAGCGATTGCCAATATGGTTTTAGGTCAAAAAGGTCAACTGATGATCTTTTGACCTTTTTGACTGAAAAATGGCACCAATGCATAGAAAAATACAGTGAAGCTAAAGTAGTCGCTCTAGATATCTCCAAAGCTTTTGATAGCGTTTGGCACGCAGCATTACTAAAAAAACTAGAAGCAATTGGTCTAGGAAACTTACTCAATTACTCGTTCAATACAAATTGTTTTGGATGGGTTTATGTCCCAAAAATTCAATATCAATGCTGGTGTCCCTCAAGGCTCAGTTCTTTATCCAACATTATTTATAATCTTTATAAATGATCTCCTATCCACGTCTTCAAATCATATACATATATACATATAGCTTTGCTGATGACAGCACCCTTGATTCCTTGTATTTTTTTGAGAAAGCTGCTGAAGTGACCCAGATTTCGGTAAATAGAGAACGAAATAACATCTCTCGAGCTCTAAACAGCGATCTCCAAAAAATTCAAGCCTGGGGAAGTGTAAATAGGGTAAAATTTAACGCTTCAAAAACCCAGAGCTGCCTAATATCAACAAAGCAAAGGCCTTCATTACCAAACATCCTTTTCGATAATGTAAATATTGAAAACTCCGAAACCTTAAGAATTCTTGGAATGGAGATAAACAACAAACTTTCGTGGCAGGACCATATTTTTGCAATTGCAAAAGATGCCGCGAAATGTTTGGGATTCTTAAGCAGAAGTAACAAATATTTTACACCATCCAACCTTCTTCTAACATATAAGGCATACATTCGACCACGACTTGAGTATAACTCACATATTTGGAGCGGTGCACCCAACAGTACCCTCCAGTACTTAGATAAAGTACAAAAGCGAGCCATCAAAATTATTAATGATGGAGATGTTACACAGAGAACCTAACATCGCTGAGTCACCGTCGAAATGTAGGAGCAGCCACTCTGTTTTATAAATATCTATTGGGTAATTGTTCTGACGGACGAAATTAAAAGTATTATGCCAAAAATAAAACCATTCCAACGAAATACTCGCAGAGCAGCCCTTTACCACAAATTTGTAGTCGAGCCTCTTCGAACCAGAACTGTGAAATACAAAAATTCTTTCGTTAACCGAACCTCTAAACTATGGAACACTCTACCACCTCATGTGTTCCCCCAAAAATACAATTTGGAAGTTTTCAAAAAACGAGTGAATCAATTTCTGTTAAGTTGTCTGTAAACCTGTGTTACTATTTCTTTTCTATTTCTAATTCTCATCTATTCTCTTCTATTTCCGTATATGTTATTTATTTATTTCCCTTATACTTTCTCTTATTCTATTGCTATACTAACTGGTTAAAATTCTGCGAAAGCAGCTAGGGTGTTTATCCCATTATTTTGGCCATTAATAAAAAAAAAAAAAATATAAAGCAAAATAATGTGAAAACTATGACAACACGAATTATGAAATTCACAAATTAAGAAAGTCGACTCCATATAAGAAAAAAGGCTACAACTTACGAGTTGACTCCAGATAAGAAAAAATACTACAACTTATACCAATTGTATCATGTTCGGGTAGGCTAATACTCACGATATACAAAAGGCGCAAAATATGTCTTTAAGTAAATTTTTTAATACAAAATTTCTAATTTTGTTCAGCTCCAATTCATACGTTATAAATTTTAATATTGTAAACTTGATCTCGTATTTCATGCTTTATTTTTCAATCAACAAATACCAAAAAGTTATATATTTATTTTTTATAAATAAGTAACTAGGTTATAAAAATTTGTAAGTAGATTATAATAATTTTATTTAAATATTTTGTTAACATTTTTGTAGTGTCTCTTACATAAGAAAAGAATTATAGTATCAATTATACATATATTTAATTAAATAAGTATTATTATTGTTACATAACTAATAGTTATATAACTTTTTCTGTAAATTAAAAATTGCATTTTTTCTTGTACTTTCTTTTCTCAAATTATTTTTTTAAATAGAAATTTTCAATGAAATTAAAAATTAAAATTCAATCAAAATTTTCAAGTAAATTCTGTAAGAAATCAATATAACTACATAAAATATATTTATATTTATATATTGTATATAATGTATGATAAAAAATTTTAATATTAAAATTAAATTTACCTTTCACCATCATCATTGAATGCAAAATCACCCAATATTAAATCACGAAAGCGATAGCGTGGTGCTGCATATGTTGACATTTTTGTAATACTACCACCTAAAATACTACTATTTGCTAAAGCTGTTACAGATGGACAAGGTTCATTTGATTGAAATGTATCCGGTTGTATATTTATAAATACTTCATCAGCAGATGCATCAATTGTTGTATCCATAAAACGACGATTTTCAGTTAATATATAACCACTTTTGCCACCAGCCCTTTGGGGCCGGGGCGATCTTAATCTAGACCACAGTTTGCTGCCACGTTTTACAAACTATTTTATTTAAGTCAATTTAAATTTTTAATATTTTATATTCTACTCAAAATTGAGTATGTCGGTATATATATATAAAATTTATTATTGTAATTTTTTTTTTATTTGTATACAATTTTACGAAACGTTTTTTTTTTTTCTTTAATATTATTTTCACAGGATTTTTTTAATATTATTCAAATAAATGAAAACAATTAAAATAAAAACAAAAAACAAAACAAAAAGTGTTTTTTTTTTTTAATTATTTATTAATACTTTATTATTTCTTTACTTTCTTTGAAACTGTATTCATTTTTAAATGTTTTAATGCTTAGAACATTTCAAGTGATGACACCTTGAATAATATTAAAAAAAAAACAAAATATATATTTATGTATATATAAAAAATATGTTATTTACTTTTCATTATTATTATTATATACAACGCTAAATAATTACAAAAAAAAATAAACTAAAACAAAAACGAAAAGTGGACGAATTTGAACTAAATGACAAGTAGGTACTGAAATTCTGATTGTACACATTTTTTATTCATTTTTATTTTTCTTTAATAATTTTGAAGTCTCAGAATTCAATCATTTCATTCAATTCAACTTTAAAATATTCCATTCAAGAAATGAGAAAAATAAAAGAATTAGTTTTGAATTAATGGAGTGACCAGATTACCTATACTTATAAAAGGGAAAGTTTGTTAGGTTTATTTATTTGATGGTTCGCGCAGAAATTTTGCAAAGTTATTCAAGATCAAAAAAAGAACTATATCGTAGTACTTTATAATGCTATTAAATGACAAGTTCGGATAACTGTCATACAATTCAACTACTAGCACACATTAGGCATATTTCAAGCCCTAAACGAGTAACAGACCTGCATATTTCGTACTTAGAATTTTTTTCAAAAATAAACAAATACATATTTTATCATTTTCTGAAATTCTAACTATTTCGGGCAGCTGCCATATAATTCCCAGTACCAATTAGGAATATTTCAAAACTAAAGGTGTAGTCATATATTTTTTCAAAAAAAGACGGTTTTTATAATTATCCAAAATTCTTAGTGTTTCGAGTAGCTGCCATATAACTCCCAGTACCAATTAGGAATATTTCAAAAGTAAAGCTGTTACAGACCTGTTTATCGGTAATTAGGTACTCTCTCAAAAATAAACAAACATGTCTTTAACCGTTTTCCGAAATTTTGGCTAACTGAGAAGAATTTGAAGTGAAAGTAATTTTAATACATGAACTTATTTTGGCTTAGTGAAAAAAGAATTTCTGAAGACTTAAATGGTAAAATTGGAATAAAGACAATACGGTCCAAAGAAAATGAATATTTTAACTAGCCAACGGAATTTCGAAATTTGTTAAATTTGACAACTTTTTTGAAATTTCTTCCTGAAGCATTTCTTCCTAAAGTTCTAATTCAAATAAATGCAAACCTAATACAGATTTTTAATTGGGCCCATGTGTTTAAATATGGGTTATGGAACTTTTAGAATATTTTTCAGTAATCATTTTTTTAAATTTGGTTCATAAATAAAACTGTATTGAAATAAATTTTATACATTTTGTGTTGGACCCGGACAACATCGAGTGACTTTGCTATAATTGCTTATAAAATAAAGTACAATATTTATATACCATAATTAAAATTAAATAAATTGTTAAATAAGTAAAAATTTAATTTTATTTATTAAAATTTGAATTTCAATATTTGTGAATGAATCAAAATACAAGATTTCTTTAAAGTCTCTCTCTAAGTATTTGCTCAAGAAATATAGAATAAAGCTGTAGTAAAACAATAAATATGTATGGCACTCTAATAAAGCTTATCAAAACTGTACTGTAAATATAAACGCACTGTTAACAGTATAGAACTTTATTAAAATTGATTTCTTCATAGCTTCAAATATACTATCGTATATAAGTAGCATACAAATGACTCTGTACTGTAACTGTAAGTATTATAAAATGTAGATAATTTGATTTGCACATCACCAATAATGAATTTAACTCATTATCAAAATGTAAATAAAAATAAAAATTTAAAAATTTAAAATGGAAAATAATTTTATGTAAATGCTCCTTTATTTATTCTTAAATATATATTTTTTTTTTTCTTTTTGACTATAGCTGTATTGCTGTATTCCGGTATATAAAATATACCATCTACCATCATCAACATTCACTTAGAGTTCTTTAATGTGGGACATTGAATATAATGTTAATCCATATTTTCAATTATTTTATAAGTTTTTTGTTATGGAAAAATAATTTTATTTTGTAATCGTTAAGGAAAATAAACAAAAAAAATAATACCATATTCAAGAAAAAGAAAGTTAACAGTGTTTTTTTTTTTAAAAAATTGTCTATTTTTCTTTCTATTCTTAATACTGAATTATTCAATTGTTGTATAAAATTATAAATAATTAAAATACAACTACATAATAATATTTACTATTTAATTATTTTGTATATCCACAGCTGATGATTTTATTTTATCTTACCGAAATGCACTTCATGAAAAATAAAACAAAATAATATTTAAGAATAAAATAAAGGAGCATTTACATAAATTTAATTTACATTTTAAAATAATATTTTATATTATATAGTTATATAAAAGCTATTTTTATTTATAGGTATTTTCATTTTGTTAATAAAATAAATAAGTCCATTATGTATTGGTGATGTGCAAATTAATTTGAATATGCATACAAATTAAAACTGAATTTACGATCAATATTTAACTGTAACATTATACAAATTTAAATTTGAATTAAATAACATAGTTAGGTTTTATTTTATTAATTTAATTGTTGTCAAGTTCCATTCACTAATAATTATTTTAATATTTTATTGGAAATATCAACATGTCGGAAACAACATGCTTCCTTCATCAGTGCTTGTGACTAACCTGCTTGTATTCTAATTTTGATTTGTAAAAATATCAATAATTTTAAAAAAAATTATTTTTATATTAGCGCAAAAATAAAGGATTGATTTATATGAGTGATGGTTATTATTATTTAACTATTTCTTTTTTATACAGATTAACTTCGAATTTACTACAATTAGTAATATAGTAGGTTTTCATATTAAAGACTTATTTTATTTTATTTTATTTTATTATAATTTACATTATAAAAACATATTTCAAAAAAATATGTTGTCCCTCGAGAAGAGACTTATAAAAGGAGAAAATTAATAAAATAATAATAAAAATTTACATTCTATTAAGATAATATTATGAGTTTATACTTTAGTAGTTTTTAATTTCTTATACATAAAATTATATATTATTTAATTTTAATCACATAGTATTTAAAAATTTGTCTAAAAATCATTTAAAAATATCTTGGGATTCAAAAATCTACAAGGAATTTTAATTTTAATTATTAATTTTAATCTAAAGCTAAAATAATAATAAATATATAGTTATATGTGTAGTGTGTACCTAATTGTAAAATTTGATAAAAGGGCTTAATTAGTAGTCTTAGATACATTATTTAGTAAATAAAAATATAATTCAAAAATTTATACAAAATGAAAAGATAATTCAAATAATTTTTTTAAACCAAAATCTTGTAAATAGAGATTGGGGTTTCATTCGAAAATTGTCAATTCTCAAGAATATTTATTTTGGTCCCGAGAACTATTAATATAATATTTTTTTTAATTTAAATGATAATTTCAAACTTATGCCACCTTGTTGATAAGGTGATATGTGATAATCTATTGTATTTGTATATAATATGGTAGCACCGGATAAAATATGATGCAATTGACAATTGACTTAGGAAAATTATTCCAAAAAATTATTTATTAATCACTTACTACAAAATTGCTTATTAAAGTATGTAGGTTTTTATTTTGATAATGAAGAAGATGAAGCTCCGAGTGAAATAGCATTGAAAAATCAACTAAAAACACTACTAAATCAAAATCACTAAAAGAAAAATCAAAAAATTCAATTGAAACAAGTTTGCCGAAAAGTCCAATAAAAAATGTAGAAAATTTTTTGATTTTCAAAATTTTCAAAATTTTAACGACTATGCAAAAACAATTGGCAAAAAAATTCAAAATTTCAAAATTACCAAATTGAATTTATTTCGTTTCAGCCTTTTCGAATACTCATCAAAACAAACAAAAAATATAAAAAATCTTTAAAATCGGCCAAAAAGTGAGGTTTGTAGGAAATTTTTGATTTTAAAAATTTTAAAAATTTTAACGACTATGCAAAAACAATTGGTAAAAAAATTAAAAATTTCAAATTTACCAAATTGAATTTATTTCGTTTCAGCCTTCTCGAATACTCATCAAAACAAACAAAAAATATAAAAAATCTTTAAAAACGGTCAAAAAGTGAGGTTTGTAGGAAATTTTTTGATTTTCAAAATTTTCAAAATTTTAACGACTATGCAAAAACAATTGGTAAAAAAATTAAAAATTTCAAATTTACCAAATTGAATTTATTTCGTTTCAGCCTTCTCGAATACTCATCGAAACAAACAAAAAATGTAAAAAATCTTTAAAATCGATCGAAAAGTGAGGTTTGTAAGAAAATTTTTTGATTTTAAAAATTTTAAAAATTCTAACGACTATGCAAAAACAATTGGTAAAAAAATTAAAAATTTCAAATTTACCAAATTGAATTTATTTCGTTTCAGCCTTTTCGAATACTCATCAAAACAAACAAAAAATATAAAAAATCTTTAAAATCGGTCGAAAAGTGAGGTTTGTAGAAAATTTTTGATTTTAAAAATTTTAAAAATTTTAACGACTATGCAAAAACAATTGGTAAAAAAATTAAAAATTTCAAATTTTCCAAATTGAATTTATTTCGTTTCAGCCTTCTCGAATACTCATCAAAACAAACCAAAAATATAAAAAATCTTTAAAAACGGTCAAAAAGTGAGGTTTGTAGGAAATTTTTTGATTTTCAAAATTTTCAAAATTTTAACGACTATGCAAAAACAATTGGTAAAAAAATTAAAAATTTCAAATTTACCAAATTGAATTTATTTCGTTTCAGCCTTCTCGAATACTCATCGAAACAAACAAAAAATGTAAAAAATCTTTAAAATCGATCGAAAAGTGAGGTTTGTAAGAAAATTTTTTGATTTTAAAAATTTTAAAAATTCTAACGACTATGCAAAAACAATTGGTAAAAAAATTAAAAATTTCAAATTTACCAAATTGAATTTATTTCGTTTCAGCCTTCTCGAATACTCATCAAAACAAACAAAAAATATAAAAAATTTTTAAAATCGATCAAAAAGTGAAGTTTATAGGAAATTTTTTTATTTTTAAAATTTTTAAAATTTTAACGACTATGCAAAAACAATTGGCAAAAAAATTCAAAATTTCAAAATTTTCCAAATTGAATTTATTTTGTTGCAGCCTTTTCGAATATTCATCAAAACAAACAAAAAATATAAAAAATCTTTGAAATCGGCCAAAAAGTGAGCTTTGTAGGAAATTTTTTATTTTAAAAATTTTCAAAATTTTAACGACTATGCAAAAACAATTGGCAAAAAAATTCAAAATTTCAAATTTTCCAAATTGCACTTATTTTGTTGCTAACTTTTCAAATATTCATTAAAACAAACAAACAATATAAAAAATCTTTAAAATCGGTCGAAAAGTGAGGTTTGTCAGAAATTTTTTGATTTCAAAAATTTTAAAAATTCTAACGACTATGCAAAAACAATTGGCAAAAAAATTCAAAATTTCAAATTTTCCAAATTGCATTTGTATCGTTGCTAACTTATGAAATATTCATTAACAAACAAAAATATAAAAAAAAATTTGAAATTGGTAGAAAAATAAGGTATCTAGGAGTCTTTTTGATTTTAAGACCACGGTAAACTACAGAGAGCAAGCCGAAGAATTTTTTTCGATATTGCTTCAAGTCTATCGTTATAATTACGATAAAATGGAGAACAACTGCATAGTTATATCAATATAATATGGATTTTTCAACTTTTTTATTACTTTATTTGTTAAAATAAGTTTTTTCAAATAAATTTGTAAACTTCTATTATTAATTAAAATATTCTTAAAACTTTCTAATTAATAATAAATCAGATTCTGTTTATACTGAGAATGAATTTTATGAGATTTTTGTTTTTTCTACCATTCCGTTTTTAAAAGCAAAGAACAGAAAAAAAAACTTTTTCACTACAAGGGTTCAAATTGATATCCCAACAAAAAAAAATCGTAAAACTTAAAAAAACAAAAGTAAGAATAAAAAAAAACAATACTAATAAATCCACAAAATATGTTTCAAACAACAAAATTTTAACACTATAATTATGTTTTTTCAAAATTTAATAACAAAATCTATTTATTTTTTTTTATGCCAGTTACGATGCGGTCTGAATATCAATAGGTGTTTCTTATAAATTTTTTTTGGGTAGAAATTCAATTTAAAAAATATTTCATATTTGTTAAATCGTTATATGTAGCTAATATTATATAATTATAATTATATATACAGTACAGACATATTTGAGACATTTTTAAATCTATGAGGGTTATTTCATAATTAAAGAAAAATAATTAACAATTCTTAATGTAAACTTATGTATATGCACTATATCTATACAAAACAGAATGTGAAATAATAATGAAAGCTATCCACCATTGAAGGATATCCTGACTGTGATCGCAAAATCAGGTATTCTTAAGGAAGGACTAACTAGCACTAACAAACACGAGTAATTACAATAAACCCATTTACAACTGCGGTGATATAGAATGATAAATTACACAATGCATAATCTAATCTAATACGAAAATAGCAAAATAACATAAAGATCAGGAATTCTGAAAAGTTACTACGACGAAAGAGTGACATTAAAAAAAAAAAAAGGAAATTGTTCGAGATTATTCAAGGAATTATTTGGCTTGACAATGAGCTCTGTTGAGTAGTAGTTAAATGTGAAATTAATAAAAAGAAGTACAATAGACCTGAATGCAACCTAAGTCCATATACTAACTTTGTAATCAGCAAATAAAATTATTTTTAATTTCTTAACCGGTTTAATCAGTTTTGATATTTTAAATTAAATAATCTATTTGTTGTCCAAGTTTCCATTCATTTATAGTAAAAGTGGGTAATCGTGACCTAGTGGGTATTTGTGATCTAGTCAGCCTAAAATTGATTTAAAATGTATACTTTTTGGGAATTTATTTCAAAAATTTAATTATTTTATTTTACTATACTTGTACTAGTACTTTAATATGATAATAGAAAATTTCGTGCCAAAAAACCAATTTCTCACTTAGCAGTAGCACCTTACTTTTTCTAGTAATTTCAATTTTCGTCAAAGTTTTGAAGTGAAAAATTGATAAAAATGTTTTTAATTTATAGCAAAAAGTTGGTATTGTTATAAAATTAAATACATGCCTAATAATAAAGTTCTAGAGATTTTATAACGTAAAATGATCGAAAAATGTGAGCTGAGTAATTAAATAATTAAAAGCGGTCCGAATTTGTGACCTATAGATCACAATTAGAGTTTTGAAGGAAGTTTTCGTATAACCCAATAGTTAACTTTTTATTACTTTTTATAAATTTAAATTATTTTATTTGGAAAGTATTAAGTACTTGCTAAATAAAATTCAATTTGTGATCTACAATATCTTTCGATTAAAGCCTCATTTCGTCACATTACTACAACGGTCACAAATTCAAGCACTATTGAACCCGAATTACCCGCAAAATATATCCGAATTACACGTTTCAAATTGTAGTTGCTTTTTAGAATTAATTTAATTAATATATTTAATTTTATATTGGTTATGTCTATTTTTTTACTGCAAATTAAATAAGGAATCATCGCTCATGGTGTGACTACACAAACATTAATAAAATAAGCTGAAAATCATTAACATTACAGCGGTCATAATTATATTCAAAACGGTCACAAATATATGCTAACTTTTTTTTTATGTTCTTGACACTTGCTTAGGTAGAATTACCTTTTCGTGCTTTAATTAAGTACGGTACTGCAATTTTTTACTACATATTTTACTTATCAAATATCTGACTTATCAACTCATTAAATGTGGATAACTACTACTATTGTCAGGAATTAAACCGTCTTAAATAGCGTAGTTCCATCTATAGCTAGAAGTGATTTATGGATTGCTTATTACAAAAAAAAAAAGCTGAAGAAAAGAATAAAGCTTTGGATGAAAGAAGGACAACAAAAACTCAAAATGGTTTTATTTGAAAATAAGATAGAAAATAAACATAACGAAAATCCTTCAATAGAATCAGAATCCGAGATTAAAGTTAATCCATACGTCATTGTGTAATACAAAGGTGAATATTTGCCCGGTGTAGTTTTAGAAAGACAAAAATGTTGAATTGATGAATATCAAGTCAAAGCTATTGTCATGAGCGGTCATAATTGGAAGTGACCAGAACAAAATAATATATTTTGGTATAATATCGGTGACATAGTTAATAAAAATGTTGAACCAGTTTTAGTCAATGCAAAGGGAATCTATTTCGCAGATCAATGACAAAACTAATTGTATCCAACGAAGATATTAGAATATGTTTTTCTGTATGAAGCTGCATTTATTTTTTGTTTAATTCTTTTTATAATTAAGTATATTATTAACTATTATTAATTTTAATTATTTTTTTTGTGATTTTCATTAACTGAGTTTATGAAATAATATGTACATAATGTATCGTTTTATTATTTTATTAACATAGCTATTAAAGTTTTGAGCTTAGTATTAATTTTCTTATATTAAAATAATTATTAGTGAATAAAAACCTGACAATAATTAAAACTATTTAAATAAAATTAATTATAAATTCCAGTAAAATATTCAAAAATTTATTATGTTATAATTATTTTGTAAATTGTTTGTATATTAATTTTTCCATAGATAATACTCGATAATACTCTACCTACTCAAGAATTTTCATTCAAAGCTAATATTTTTTAAAAAATAATTAAATACTAAATATTTATGAATAAATAGTTACTAATTAATTTTTATTCATTGAGTTCATAATCAAACTTCTTTCATTTTGGGAATTGACCCTTCCAATATTTTTTTATGTGTTTCGGCATTTTGTTTTTTTTTTTCATCCGTTTTAAAAATATACTTAGACTTAGTACGATTTTTTTCAATATCATCATAATATGCTCTTTGACTGACTCCTATAATTCTTTACACAACAAAACTTCTTCTTTCCTCAAATAATAAAAAGAAAAATTAAATTACATCTCGGTAGTCTAGATTAAATTTTTTTTATCGAAAAAGATCCGTTAAGAAACCGTTACTGGATTTGTTTAAAACATAAAGTCTTTGTAAAAATTCAGAATTTACTTCTTAGTTTAAGCTATGATTTTGCTTTCTTTAGTTTTCTTTACTACTACTATAGTAGTTTTAAATATAGAAGGGTAACATGAATAATTTTTCGAAGTGTCTGCACTTTTACTTTAATCTTTAACTTTTGTTTAATTTGGAATTTTAGACCTAATGATGAAATGGCGCTTTCAACAGGATAATATACAAGCACATATCACTTATACTGTTGAAAAAATTGGAACTGAATAGTATAGAAATCTGTATAGAAATAGATAACTAGAAAAATGTATGAAAATGGAAAGCAATATTAGAACAAAGTCATTCCTTATCAAAATGAATATGAAAAAAATTAGTATGAACAGAAATTTACTTAAAATTTGAATGATTTTTAGCCTAATCGAATTTTTCAAACGATTCATATTATGAACCTATTCTCATTTTCAAAAGTACAAAATTTCTATTTTTGTTTAATGGTAAAATAAATTCCAAAAAAAAATTATTTATATAACATTATAAATAATTGCTAATCTTATTCTCTTTCCAAAACAATAACTAGGAAGACCCATTAAAGGACAAGCATGTTTATTTGTTGTAGTTATTAGAAAAATATGCAAACCACACAGTTGTCACAGTTTGTTTCTTTTTTTGTAAGCGAACAAAAATAAAATCATACACAAAAAATTAAATACTTTAAATTTAAATCTTTACATACAGTGGATTCTATAATTTTTTAGACAATGTATCGATAAATGTGCGTTACCTAAGCTTTGAAAGAAATCTTGGGCCCTGTCGAACATCACAATTCACTTTTGGTTACTGGATTAAAAAATGTTGCACATTGTGTGTTGTATTTTTATGTGGAAAATGTTTCGGTGTCATGAATCAAAAAAAAATGATCGATACAGCTATTTATCATTCGACATTCACTAACTTTTTATTTGGTTTCATTTCATGACACCGAAGAACAACAACAACCACAACAACAATCGCAATAGCAACTTCAACAACAACTGCAATAACCCCAACAACAACTGCAACAACAACAGCAAAAACCAATTTCTCATCATTTGCAACAACAACTACAACAACAACAAAAACTACAAGCAACAACAACATCAACAAACTCTTCAAAATCATCAACAAATACAAAATCAATCGTCACCAGTACAACATCTTCAACAGATAACTCATCAACTTCATCAACAGCATGCAGTACCAAATGCACAGCAACCTCATATAAATTGCCAAAATTATCAACCGAGATTTGTCTCCATCATTAATTTTGGTTTTCATTCATATTTTATTATTTTATGATTGTATTATTTATGATTGATAATGATGACAGGACCCTTAACTGATGAATTTTTGAATTAAACAATTAAATTTATATTTATTGATAATTGATTATACATATATAATTTTTTTATAATTTAAATCCTATACTATACCACATTTGTACTGTGAGTTTTAAATTTCGATTTAAATTTATAAGTTGCTATGCTAAAAAAAATGCAATTAATGGACAATTGAAATGAAAAACCACAAATGCATATTAAATTCAAAATGTTTTGTTAATTAAGTATTAAATATTTTTCTTTAAATATTATTCTGTTTGGGACTTTTCTAAACAGTTATTTTTATAATTTTTGTACTCCATTTAAATTGTTGATGCCTAGCCGCATTAAATCTAGCTTGATACAAATTTGAGATACGATGCAAAAATGAAGAAATATAATGTGAAAAATTATCGAAAATATACGATACCCTAAAGCTAGGTATAAGGTGGTATAAGGTAAATATTGCTATAAAAATAACATCCGGGTTAAGTCTCTGCTACTTCGCGAGTAGTAAATTTTCAGATGCGAAGTCTCTGAAAGAAGCCAAAAAACTGTCAAATTTTATTTAATTTCAAATATATGAATTACAGATTTAGTAAAATTGGTTCTTCTGAGGCAGATGTTTTATCGGCGTAGGATCTAATGACCATCTCCATGACCAAAAAAAAATAGTGTTGCACCTTTTACAAAGTAATGTAATAAGCTGGTGTAATATTTACTTCGTAAGATTGCTATTTCGTAAAAGGCACGATCCTAGTTTTATGTAGAAAAAGGGTAAAAAACACAATTTTTTTTTTAAATAAATCTTCTAAACTATTCGTCGTGGACATAAAGTAGGTACGTAATAGAAAAAATTTCTACCTTTCCAACAGTATATAAATATTGGGGAGATTTTATGGTAAAATTTTAAGGTATTTGGTTTTTCAAAAAAAAAAATAAAAATTTTTTTTTTTTCCAAAATTTTCTACTTTGAACTACAATATCTCCATAAGGACAGCACCAATCATCATCAAATAAATGTTAAAACATGCTCCAAACTGTTATATTTCTAGAATATATAACTGAATATACATATATATATATATATCTAATGGATCAACAGATATAACGGTTTTTGTACGAAATCATCAAAACAACAAGGACACTTTCAAATGTCCTTTTCGTCCTTAAAGGATAAGATGCGCCACTAAAGATATAAATTTTTGGAAAGCTAGCAATCCCAGCTATCCTTCGGATATAGTCATTATATCCTACGCCGATGCAACATCTCACTCAGAATCCCCGTAAAATTTATTCAAGTAACTTTTCCAAAGCCAATGGCAATGAATTCCTCAAAAAATTTATAAACCAAAGGATTAGTTTCGATGATGCAGCCCGAATTTTGAATTATAAGACCAAATGAAGTAGATTTAGCATTTAAATGGCAAAGATTTTTATAAACGAAATAGCAAATATTAAGTAATTTTTTAATAGACACAATCATGTCGCGAAAGTAATAACACACTACACACAGTAGGTACCAAAATTGCGTCAACTTTCTGTGCTAGTTTCTTTTTGCAAAGTACCAATTTTTTAAATGCAAAAATTATTTAAAGAAAGTAATTTTAAGTGGTACGAAAGCAAATCATATTATTCACTAAATTATTCAATAGTTTTATTGTTCGGATTTTTCGCGTTTTTAATGTTTTTTCCCTATTTGTCTAAATAATCAGTGAACGCTGGGTGGGACTTGCTTTTCAAACGAAATGTCCCAGGTTAGATTCCCGACGAATTTTTAGTAAAAATTTTAATACAAAAACCTACTTCAATTTTGTTATTACATACATAATACATATGGTCTAAATAAAAATAATTGTGAAATACATTGTGTGTATGTGAAAATTGATAATTTTTAACTTTTAAGCAAAAAATAATTTTAAAAAAATGATAAAACGTCATGGGAACGGTTAAAACGTCATTTGAAATATGAATTTTTTGTTATACCTACAAGTACAAAATAAAATGAAACTAAACAAAATGCTATTTTAAATTATTATTTTAAAAAAATATTAGTTTACTTAAAACAAATCACTTCATTTTCTAAACAAAAAAAATTATATACATTTCACTTTATTTAAAAATGTTAATTTTAAAACAATTAAATCACCAAATTTTTTAAATTAAGTGAGTTAGGTAAATAAATTTAAATTTTGTTTTTTTTTTTTTAATTAAAGAACTTTTATACCTCTAATATTTTTTTATTTAATTTCTTTTTTCACTTTTTTTTAGTTGAAAGTAGATTCAGATATCGACAAAATTTACAATTTTTCCACATCATTTTGTTTTATTCATATTTTCATTTTTTTTATTAATTTTCTTTTAAAACACAAATTGTATCAATGTAAATACATATACATATACTTATGTTAATTTTGTATTAATCAAAATCTTATTGTTTTAACTTCATCGTTCCCGGATCATTTATTATATTATTATGTACATATGTAATAAAATAAATATAATATAAAATATATTATTAACAAATTCATAAAATGAATGAGTGCATAATTTTTTTTTATTTTTATTTTAAGGAGTCAATTAATAGGTAGTATGAGTATCTCAGTATGGAATTAAAAGAAAATATTCTACAAACTACAATTTTACAAGAACAAGAACATCATTATAGTTATTATATAATAAAATATATTACATAAATCAGCTTAATTATAATTAATATAAATTTAAAAAATTATTATTAGCCTTCTTGTTGTAACTACAATCCAGCCTTAGCACGTATTACTTATATTTTTTTTTCTTATATTCTGATTCTCACTCACTAAAGCAACACTTTTTCCTTTTCTCACTTAAAGTTAGGTTAAGTGGATGTTCTTTATTTTTGTACATTATTTAAATATTTGATTACATAAAACAAAAGCAGTATAATACATCTGTCTATTGTTTTGTAAAATAATAAATGAAAAGATAAAATTCTTTAATCAAAGATTTGTGATTTGTTAATCCTTCTAAAAGTTAAACTTAATAGAATACGGATAAAAAACAGTTTTTATTTTCCAATTCGAATATTCTCAATGGTTCTCTTATAGCAAATTCATTTAATACAACAAAAAATAATAATTTATATAACGAATAAATTTTTACCGTACAGTGAGAAATTTTCTTCGAAAAATAAATTTATAAACTTATTGTTTGGTAATAAATAAATTTAATTTTTTTTTTTTTTTTGTATTATTTAAGGACCTTCCGAGCGCGACGAAATTCATAACATAACTGAATCAAAAATAATTTCATAGTAACGGTAAAAACAAAAACTAAAATTTTTTTTTTTTTATTTTTTCTTTATTTTGTTGGAAAATTTCGTAATACATAAATAATAAATTGAAATTTCCAAAACTGGAAGGCACACAAATTTTAATACAAGAAAATTAAAATATTGTTTTTCCATTTTTGCTTCTGTTGTTTTGCATTTATTTTTCCATATTTCGATGTTTTCTATTGCTACATTTGATAGAACAAAAAATTGTATATAACAGTTTATCTCTGATATTACATACATACATATTATGTATTATGAAAATTTGATGGTAAAATATAAAAATTATTTACATATATAAACATAAAAATATTTTGCTAATAACTGATGCATATAAAAAAAATATATAATGTTGCATCGGGGGTATCGAATTTCAAATTTTAGTTTAATGGTTACATTAATGGATGGTTTAAAAAGCGTATCATGTGTGAGTGATCGTATGAAAACATGATGGAATAGAAGAATATCACTAAAGTATCACTAAATTTTTGATTTCACTGAAGTGATATTCTTCAACTCTGGCAACGCAGTTATTATTAAATTACAAGTTATTATTTAAATAACAAAATATTAAACACCTTTTTCTAAAAATTCTGGACTTTTATATAAATAAAAATTTATTCTATTATGTTAATTTAAATACAATAATTTTTGTTTAGTATATACATATATATATAAATGTATGTTTGTTTTACTTGAATTAATAAATATCAACAAATAGTATTTAAACTAGTTTTTACATAAACAAAAAAAAAAATTAAAAATATCGTTAAAAATTTGTTATATAATCATTATTTTTTAATAAACTTTTCAATACTATTTTCATTGCGTAATTGTGTACTAGATGGAATTTTTCTTAATTTACCAGCCTTTAAACGATTATTAATATTTGTTTTAGTTTTTATTTCGTCATCGAATAATAATAGTTTTGGAGGGCTATCTAATTTCTTTTCAGACCCACCAAATCCATTAAATACCAGTGATGTATTTGTTTTATTTGATGAGGTTTGTTGAAGTAACCGTGGTTTTTTAAATATTGAATACTATAAATACAAAAATTTATCATTTTTTTTTTCATTAACTTAAATTTAATTTTATTTACCTTATCAGTTATATCTTCACTGCGACTTTTTTTTAATATACCAAAATGACTATGAGTTTGAAAAATGCTATCAGGTTTGGTGACTTTTTTAACTGTATTCTCTTCATTATGTTTGCTGCGAATAGAATCACCAACTTTTAGAATTTGATGTAAACCTATGTTACTTGATTTAATGTTTAAATATGGTGAATCAGATTCTTCGATTTGTTTAACTCTTTCTTGCTAGAAATATTCATTGAATTTTCGATAAAAAATACCGTTAATCTTTAAATTTAAATACACAAAATAAATGTAAAATATATGTAGGTACATATGTATTTTCCAAGAAATAATTACTAATATAGATTTGTTAGAATAATAATTTATTTTTAAAAAATTTTTATAATTTTATAATTTCTATAAGAAATATCAAAAAAAATTGTATAATACCAGAAAGGATAGCTTATTACATTTTTAAAATATAGTAAATTATAATTAAACCAAACCAACCAAAAATAAAATCCAAGCTAGATAAAAATATGAATAAAAGCATAAGGAAAAAAATAATTTTTGTTGTTTTATAAGCAATTTTAAATAAACTACGTACGATTCCAGGTGAAAAATGTTCACTTGAACCAAAATTGTTTTCAGCATTAATATTAAGTAAATTCTTCTTAACACAACTACATGTTTGTAATGCAATATTACTACTATTTCTATTTGAACTCAGCTTGTTTTCATCGAGTTTTTGGCTTTCTAACATTTCAACCTAAAATATAATTTGAAAAATATAACAATTCGTTTTATATTTTATTATTTTAATTAAAGACCGATTTCCTCCGTTTTACCAGAAACTATATATGCAGTATATAGTAACTTTATGGTTTTACGATTAAGTTACTCACATGTAATGATAACGGAAGTATGCTTCTTCCGAAATATCAATATTTGCAAGCAAATATTATTAATGAACAGAACAGAACAGAAATCTAGAATTTAATTAAACATATCACCAATAAATGATAAAAATTAAACTACCTTTGAATTTAATTGATAGTTCTCACTTTCTAAAACTGATATTTTTGACTCCAAATTCCTGTGATAAAAAAAAATAAATATAAATACCATTATGTTATATGATTTTACCTTTTAATTTCTTTTATTTTTCTAAGATCATATTGAACTGTTTTTAAAGTATTTCTAATATCAGCTTTTTTAGACTCGCAAGCTTTCAGTTCTTTTTTAAGTATAACAATCCAAGTAGCCAAACTTTGTGGTTTCGAATCCTGTTCTAATAATTTTTCAACTTCGGATGATGTTGCTGATATCATTGTTTGTATGCTTTCCATTAATCCTATTTGTCTTTTCAATTCATCAATTTCTTTTCGTTGAATTTCAACAGCTTTTGTCTCATTTTTCAGCATTTTTATCTTAAAATGGGAATTTTTACATATAACTATTAACTTTCCAAAAAATAAATTTTTTTTTTACTTGATCAACATATTGTGTCAGAGCGAATTTATTACTTGCTACTTTTAGTTCTAAGCCTGTTATAGTTTCCCTTAAAAAAGAAAAAAAAATTTAATAATATATATATATAAATATTTTCATAAATCTTTATTTCACTTACATGCATTTCTTTCTAACACTTTTTAAATCTTCGATTTCTTTTTTCAATTTATCTTCTTCCTTCGATTTTATTTGATTTTGTAATTTTGCATCTTCTAGTTGTTGTTGCAAAGATCCAATATCTATACTACTAGTATCCAAGTTAGCTAAATTAAAATAAACCTTATGTACAGATCTTTGATAGCATTTATTTCGACACTGTGGACATGTTTTTGATCTAAAGAATAGTAATAATACATATATAATAACTTATTATAAGAATAGTAATATATAATAACGAATATATGGTAACTTATCATGTACTTCTTAAAATAAAAAAAAAATAAAATAATGATTGAAATTACAATAACAATTTCCAAAATATTTATTTATTTACCGTTCTAACCATTGAAGAAGACAAGGTTGGTGAAATAGATGACCACATGGTGTTACATGAACATCAGCAACTGGACAAAATATTTCAGCACAAATAACACAACTTAAATTCATTTTTTCTATTAACTTATATGAATTAATAATTGTATAAAATTTTAAATAAATTGAATAAATATTTTATAAACAAATTGTTTTATATCAAAACCACGATCACCGCGACACCGCCAAATTTCAAAACAACTGTTTTCAAATTGTAAACAATACAAAAATGTAATCATCATATATATAAAAAAGTAATTGTACTTGATAATTGTGTTAATTGTAATTATTTATTTGACTTCTTGTAATTATGCTTTTTAATAAAATGACTTTTTATCATAAATATTTTATTTTTATATATATATGCTTTTTATATATCAAAATTTCTCATCAAAAAAAATATATTTCAGACAGGATTTTTTCGAACGGTTTAGTTGAGCACTATTTGTGCGAGGATGTGATGATAAACAATTTTATACCTTAACCGAATTGAATTGATGAAAATATTTTTGCAATTTTTACGTGTATCAACCTTTATGTTGAACATGGTGAACTGTCATAATTATTAATAAAAAAAAAAACAGATATTCTCAAAAGTCAAATAAATTTGTTCTTTTCCGGTTAACCGTCAAAACAAAGAGGTAAAAAATTAGATTTCATTAAAATAATTATTTTGTTTTATTAATTTAATCATAGATTAATTTTTAAAGTAATATCTAAATATGAAATTTTTTAAATGGTATTGATATATTCTAATAGAACTATTTTTTTTTTTTAGAATTGTAGCGGTATAAAATGGCCAAGTCAAAAAATCATACAAATCATAATCAAAATCGTAAAGATCATAGAAATGGTATTAAAAGGCCAACAAGAAGTCGTCATGAATCGTCTTTAGGTGTAAGTATTACAAATATGCCCTACATCGGGTTTTCAAATTTGCGTAGATTTTTATTTAGTTCGTAAAATGATTGCAAATCTTTCAAAGCAAAAGGATTTCCTACAATATTTAGCATAACAATTTGTTTGTTATCATAAACAAATTGCTACTTTTTGTTATAATTAGGATAACTTGTTTTTTTTTGCAATTAAATAAATTCTAAAATAAGTACTGGTACATTTTAAAAAAATTAGATAATACAAATTTGTTGTTGCTTCAGCTAAATTTGAGTATTTTTTCAGATGGATGTTAAGTTCCTACGTAATCAACGTTTTGCCCGTAAAGGATGTACTTTGACTGCTGAACAACAAGTCAAAAAACATCAGGAACGCTTGGACGCTAGAGCAGCCAAACCTAAACCAATTAAGCTATAAAAAAAAAAAAAATATGTTCTTTTATAAGTTTTATTGAAAAGATAAATTAATTCCACAAAAATTGTATCACTTTTTATTTAATGGAAACATTAACAACTTCAGTAAATAATGAAATAATTTCTTTTAAAGTATTTATATCTCTTGTGCTAATACTATTACTTTTATAATAATTTGAAATTTGTTTCGCATTGTTAAAGGTAATTTGAACTAATTGATAATCATCACATATTTGGTCAACATCATTTAACTTAATTTTTTTACTAGGATGTGCTTCAATATTATATTCTTGAGAATTAATTTTATCGTTTTTAATAAAATCCTTGCAACTCCATAAAGTTAAATAATTACATTTTTCATACATTTTAAACAATTTCACAAGGTTAAATTTTTCATTTTCAAACATGGTTTCACTATTCATAAGATGATCAAGAAATTCATCAATCGTTTCTTTTTCTTCACTATTAAAATTCATTAGAATATTTTCTTGGGCTGCAACTTTTTTGAATTTGTTTACATATAATTTTGTAGATACATTTATTGGATGTTCCATTAAACTTTCAATTAAATTACAAATAATTGTTTTTTCAGAATCATCAAAACATTCAAAATTTTTTAATAAAAATTTTAATACGACATTAAAAAAATACTCATGCTTTTTGAAATCTGTTTCAAAACAAATAATTTTCATAAAATTTGTCATTAATCCTGGAAACCTCGTAAGATTGATTTGACAATCTGATAACAAATTAAATAAATTTATCTAAAAATTAAAAAATAAACGTCTATGTACATGTAAGAAAAATTAAAAAAAAATTACCAAGTTCATGTAAACTTCATTTTCAACTTCGTCTTCCTCAATTACAATTTTTATATTTTCTATCAATTTTTCTAGCTTTGTATTTTTAAAATCATTTTTTCGTGCTTCATCACATATTTGATTTACTCCTAAAATAGAAGTTAATCCAGTTTCATCAAGGGAAAGTCTATTCCAAACTTTTATTTTATATGATTTTGGTAGGTGTTCATAAAATATTTTTACCAAGTATTTTATTTGCACCGTTTTTGGGTCACAACAATTTACTGGAAAATATTCCGTAATTTTTGTCCAAAAATCAAAATAATGATAGCAACATTCACTATCAACATGCCTAATAATACGATATTAATTAATTGCAACCTCTTTTGAAATACATACCTCTTATCAAATTACCTTGCCAAAAATACCCAGATATCAAAACAAATTCTTGATAATAATAAATCGTATTGTAAAATTCCATCCACTAAAATTTTTTCAAATTTATCCTTTTTATAAACATCATCATTTTCGTTGCAGAAAAACATTAAAGAAATGAATGATGCTTCTAATTTTTGATAATTTTCTTTAAACAGAAATATATCTGGACCTTAAAAGAAAAAAATTTAGACATCAAGTATTTAAATTTAAAAAAAAAATTACAATTGGGGATTTTAGAAAAAAAATTTTCAAAAAAATGTCCGAAGAAATAAATTGAAATATCATATTCATCTTCTGTAATAGCAAGTCCTTGAATTATTTCTAAGCCAATAATACAATATGCAGAATCATCTCTAGAATCATGAAATTTCTTTAAATATTCCTAAAATTTTAAATGAAATTATTTTATTTAAAAATCTTATAATCAACATATTTAACTAAATTCAATTTTACCTCAACAAAATCTTTAGCTATGAAAGTTTTTTGAATTAAACTTAAAATATGTTGAATTAAATACTCTGTAATTAATTGGAAAACTTCTGCACCAATAATCGTAGTTAATCTAAAATTTTAAAATTAATCACTTTGTCCAAATAGCTATCTACAAAATATATTTACCGAAATATTTCAAAAAATACTGGAATTATACTACCATAGCCACATACGTTACGTGAACTATAATTATCAGCAATTTTATTAATACATTTTAAGTGAAATGAACAAACTTTCATATATTTCGTTATATCACTTAAAAGTTCATCTTTGAATTCCTGTAAATTATTTAAATATGGGTTTCAAATTAAGATCATACTTTCTTATATATATGATACATGTACCTCTTTATAAAACTGTAAAAGAATCAAATGTATTTGACCACATAAAAATTTAATTGTATTCTCTAACCATGTATAATTTCTTGGTAATTGATTTTCAAAAAAATCAGCATTTACAACGCTTAATTTCAGAAGCAATTTTAAAGTTTTTGTACTCGAAACTACATCGCAAATAGCAAATAAAGTTTCTGTGATGCGCAATAACTCAATCAAAACTAAAAAATAATAAAAATATTTTTTTAAGTACGTATATAATTCGTAACTGTACGTATATAATTCGTAAATGTAAAAATAGCTCCAATAATTTGAAGCCACATAAATCAACTGTTTTTTTTCAAAATGTCTTACACGTAAATCTCGCACTAACTTCTGTTGATCTACAAATTAATTTATCTAATTCTATATTATTTTCCAAAGTGTTGATAATTTGTGAATGAAGAATATAAGACTCTTGTAAAATCTTTTCCAATGATTCTTTTTTTTCATCAGAAACATCTTCTTGGCTTTTTCTAAAAAAAAAAATAAATTAATTTTTCTATTACGTTGTACTTGATTCACAACTTACAGGTCCTGCACAAGCGAAAAATACTTTTCTAAAAATTTCAATCCGAATTCGATAAAAACACTTAAAGTTCTCAAATTCAATGCCGCTTCCTGTCCAATTATTTCAAATATTGAATGCCAATCACTTAAAACTTCTAATATGTTACTATCCTCAATTGTTCTAACATTTGTGGAAATGGAATCTATCACCTAAAATTGATCACTTGTTAAAAATTTTAAATAGTTTTGAAATTCCATCGAAATTACAATTTCAAATATATCAAACAATTTTGGAAAGTAATCATCTAAAAATGTTATTAAATCTTCTTCTAAACCAAAAGTTGGTAAGAGTTTCTGGCAAACAAACGATAGACATTTTCTCAAAATTTCAGTTTTTGGAATATCTGCATTGTTAATGTAACTTTAAAAAGCATGAATTTATTAAAATTTGTAATATATATACTAAACTTGTACTCACGGTGTTATGATAAAAATTAGATCTTTAATGGGAACATTTTCTCTTAGTTCATCATTTTTTAAATGACGTAAATCTGAAAACTCATATTTTATACTTCTGTTATCCATAATAAAAAAAAAATTATTATTTTTTACTTTGCATGCATAAATTATTTTTAAAAATTAAAATTTAAACAGAACAACCAAAATTTGAAGCGCCATTTACCTATATTTATTTAAAAATAAACAAAAAAAAACTACCTGTTTGTTAATTTGATTTGACATTCAAATTTGAGAATTCACATGCTCGACACAATTAATTAAATTATTCATCAATTCCAACTGAAAATAATTTAGTTAATAAACATTAAAATATGCTAATGAAATATTATATATATGCATTAATTTAATACAAATGACTATACAAAATATAATAAAAATTTGATAAAATGACTTTCATATTTTTTTGTAATAAATTAAAAGAATTTACCCACATTATCCCTTCAGAGACAGTTAACGGGAAATTTTTTACAACAGCTGTATTTTGACAATTAAATCTAACTGAGCCCTGAAATAGAAAATTTCTCATATTGTCAAAATATAAAATTGCAATGTGGTCAGGAAAATTTTCAACAAAAAGTAATTTAAATATTTTATTAAAAGTTCTTTGAAATTAGTAGTTATTCATTAAAAACATAATTTAGTAATTTGTTGGTAAAATTAAATAGATCGAATTCAAAATGGATGATGATTGGGGTAAGAAAGAAAATTTTTTTTTATTCGTAATCAATTTTTTTTATAAAAATAGACTGCCAACTTACAACTCATAAATAAGTACATATTCCCCCCCCCACATAAGCTAAAAATTTGCCGATCTCATAATACTTGCATTTTTCAATTATTACAAATTAATATACATTTTAAAAATATATTAAATTATTTTAAATTACAGAAGCTTTAGCTGAAAAGGACGATATTGTAATAGCACCCCCAAAAGTAGCAACCGATTTAAATAAGTGGGAAGGTGAAGATGAAGATGAGGATGTCAAGGTAAATAAGTCAATTGTTTATAAAAATATGATAAAAGCTAAAAATACATCAAATTTTTAATATTTTTTGAATAAATTTAATACAAAAAAAAAAACTTATTATCCTTATCGAATCACTTTCATTCCTTGGAAATCACATTTTTAAAGCCACGTGTAAAAGTGAAAGTTACGATAATTTTAAGTTATTAATTAGATATTTTATTAAAAATTCAAATATTTAACAAAAACCAAAAAAAAAATCAAATTGTAATTGCGTAAATTTCAAAAATAATAAAGATTCCATTTTCGGATTTCAGGATAGCTGGGAAGATGAAGAAGAAAAAAAGGATGAAGAAAAAACAGAAGGTCAACCCACACCATCCAAATCTAAGCCTAAAAAAACAATCCAACAAAAAATAAACGATAAAGATGTGATAAATTTTAATTTTTTTTTTTTGTTTTAATAAAGTCTGAAAAATTGAATTTATAAATTTTAGCGTAAACAGATAGAAGAACAGGAACGATTAGAAAAAGAAAGATATGAAAAAATGTCACCTGAAGAAAAATTGATTGAAAAACTACGCTTACAACAGATTGAAAAAGAATCCGATTTTAAAAATGCCCTCGATACGTTTGGCGTTAGCGAACCCGTTAGTGGAATAGAAGGAACGGCTCCAACAACTAAAGCTGAATTTAACGAATTTGCAGAAGCTCTTAGCACCAAAATATCAAATTACAAAAGCGATGAAGAATATGCTGGTTTTGTTGAAGTATTAGTTCGTAACATTTGTGCTCATTGTAAGTAGTTTTACCTTTTTATTTACAATATTTGTATATATTATTTACTTCCAGTAAGTGCTGCCGATTTAAAAAAAATTAAAATTACAATTGACACTCTACATTTAGAAAAACAAAAATTGGAGCAAAAAGCGAAAAAACCTTCCACTAAGGGTAAAACTAAGATTAAACTCCGTGTTGAAACTGATATTAAAGTAAGTTTTAAATATTATTTTATTTATCTTAAAAAGATCTTTTAGAAGAAAGTTAATTAATTTATTTATTATTATTTTTAGTCTAATGATGCCAATGATTATGACGGTAGCTATGATGATTATGATGATTTTATGTGAAAAACCTTTATTTATGATATATTTTTTGTTTTTGTAAAAATAAAAAAAAACTATTTTTGAAATAAAAATAAATCATTGTTAATCTTTAGTAAAACAAAAAAATAAAATTAAAGTCAGATAATAATGTTAAAAGTTTGATATAACAAATTAAATTTTTTTTCGATTTTTGTTACTGTAATTAATTTTTGCACACAAGTCATTTTTGTTTTTATAAAATAATTAAATGAAGTCAAAGATTATTCTAATTAATATTAACTTGGAATTAATTTAAAAAATTTTTATAAGCAGACAATATAAAAATTATGTATGTATAGCAAAATGGAAATACATGTATGAAAAAAAAAAAATAGCTGCGATAAAAATGATAAAAAGTAAATATTTTAATTTCCCTCGTAAGTTAACAGAAAATTGTTAAAAAAAAAATAAAAATTATTTCGCTAAAATTGTTTTTGTTTGAATATAAAATTTTTGCAAATTGACTTATTTTTCTCAATTTCCATAAATATTTCAATTGATGAGCTTTTTTTCTAGGTTCTAGGAATTCAAATTTATAAATATAAACGCAAAATTTAAATTGCAAATTGATAAAATTTTTATATTTTCTTTATTTATTAAAATTTGAGTTTAAAAATTGAACAAATAATTGTGGAACTTTGTCCAGTGTGCTTGCACTTGTATGCAATTTAGTATAATTTATAAATTGTTTTCGTAATCTATTCAATTGTATTGCATTTATTGTATCTGGTATATTTGCTTTAACATCACTACCTTTCACTGAAACCGGACCTAAAATACCAATCTTCCTTCCAGACAAAATGTCGCTAACAATTTCCTGTGTTAATTTATCTAATTCAAATAAATGATTTGTAGAACTTAGCGGTGGATTTTGTGTTGATTGATTAGGTGGTAATGGTTTGGATTCAAATAACGCTGAATTTATTCCTTCAAAATCTAATGGGTCATCAGGAAATGAAACAAATAACGGACTATCCCATCTACAGTTACCATGTGGTTCTTCATAGCGCAAGCATAATGCATTAAAAATCTCTTCAGTGTAAAACACATCGGAATTATCTAATGTTCCTTCAGCAGATAAATCTTGTTCTGGTTTAGTTCTATTTTGATTAAATTTCCAAGCACGTTCTTTTTGAATTGCACAAAATAATGTGCATTGTGCAGTTCTAGCTGATTTTGATGCACAAAATATTTCATACCGATATCCTTTTATGTAATTACCAGCATCAAATATAACAACATCTTGTTTGTTTAGATGTCGTATTACTTCTGATTTTAAATCACTTCTAACTATTTTTTCTTTTTGACTATCACCAAAATATTCGTTTTTCTGATATCCACATTTTGGAACCGCAATGTTCTCGCTAAAAATTTTTACAATTTTACCTTTTTCTTTAAAATATTTTTCAAGTTCTTTAGCTTTAGTAGATTTACTACTACTTGGATAACCAGAAATTACTACCAAAGGCATTTTATAATCAATTTAAATTTATAGGATTTGGACAGGTTCAATTTTTTTATAACTAATTTAAAGTTTGCATTTTCGTAAAACTAAATATTGAAATTAAATGTAATGACAACATTATTTATAAAAACAAAAATAAATAAAAAATATTTTTTGACATTGTTTCACACAAATGTGACATATAGATAGCGTTTTTAAATGTTTTGAAAATTTTTAATCTTCCAATATTCCAATCTTCAATGCATATTCCAAACATACAAACTAGCAAAAATATTTTAAATACAAAAAAAAAATTATTTCAAGCTCTTCGAAATTATGCTTTTTTGTAAAGTAAATTATATAATTATAAAATAATTTCAGGGAAATTTAGTCATATCTCGATTTCCAACTGAATTAACACTTATTTTTCTCACAAATCTAAAAACATTATCGATAATTAAGAAATTGTAAAATAAAAAAATATATCTTCACAAGATAAAAATAATAAAATAACTCAATTAACTAATTACAAAAAACATTCCGTTTGTTTATAAGTGTTGATGTGTAGCATTCTTCATCAATAATTATATTTATATATCATATAAAAAGCTTGCTACACTTTTCAAAGAAGTGGTTAAAAAGAAGTCAAACAAATCAAATATTTCATGATTCATAAGCCTTAGGCATTTTAATCTCGTGAAGAAACCTAGAATCATAAATAAATTGTGAAGAAATAAAATATATTTATAATTACAATAGTACCAACCTTATTTTTAGGGTAGTCCCAGAAAATCATTTACCTTGTAAATCCAGTAAACAAAAGTACTTTCATGACATTTGAAAATGACGTTGTCATTAATTTCAAACTAGCAAAAAAAAAGCGTCTCAGTGAAGTGCTTCAGTCCAGTTACAAGCCTGTTTACAATAAAGTTGTTTTTTATTTTTTTAATAGAATTAAAATTTTTGAAATATTAAACTATATTTTATCAAAAATATTTATATTCTAAAATTAAAATTAAAACTAAATCGAACATCATATAAAAGTAAGTAACAGGAAAATAATTTAAATATGTAAGGGACAATTCGAAATTTTTTTTTTTCATTTATTTACCACTTACATTATATTTTGAGTTATTGAGGTGTACATAAGTACGTCTAGAGATATGATTTCACTTCCAAATAAAAAAGAGAAAACCTACGCAAGAATTGCCATTTACTTACGAAAAAAGTGATCTAAATAGAATTCTTAAATAAATTAATAAAACAAAATATTCAAATCATGTATAAAAAAAATTGAATGAATTATCCTGATTTAAAATAAGTTTTGCAATCTGGTTTTTAGTGACTCATGTAATCAATGATCGTACGTATTCTAGACACTATTTCAGTAATCAATTTAATAGATATTTTTATGATTAACAATTGTATATCATATTGTAGAAATTTTTATTTTTAATTTGAATTTAAATATAATTGAAAAAAAGTTTGTAAATAGATAATATTTTCTAGTGCAATATGGATACAAAATTTCTAAATGGGGCAATTGCCACTTATATTTCCGAGTAGAGTGAACTAATTTCTTGTTTATGTACAATGCGAAAATTCAAATGGTTTTTAGGTCACAAGCCTATACAAAGTAAACTTAACTATTATTTAAGTAAAGAATATAATGAAAAAGCACGAGCATAATTTTAAGTTGTAGGCTGTTCTTTTTAAAAAAAAATAATATAAAAAGATGAATTCTATTAAAAAAGACATTTTGGTAATATTGGGTTTATTTTAAAAGACTATCATCTAATTTTAACTTTTCGATTTAAGTCATTTCGGTTTCGTGGCAAATTGATTCAAATCAAAATTGGTACATTTTTAATATCAAAATTTGACGAAATATTATAAATTCTAATATTTCAGGGCCATAATTATTATATATCTTTAACTTAAAATTAAACATTTGATTTAAAAAAAAGTAAATATAGCAGTGGTTTCGTCTAAAAGTTACTGAAATAGATTTATCTTTTTTTTATTTGTGACTATAGTGATCTATACATCTCTTGACGGTCTTAATTACTGGTGGTAAAAGAAGAACAAATGAAATAAAAACGGCTTTGTTAAATGCAAACTCCAAACACAAAAGGAAAAATGAAAATGAATGAAGAAGAATTATTGCAAAGAGCAGCAGAAGAACGAGAACAAATATTCAAACGTTATGATTTAGGAACGGATCCATCCAATGAAGTTTATCCATGGGAAAATCCAAGTTTTGAGGTTTATCATCGAACTGATAAATTTGGCTTCATACATGATTCACGCTTACCTGATACTTTGGACGTTTATGAAATTAAACAAACAAAAATTGAAATTGAAAGAGATAAAAAATGGATGAGAATGATGTCAAAATGGGATCAGAATAGTGAAAAATTACGTAGAAGAGTTTATAAAGGCATTCCGAATAAAATACGATGGGTAGCTTGGAAAAAGCTCCTAAAAGTTGATGAAGCAATGTCAATTAATTCTGGTGTGTATTGCACAATGTTAAAATACGCTAGATTATATTCAACTGAAACTAGGCAAATAGATTCAGATGTAAATAGACAATTTCGCGAAAATATAGCATTCCGAGAACGTTATAGCTTAAAACAAAAAAGTTTATTTAATATTCTTAATGCATATAGTATATATAATTCAGAATTAGGATATTGTCAAGGTATGTCTAGTTTAGCGGCAATATTTTTACTTTACATGGATGAAGAAGAATCATTTTGGGCATTAAATTCATTAATGATAGATCCTAAATATGCAATGCATGGATTGTTTATAGAAGGATTTCCAAAATTAACTAGAATGTTAGAACATCATGATAGAATAATTAAAAAAATTATGAGAGATCTTCATGGTCATTTTGTAAAACATAATGTTGATTCAATTTTATATTCTATTAAATGGTTCTTTTGTATATTTGTCGAAAGGATACCGTTCAGCTTGTGTTTAAGAGTTTGGGATGCTTATTTATTAGATGGTGAACGTGTTGTTATTGCTATGGCAGTTTCTGTATTAATGCTACATAAAAAAGAATTGTTACAATTAAAAGATATGGATTCAATAATTGAATATTTACAAGTAAAATTATATAAAAATTTTGGTTATCCTGATGATATTGTTATGAATGCTGTAGAACAAGTAATGAGAAAATTAATGTCGAAAAAATTAGAAACACCACCACCACCAAAGATAAATGAAACACCAACACGACCACTTGGAAATTTTGTTGAACCTGATTTTGAAAGAAAAGTTGGAAGACGAAGGTCTACGTTTACGGAAAATGAAAGGCAAACATTTGAAAATGTAATATCAAGGCAAGAGTCAAATGCATTAGAAATTCAATCAAATACATCAATTGAAAATTCTGAATATGCTGTTGGTGATCCATTTTCACTTAAAACATATAGAAGTTTTAATAGTTTAACAACATCAATATCAGTCAGTACATTATCGTTGAATAGTGGTGGTAATAACAATATTAAAATACAAAATTCCAAATGCAATAGTAATTCGACTGAAAAACAAAATAGTATTGACAATAATATTAAAATTGAAAGTGATGCTGCAGAAGAAAAACAAGTTAAAATTATACAAAATAAAATGGATAATGTGGTAGTTGTAAATGTTACACAAGCTCATGATAACAACATTGAAATACATTATGATCATATAGAAGATTCCAGCCTTGAAGAAGAAAATACTCGACTCTAGTATATTTTATATTATATTATATTATATTATATTATTTACATTATAAATATGAATTATTTCAAAGCAAAAACGTATTTTTAGATGCTCGATACTTATTAAATTCATTTTAAATTTGTTTTGTATTCTAAATACATACCTAATTTCAATCGTACTATGTTACAGTAAATATTAATTTATTTTAATTATTATAAATGCTATCGATTTACTGTAATATATATAAATATATATATATATGTATAATATATCTTGTATTTAAAAAAAAAATTTTTTTTTAAAGGAATAAATAATTCCTTTCAATTTTTGTACTTAACTGTAGATCTGAAAAGATCCTTAGGTCGATCATATTATAAAAATTAAATTAGAAATAATATTTCATTCTTAAATTCCATTAAAATAAAATTGTACCTAAAACATTAGACAATAAATAAAAAAATATCGAACCATATATAAATACTAAATTAATTTAAAATATAATATGTATAAGATTTTACATTATTATGTAAATATATATATATGTATAAACATATTGCATATATGTATATCTAAATATACATTTTAAAATTGAATAAATTTCAACATTTTCTAAATAATAGTATTGGAAATAATAATTTTAAATTATAAACAAATTTATTTATTAATTGAAAATTAATAAATTAAAATGTTCAATAAATTTTCAAATTGGTATAAATTAATTTCTTTTTAAACATATTTTAAAACTACAATTATATAGATCGACTTATAGGATCATTATTGATGAAACTAAAAATTTGATTTTTAGGCAAAAATTGCAAATATATATATATATATATATATATATATAATTATAATTTAAATATGTATATATACAATATAACGAAAATTTAGTTGGTAAAATTCAGAATTTAAAAAAAAAAAAATTAATAAATTATTAATATTTAAGAAATCTCACTACAATCTTAAATAATTTTAAGATTTTAATCTTTCCAAATATCGTGATAATTACTACGATACAAATTTATTTTGCTATATATTAAAAAAAAAAAAAAAATGAAACAAAATGAATAAGTACAATAAATTTGAATTTTGTCATATAATTTATATTGTATTGCAATTAAATTAAAAATATGATAGTTTTCTATTAAAAAAAAAAAACATTCTATTTGTCTTGCACATTTTTATAAAATATTTCACACAATTTTGAATTTATTATTTTTATATTTTTTCAATTGTGCTTTGGCGGCACAGCATATTCTCACTGTTTAATCTGTGTTCATGGGCATAACTCATTGGAACCCAAAAACAAAATTTTTTTTTAATTACATAACTATTATATATATATTTTGTTTTTATTATTATTTCGATTATTTTAATATCCATATTTGTGATACTTCAAACCAAAATACATTCTATAAATATTAATTTTGTACAATGTATTAAAAATGGGTAAATTTATATAAATGAAAATGAAAAGGAATATTTGAAAGCTTTCTGAAGAGAATAAATATATTAAATTAAATAAAGAAACTCTTTAAAAGTATATTTTAGCTGAGGTTTTTTGCCATTTTTTCGTAGATTAAGTTACTCTTAAAAATAAAAAAAAAAAATTAAACAGCATTTATGTAAAATAGTTATTAGTTATTTTTTTAGAGAAGAAAAAAATTAGAAAATATATAGTAAAAAAATTAATAGATTACAAGAAAAAAAAAGAGTTACAATAAAAAAAAAAAATAAAAAAAAATATGAAGAAAGTAGAATTTGAATATGTAAATTTAGCTCCAGTGTTATATATAACTCTTTTTCTTGCTCCTGTAAATAAATTTAATGAATATTATTATTATTATTAATATGTATTAGAAATTAAGAAAACCCCTGTATCAAGAAAAAAAAAAACAAATAAAAGACAACAAAAACTAAGAGACTATTAAATAAAAACAAAAATTAAATAAATTTAATTTAAATAATATGTATTTAATTTATAACTTTTATAAGTAAAGTAAGTACTACTGTACTACAAACACTCTTATAACAAGGGAGACAACAAAAAAAATTATGGGATAAGACAAATAAAAAAAAAAATCAATATTAGCCAAAAAGATTCAGCAACAAGAAAAAGTTGAATAAAAATGCTATTAAGAGCGGGTAGGGTAGCAAAAAATGGGATAAAATTAATTACAGCAAACTAATTGCATATACTTCAGAGTTCAGACCAGTAAAAAAAATATTCAAATTTTACTTAAGACACTTTCAAATATTCAATGAAATGTGTAGAAAAATATACTTACATAACATACATACTTATATTTGTTTGTGCCTATCATTTTTAAAATTAGCATCATGATGGTATCTAATTCAACGGATAATATGGAATAAATTCTAAAAAACTTAACAAAAGTTCTCATCGTATCTTAAAAGTGGAAATAAATATTTGTAAAACTTGATCATAAAAAAAAAATAATGCTTAATTTTTTATACAACACGAATTAATATTTTTTTTTTTTTGTTGTAATGAAAGCAAAATATTAATAATCATGTATTTCTAATTTTTCTACCGATTACTAATATACTAAAAATGTCGTTATTTTGTCATTGAAATGGACAATAAGAAAGCTTTTTATTGTTTTTAGTGAGTGATTTATTTTACTTGAGGCAAATTTCTTATACATATATGTATGTAGGTACATTATGTATATTAAATTTTTCTTTTTAAATTTTGAATACATTTAACCAAAGACAGTAAAAAAATATATTTACTGTCTTTAATAATTTAATAATCACCTTGAATGCTTCTGCTAAAAAATGTAAAAAACTTTCATTGAAATATTAACGAAATTTAGAAATGTATCTTTACACATTTTACCAAATAATTTTACATTATTAATTTAATATTTACAATAATTATTTAATTTTTGTCTGTGCCTTCATCAAAGTTTTCGAGTTAAATTCCTTTTAAACTTGATTAGATAATATTTTGTATAGTTAAGTATTATTTCTTTGTTTAATTTTGCTGCCTGAAATTTATCTTAAGTTGTTTTAGTATCTTAAAAATTTTTTTATTTTCTTTTTTTCCTTTTTGTATTGTTTTTATTTATATACATTATATACGATGTACTTGCATTTATATTGTTGTTTAGTATATGATATGATAAGAGTTTGCCCACATTCTTCTTGATGTTTGTATGCTTTTGTTGTTTATAAAGTTGAAAACTAATCGATAAATAAAGGAAAAACCATAGAAAGAAATGAAAAAGAAACTACTTTAATGTTCTATACGTTTTTATAATAGTATATATATATATATATATATATATATATTTTTAAAAATATATTATTTAGTATTGTATACTATTTCATTAAAACTACGAAAATGTTTAAATGTTTTTCTTTTTATGCAAAATTATGTTATATAATAAACAATGTATCTGTAGTATGTCTATACTTACATACTTACACAATAATGTATACATATTACATATGAATTTCAAGAATAATTTTTCGTCCTGAAAGGATTTTGGATAAATTAGAATTTTTAAGATGGTGGGTTACTTTCATGATTTTATTTCTATTACCAGAATATAAATCTGGTTGCAAAATAATAAAACCGACACAGTTGAAACAATACTAGATTTTCGATTATGAATTTTTTCCAATTTAATATTCTTTTCCCCCTTAGTAATGCTATATATATATGTATAATATATATGAAAAATGTTAAATAATATGATAATTATTAAAATATTTAATAAAATACAATTAAAAAATCTTAATATTCTATTGATTCTATCCAAAAAAAAATCCAATTGTCTTCTGAAATTTTGTTTTTTAAATTTTAAACTTAAATAATTCTGTAAAATTTTTTAAAAATTTAAGTGGCAAAAGTTATCTCACAAGAAACATTCGATGATGTTGTTAAAGAAAACATTATCGAATTTTGTATGTCACCTGATGAATCTAAAGAAGAGACTATTAAGCAATTTGAAGCTCAAGGTATTAATTTGGCTAACATTATCAAAGATTTAACAATAAATGATGAAACTGGAGAGCCAATTTTAAATGAATGTATTTCAAAAATGAAATTTCATATTAACGGTGATAAAAGATTAGATGCCAATGAATTGATTGAAAATCTTAAATTATTAGAATCGGAATGTAAAAAAGTATGATTAAAATGAAATTTTTATTATTAAATAAAATATAAAAGGATTTTAATTTTTATAGTCTGTACCCCATCGAGTTCTATCAGCTAAAAATGGTGCACATGAAGCTCTCTTAACAATTATTGAAACTGAACTCAATAAATTGGAATCAGAACGAAATATTGATTTATTGGTTAATTGTTGGAATACAAAAACTACTTTAATATCAAAACATCCAGATATATTTGATGATAAAGCCTTAAAAATTATTATAAAAATTTTGGATGATTATAAAGATGAAATGAATTTAGTATCAGCAACCTTACAATACTTACCAAAAGCATGTACATTACATGAAATTAATCGTCAAAATATAATGAATGCCAATATTATAAAGTATTTAAAGCCATTGATTAAGAGTTCAGATGGAAAACTGATTAGAGATGTATGTGCTATATTTCGAAGTTTAATATTAGATGATGATATACGTGTAGAATTTGGTAAAGCCCATGAACATGCACGACAAATTGCATCAGAAGTAATTATTGATTTAACAAAACTGTTACCAGGTAAATAAATCTATTATTTTTAATATTATGTACATATTGCATACATATACATATATACATTATAATGATTAATTTAATAGAATATCAAGATGTGAATGTTGTTAGTGATTTGATTATTACAATTGCTTCACTTGTTGTTAGACAAGAACTTTGTTTGGCTGTTGAAGAAGCTGGTGGTTTAGAATATGTTTTTGATTTAATGGTTAGAGTTATATATTATATTAAATATAAATATACCTAACTTAAATAATTATTATTCTAATTTTAGAATCAATTTCCGAATGAAATTAGATTAAATCGTGAAGCCCTCAAATTATTAAAAGCTTTAGCTGGACATGATCAAGTTAAAAATAAAATTGTTCAAAAAGGTGCTGCCCCAATAATTTATAATATATTAGAAAGCAATAAGGTAAAATATTAAATTTTATATATTATATACTTGTAAAATATACTAAAATATATACATATATATTTGTAAAAATTAGAATAATGAAAATGTTACATCTGCTGGCTTAGCATGTATTTCAACTTTATGTTTACGTGTCAAAGAAAATAGTAATGCATTTTTTGAAACTGGTATTGCGGAAATAATAGTTGACTGCATGAGGATTCATCCAAAAAATAAAATTATTCAAGTAAAATTCAAATAACTTTTTCAATAATTTAAGAAATTAATTAATGTTTTGTTTTTCTTCTTTTTTATGGTAGCGCAACGGTGCTTGGTCTATACGTAATATGGTTTCAAGATCTCGTGAACAATGCGAAAGTTTCTTATCATTTGGTGCTGAAGAAGTATTGAATACAGCTATGAAAGAATTTCCTACAATTTTGCATGATGTTAAAGCCGCTTTACGTGATTTAGGTTGTAAAGTTGAACTAAAAGAAGAATGGACTGGAAAATCTGAAATTAAGATTGCTAATTAGAAAAGAAATGCGAATTATATTACAAAATCAAATGAAAATGTAGTGAAGTAATTTGAAAAGAAGGGAACAATCCTTAACTAATGCTTCTTTAAAAATCTAATATTAAGTAATTTTTCACTCAAATACATTATAACTCGAACATTAATATAGCTTTTTTTCTATTGCTATTACAACGCAGTACCATTGTTCCAAAATTTATTTATTATTTTTTTTTTTTATATCAACAATATTAAAAATGTTTTTTGTAACGAGCATCAATGTTTTTTACTTTTATATTTAAGCAAATATTTATAAAAAAAACTAATCAATCACAATTGCAAATAAAATATTAACATATATATTATACAGAAAAATAACGAAATTTTTATTTTTGAATTCAATCGCATCCGTTTCGAATACTGAAATATGTTTTTAAATTTGAAATTACCAAATTTAGAAAAAAAAAAAAAACAATTTAATTCATACAGAAGGATAATAATGGAAAAGTTAATTTATAGATGATGGAATAAAAGTCGAGTTTCCTTTCACTATTCATTTATATTTATTTTGCAAATCAGTTGCAAGCACTGATGAAGCAAATAAGTTGCTTCCGAAACTAGACTTTTATTCCATCATTTAAATATATCACTAAAAACAAATCTGGTTATCAAAAACAATTGATTTACATGTCTAGGAACTCTTAAAGATTAGTTCATCATAATAGATACATATATGTTGTTGTAAGTAACGAATAACTGAAAATGATAAGCATTCGCTATGAAAGAATATTATTATTAAAATAAAAGTAGAAACCATAGATTTATGTACTTCGTTTTATGAAAGGTGTTAGCTGGTGATTGCCAGAAGTGAAATCGTTGGGATGGGGTACAACTTATCCCACCCAACAAATTAACGAAAACAAATCCTATTATGAAAATATAAACTTGACCTATATTTTTCTATTGTTTCCGTGAATTAAAAAATTTAAACAAACATGGTTGAATGAACATTTAGCTTAGAAAAAAACCGAAGATTTATAGAACAAAATTCAAATAACTCTTAGTTTTCATAAACTAAAGCAGAAAAAAGGATACATGTATTAAAAAGTTAAATTTAAAAATGTATTTCAACTGTTAAAAATTTGATAGCTACGTGTAGCGAAATTTCCTCACATGATTTGAAAAGGAGCTGTGATTTGACATTTATATGTACTTAGTATAATCTGGTATAACTATCGTAGTGTCCCATATTACAAAGGTTAATAATGGTTTAAATTTTTAAATCAATTAAAATTTTAATATGATTTTTCATACTAAAATGAAAAGTTAGGGTTAAAGTTACAGTTAATCGTCCTGTTTTAAAAAAAAGATTCGAAATATACAATAAAAATATTCAATTAAAAGCTAATAGTCTATTTTTTTTTTTTTTTTTTTTTTTTTTTAGATTTTTAAAAGTTTAATTACAAATAAAAATTTTATTTTTATAAACACTACATTTAAACTCGAGAAAAATTTTAAAAATTAATAAAACATCTTTATTTCAACAAAAAAAATGAAAAGATATTACTTTTTAAATCTTAATGTTTTACAATTCTAAAAAATATTTTGCATTTTAAAAGTTGTTTTTCTTTTTTTTTTCGTCTTATTTTTTTAATTTTTTTTTTTTTTGTTTTGTGTCTGTACCTAAATTTATATTTGGCGAAACTTTCGAAAAATGGGCTAATTTTATCTTAACAATGTCATATTCAATTTACAAGCTACTGGATGACTTTAATCATCACGAATCTTTTTTTTAATTTTTTTGTATAATTTTTGATAATATAATACGTTTATTTATTGAGTGAGAACGTTTTTGAAATTTTTCATTTCAATCGCAATTTTACAGTGTTTCAATATAAACACAATTTAATTACGAAAAATAACTTAGTTGCCCTGTTTTTCGCAAGTTTTTCCGATTCTTTTTTGATATAATTAATTATTTATGTTAAATTGTCAAAGTATATTTATAAATTTTAATTTCACTTAATTTTTTTGAAGTATTTCCAAAATTATTTCCTTTATACTTGCATAAAATATAATATATAATAATAGTATTATAATAATAATAATAATAATAATAATAATTATAATAATAATAATAAAATATAATAATAATAATTAAAAAAAAAATTAAATCTTAATAATTTTTTAAAAAATAATTTTTTAAATTTGTTCATTATTTCTATGAATAATTATATTTTTTTGCTTTTTTTTTTTGTTTTTTTAAATGTTTTTTTTTGTTTTTTTTTTATCTTTGCTTCTTATGTGTACAATAATATTTTTATTTTTTTTTTATTTAAATTTAAATTTTTTTTTTTTAATATTTTCAATTTTTTTTTTTCACATACACTATTATTAATATAATATGCTTTCAGTTTTTCACTGGATAGTATCCAAGATTAAGATCTTGTTGTTGTAATTGATGATGATGTGGATGTTGCGGATGATTATGCATATACGAAGAGATTGGTGGTAATAATGCTGTTTGCTGTTTATTTAACATAGGATCATCTGCTGATATTTGATTATATAATAGTGCGGCAGCAGCACCAGGATGATGATGAGCTTCGTAACTCAAAGGATGATGTAAATGATGTTGGGGTGGATGATGAGGATGATGTGGATGTGGATGGTATTGAGGATGATCAGATATGTCAGTTAATTGATGATTACTAGTAGTTTGTGGTGGTTGTTGTTGATGTAATTGGTGTGGTTGCCATAAATGAGTAGTTGATGATGTTTGATGAGGTGATTGAGCTGCAGCACCACGTTGTCCACTTGGTCCCGTATGAGATGATCCTGCTTGAATTGTGGGTCCGGATGGTTGTAAATATATGTTGTGATGTTGTGGTGGTTGTTGTTGTTGCTGTTGTTGTTGTTGCTGCTGCTGTTGTTGTTGTTGTTGCTGACTTTCAGCAGAAGACATTATTTCGAAATTATTAAAATCCATTGGTGTGTTATTACCAATTGATTCTAAATGAGTTAAAATACTACCAATATTATTATAATTGTGATGTGATGGTGGTTGCTGTTGTGATTGTTGTTGTTGCTGCTGTTGTTGTTGTTGTTGCTGCTGCTGTTGTTGTTGCTGTTGCTGCTGCTGTTGATGAGTATGTGGTTGCCATATATTCTACAATATTCAAAATAAATCTATAAATTCTAATAATAAAAAAACTTTAACTTACTTGAAAGCTCATCAATTCCGGATTTAATTCTTGTTTATCATTTGATGCATCATTACTTGACACACTTCCACCCTCCCTTCCACTTGGAGGTCCAGAACCACTACCAACTTGTTGCATTGACGGAAGACCCAAGAAGTCATTTGAGTTTACTTCAAGAACATTGAAATATTTATTTTCTGATTTTGTTTCCATTCCAGGCTGTTGTTGTTGATTTCTGCCACTTGTTGGGGTATTTGCATTTGATTGACTGGGAGGAGGTTGAGCTCCAACGCCTGGTGGAGAATTAAAATTCATGTTGCTCCAATCATTATTAGGAATTGAGGCACATGGATAATTTTGCATTTGTTGCAAATGCTGTTGTTGAGCATGAGTATGTGGTGGTGTTGGCTGTTGTGGTGGTGGTCTATGTGGAGACTGTATATGATGATGAGGTGACTGAATTTGACGATGTGGAGAATGTATCTGATGATGAGGAGATTGAATTTGTCGGTGAGGTGATTGAATTTGACGGTGCGGCGACTGTAAATGTCGAGGCGACTGTAAGTGCCTTTGAGGAGTAGGTTGATGTAATGGCTGTGGATGATGTTGTTGACTCTGTGCATGAGGATGATGAGGAGATTGATGTGGATGTATCATGTGTTGTTGTTGTTGCTGTTGTTGTTGTTGCTGCTGCTGTTGCTGTTGTTGCTGCTGCTGCTGTTGTTGTTGTTGCTGTTGTTGACGCGATGCAGATGCCGAAATAGGTTGGTGATGAATTTGTTGCGGAGATTCTTGAGGCTGCTGTTGCGGCTGCGGTTGTGGTTGTTGTTGTTGGGCAGGTGGCTGATACATAACTTGCGGATTATGACTAAAATTAGCACTTGGCTCAAAACGATACTGTTGCTGTTGTTGTTGCTGCTGCTGCTGTTGTTGCTGTTGTTGTTGTTGTTGCTGCTGCTGTTGTTGTTGTTGATGCTGTTGTTGTTGCTGTTGTTGCTGCTGCTGCTGTTGTTGCTGTTGTTGTTGTTGTTGTTGTTGTACTTGTTGTACCTGTTGCTGCTGTTGTTGTTGTTGTTGCTGTACTTGTTGCTGCTGTTCTACTGTCGAACTAGGACCAGCACCAGCATTAAACGCATGCATATTAATAATTTGTTCAACAGCACTCGCATTTAAATTTTGCTGATGTGATGGTGGTATTTGAGGCACAATTTGTGTACCTTGAGGCTGTTGTTGGGGTGTGTTACCACTGGCAATATTAGCATTGCCGTTGCTACCAGCAATTATAGCTTCCGGACTAAAGGTCGAAGCGTAATTTTTCTGAGATTCAATATGTTGCATTTGTTGAATTGGATTAGGCTGAATATTAGGTGGTAATTGTATTTCATTATTGTGCTGTGTTTGTTGTTGTGGCGTCGGTTGTTGCGGTTGTGGCGTCTGTTGTTGTTGTTGCTGCTGCTGTGGCGTTGGTTGTTGTTGTTGCTGAGGATGTAATGAATGCGGCATTGTTGGTACTTGAATCGTGCTAGACATCGTAGATGCAGGTGGATTTGTAATATTGTAATTTGCTTGAGAATTTGCAGACAGAGCACCAATTGGAGTTGTTGCTGATGTTTGTGAGTGTGCTTGTGATGATGGCCCAGCTCCCGTAACTGCATTTGTAGTGATTATATTCTTAGTCGCATTAGATTTTTGTTTACTTGTACTTGCATTATTCGATTTTTTCGGCACTTTAGCCGGCGGTGGAGATGACATATCAGTTGGAAAGAAATTTTCTAAAAATTCAAATTAAAAAACAAAATTAGGAATGTTTATAAACAAATTAAAAAGCTTACCTTCTTCGGGTTTTGCTATCTTTCTAGCCTTTTTCATTGAAGGTTCACCAGCGTGAACAGTTTGTTTATGTCGCACTAAATGAGTTTTCCATTTGAAAGTCTATAACAATAAAAACATTAACAAATTGTCATGAGCAAATTCAAAATAAAATTTTACCTGTGTACAGAAACCGCAACTATGCGGTCTCTCCTCTGCGTGAGATGGCATATGACGTTGCAATGATTTGACAGAACTAAATGTTTTACCACACAAAGTACATTTATTTTCCGAAGTTTCGGTATGTGCATTACTGTAATGCTCTTTTAGAGCACTATATGTAAAATATGATGAGCCACATCGATCGCAAACATATGTTCGTTTTATTTCAGTATGTAATTGAACATGTCTTTCTAAATTTGCTTTCAACGTAAAACGATTTTGACAAATATGACATTCGAAAAAATTATCCTTTTTATGAACGCGTATGATATGCTGAGCTAAGGCATTCTTCGATGGACAACTATCACCACATATTTCACATATTGCACCCTCTGCTTTATGGCCAGTCTGATCAACATGTTCTTGATAAAGCTTTTTATCAGTAAATTTCATACCGCACTCAATGCATATAAAATTGACTAAAAAAATCGAGTAATTATAGATTTGTTTTAAAAATTTATGGTTATAGCATTTAAATAAAGATCTTTTAAAAATTCGAAAATAACAAAAATTAAACCGATGGAATTCATCTTTACCACTCACTTTGTATTGGATTTTCTTTTTTATCCTTTTTATTATGAGCCTCAACGTGTGCATGAAACTGTTGTCTTCGAGAATATGATTCGCCTGCAATTTAATAAAATAGTTTTAAAACTTTAATAACAATTTTAATGTAATGAAATTACCGCATGTTTCACAAACAAATGGAAATTCTTTTGCATGAATTGTTTTATTGTGTTCAATAACATCCTATAAATAAAAATATTTTAATAAAAACTATACTGAAATCAAATAAAACTTACTTCTAACGTTGTTCCATTTGGCTGTCCGCAATCATGACAAAAGCCTGGATGCTGTTTGTAATGATCAATAAGAGATTTTCTTTTACGATAGGTTTTTGGACACAACAAACATTCATAAGTGTTTTTATCTTTAGATCTATTACGTCCAAATTGATTTAACGAAGTCAAATCCCTAGCCATTATTCCACTACCATTATTACCGTTACTATTACCCCCACTAGATTCACTATTCCCACCATTATTGCTATTGTTAGTTTCACCTTTTGGTAATTGATCAGACATTCCTCCTATACCAGCTGCAGCAACGGCTGTTGCTAAAATACTGTTTTTGGTTTTATTCGAATTTAATGATAAATTTTCTTCTGCTACACTAATTTCATCACCCACAATACTATTAATAACTCTTCCATCCCCTACAACATTTCCACCCGTACCAGGAACACTTTTTTCACCATTTCCTCTAACTGTAGTACCTCCTCCGGATGGTGGACTTATCGATGAATTTAAAATATCTTCTGAACTATCGTCTGTATTTTGACTTGTTGTTTCTTCCAAGCAATTTAAGGAAGGATATGCTCCGTAGTCCAACATCATTAAACCATTTTCATTCATAAATTCACCGTTTGAGGGTCCACCGTCGTTAAACATCTCTTCCATTTTAATATCCGTGTAGTCATTGTAGAAAGATGATGTAGAGGATTCTTCCTTTTTCAATTGGGTTAATTCATTTAATTTAGATGAATTATATTTTGAGTAGTTATCATAATTATTATTAGTATTTGTTTTGGGTTCATATTTTATTTGTCGAATAGGTTTGATTCCATCAATACCACCCGGCAATATGAGATTTTTATAAATATCTCTTAAAAAAGGCTTATGGTGATTTATATTTTTAACAGCGTATTCCAATAAGTCACGAAATTGCTGTTTGAAGGCTCTAGTATTAAATAGTGATTCAAATCTTTGAAATTCAAAGTAGAATTTAATTTCATCTTTTGTATAAAATGTAAATTGCGGCCCTCTATTTATTTTTATATGAAATTGTTTACCCTTCGGTATATTGATTAGTAGTTTCTCACTCAAATTGTTACCTGTAAGATAAAATTATATTATATTTCTCGCTTTACTACAATTACATCTAGGAATTCATATTTGTTATAAGTTTTTTTTTTTTTGTTTAAATAGATTGATTTAATTATTATACTTAAAATCATTTTTCAATCAGACCGTTTAAATTTTCGAATAATTGATGAAAATTTAAAATAAATTTCCGATATGAATCATTTTAGTACTTTTTTTTTGTTTTTTAAATGACGTTTTGTTTAACAACTATTTACTACTTTAAAATTTAACTTAACATAAGTGACTGATTACCTTTAAATCTATTTAACTGCAAATTTTTGCTGTTGCTATAGTTGAAATTATGAAGGCCCCAATTACCACCATGACTTCCTGATTGAATTTTTTCTATGAATTTTGATTGAAAACTTCCAGTTGTGTTTATATATTTAGTTTGTTGTGCTAAATCAAATTTCTCATCATATGAATCTGGTAATTCTTCTTTGCACATAATTTTTTCAAAATTCTGATTTAAATCAGATGCACCTGCAACATTTAATCTTAACGGTTGCCTACTATTATTAATATTATTTGTATTATTATGGAAGCCTTTTATATTACTACTACTATTGCCACTGCCACTGCTATTTTTTTGTTTTTGAAATTGATGGTGTTGTTGTTGACGACTGAGTGCCAATTCTTTGGCATAATAATCGCGTTTAATTTGTTCACAGGATTCACGAAATTTTGTTTTCATTAAAGCTAATACATAATTGATTGCCTCAATGCGTTCCTGTTGTGATAAATTTTCTAAAATTTCGAAAGCTCTATCAACCTAGAAATAAAAAATTCAAACAAGAAAAACTTAATTCAAATAAAGAAAAATTTCTCCTATAAGAATTTTTCAGCATTTCTCAACTACGGTGTTGTCCAATATGTAGAAATGTCATAAATTAAATAATTAAAAATGGGGGACAAGCAGTATGAAAAAAAAAATAAGAACAAACATAAAATTATAAAATTAAATCAGATCAAATTTTCATATAAAAAAAATTAATTTCCACATATTATTTAAAAATTTCAATCGCATCCCAGTTTTTATTTAGAACAATACACATTCATATAAATCGTAAAAAAATCCCCATTGAAAATGAATTCCATTATTATAAATGATTTTCGTTGGGATTGGTGGCCCAAAAAGAAAAAAAAAACGAAAAGAAAAAGGAAAAATTCTTACCAGTAGCTTGAAATCCAGTAGCTTTTTGTCCATTTTGATAGCATAGCTATTGTTTTTATTAAAAACTTTATATTAATTTACAATTTATTAAGTTTAATTTACCAATTAAATATTATTTATTCGAGAGAAAATTAAAACTAAAACACTATTTTTTTAGTTTTCTTTTTGACATAAATTATTATTTTCTAGTTTAGCTGTCAACTGAGTGAGGGAAGCCATGTCAAAATAAGCCGAATTTCCTTCAAGCTAGTGCAGTGACGCCGCCACATTTGACGCCAGACAGGATATTAAGCCATAATTTAGTTGAATGACTTTTAATTAAAATATGGAGTTTCGTTAATAAAAAAGCGTTTGGAAATTGTTTATTGATTTGATTTTGACATAGAAAAAGACGTACATATTTGCATTTGCTTTTCTTATGATTTTTATGATATTTGAGTTGAGAGATCTCTGTTTTTGAATTTTATTGTATTTTATTAGTTAAGTATTTGATTCAAAATTAAATTTAGATACTAATTAATTTAAATTGAAAAAAATTTAAGTTTTCAATCAAATTTTATTTTATTTATATTTAAAATACACATTGCATATTCAGAGACATTCTATGTTCATAGGTTTATGAAATTATTTTGTAACGATAAATAAGTTAACCATTGAGTAAATATATATTTATGTGTCAAAGTATTGCAGAACAAAAAAAGAATTTATTTTCACGCTTTGTCCAGTTAGGAAAACAAACAGAATCATAGAAAAAAATGAGAGTTTCAAGTTGACCTAACCTGAAAAAAATAATTTGAAATTTGAATTTATAGCAATGTATGTAACTATGCTTGCTTAATAGGATTTAGGAATGTCCTTTGATTTCATATGGATTGGATATGGATTATGGACATAATGTTGGTATTTATATTTATTTCGGTTAAATTTTTTTTTTTGATAAAACGTTAAAATAATTGAATTTGAACTAAAATTTTAATTTTGTTTGATGAGATTTATACGAATAAATTTAATTGCAAAAAATAAAGGCAAAAAATTAAGTATATAGGAATTATATTTTAAATTTTAAAAACTCAAAAATATAATAAATGTAGGTAATGTACTTATTTTTCAAAATATTTTAAGTAGTTTATTGTTTTTTCAAAAAGTGTCATTACAAATTATTATAGCGTTCTCAATTATTTTTTTCGGGTTTTCGGTTGAAAAAAGGGTTAAAGGATTTGAATTTGAAACAAAAGTTTTATTTTGGCAGTTATTGTAAAATTTATACATATAATTATTTTATTATTACAAACTTGGAGATGGGAAAATTTGATTAGGTTTTTATTTTTATGATTTATTAATATAAAATTCAATCAAAATCATTTTTATTAATGGTCACTTTTTGTTTTGAATTTCTGTTTATTTGACAAAAAAAATCTAATAATTTTACTGTAAATTACATGGGTAAAGGTTCGTTATTATTTTTGTCATACTTTATTTTTAATTTGTATCAGTTCATTATTTTTAGTAATGAATGTTGCACGTTACTTGTACCATGTAAGTTACCATTAGTTTGGTAAATGCATACTAATAACAGATACATTCCGATAAAAGAATTACAAAATGTGTATTTGCATCATAAAATTTAATGATCTAAAAAACGACAATACCTCAATACCAATGATCTATTTTAATTATATTTATAAATATATATTATGTACATTTTATGTATATATCGAGTTATCTTTAAACTACCTATTTTTTTATTACATATATTTGGTAAATCCTATTTTTATATGAGCTATTGCAGTTTTTTTTATTCTGAAATTTTTGTAGAATACGTAACTAAACTGAAAGATAAACGTGAATATTCAATACATGCATTCTGATAAACAATGAAAACGCAACGCAAAAAAGGTGTATTTGTAAATTCTGTCAATCTGAATTAAGTTCTGAAATTATGTACTATTCATTGTTTGAAATTTTTTTTGTCAAGTCACATTTTTCTGTTTTCGTACTTGGGTTCATATCTGAGGTTTTTATTTTTTTATTTTATATATATCTATGATTAGGAATTATTCAAAATCAAAATATAAGCGCCATACAAGAAATGATGAAATTTTTGCAAGAAATTCCAGATTTTAAGTTTTTATTGATATCAAGGTTTTAACAAAACGCCTTGAAATGCAAATATGTACATAAAAATAAAATAGAAGGCATTAATTGGGAAAAATAAAACTAGTTATAAAAAATATACAAAATAGATTTCAAATGCTATCTATATATACATTATAATGTATTTGTAAAAATTTGCAATAATTTATTTATTTTTTAAAAATAAAACAATAATTTAACGAAACTGTTACTTAAATTATCAGACCCTTCACCACAATATTACTATTTCAACTAAAAATAAAATTTTATATATTGTTCGATAATATATATTTTTTAAATAAATTTATTTGAACTCATTTTGATTGTTATATTTGTATAGTTATATTAGATAGTTATCATAAGTGCGTTGTATACACTTATGATAACGGAATATTTATAACGGTTTGTAACGGAATAAAAATAAAAAAAAATATTTTAATATTTTGCATATTGAAATGGACAAAACGTGCCCAAATATTTATTTTAAAATTTTGAAATATTTGTATTACAAAAACAGAACTGATGTTTTTTTTCCATACAAATACATAATTTAAAGATCATAATTAAGCTTATCTTCTGTAACGATATCTCTTGAAATGGAACCACAGTTGAAATATGTTATTATGAAATTGACATCGAAATCCTCTTTTGTAACTGAATTCCCATTCTCTGTTAACGATTTTGAATGCAATATCTTCATATGGAGGACCTGCGTTAAATCGCAGCACCGCAAAATCTTTATTATCGGCACAAGCAGTCTGTAAAATAATAAACATTAAAAACAACTTCAAATTCTCAATTGTAATTACTTACCAAAAAATATTGTGGTGTAGAATTTTTTTCTATTAAATCTGGATAAAAAATATTAAATTTATACCCTTGGACAATTTTTGGTGGGGGATTATCCATATCATAATGTGTTTGATTATATTTATTCCATTCAAATCCGGTATGAACTCTGTTAAAGTATCTTGGTTTTCTAGGTCGATATTTATCAGACCAAAGGTAAACTTGAGAATCTAATTCAGTTTCAACGGAAAATTCAACTTCATCATCATTCATTCCTTTTCTAGCTTCTCTCTGTAATAAAAGTTCCTCTCTGGTATATTCTTGTTCTTCGTCATCAATATCCATTAAACGATTTCTTATTTTTTCTAAATGTTCTTCATTTTGATCTTCAGTAATCACTTTTATATGATCTTCTAATTCTGATCTGCTGAAATACTTTGGACTATAATTTCCTTCGTCATATGATTGGAAACAAGATTCTAAAATATCTTGCACATTTTCTTCTTCTGATTTTATAGCATTTCCCATTTCATAATTTTCTGTCATATTTTTATTAGTTTGACTTGATTCGTCTTCATCATCATCAATATTTTCACTTTTAACACAAATATTTTGAATTTGTTCAGAATTTTGGCTATCAAGTAGACTATCGCCACTCTTTAATAATTCTAATTTTTGTTTCAAATTCTCTTGATGTTTATCTTTGAGTCGGGCTCGGGCCATGTGAGCTTTCAGTTGTGACAATAAACTTTCCCAATAACTAACATCAACACCTTCAGCTTTTCCAGATATTTTTGCTTCAATTTTTCGTCTTAATTCTTCAAGTTGATTGGTTGTTTTTCCACGAAATATATTTGCCACATCTTTAGCTACACTTTGATGTATACCTTCTCGTCTTCCTACTTTAGCATGATATTCACCTCCAAGTTCTAATTTTTTTAGTTTTTGCAATTCATCTTCTACAATTGTGGTCATGTCTTCCCAAAATTCAGAATTTTTACCTTTCTCCAATTCAATATATACTTTTATATCAATTAATAAATCTTCTAAATCTGATATTCCAAGCCCATTTAAAAATGAATAAGGTTCATGCATTTGCATTTCAATTGTCTCTTCTAAATTTGAACTAGAAATATATTGTGCCAATAGGTCAATTGGTTTAGCTCGACCGTCTTGAATTCTTATTTTACTTCGCAAACGGGCTTGTTCTAAATGAAATTTATCTTCTTGACGTTCCCACTCTTCGAATTGAGCAGCTTCTTTAGTTCTCTGTTGCAATATTAATTCCTCTTCTCTTTGTTGTCGTTCTAATTCTCTTTCAATTCTTCGTTTTTTCACCTTTTCTAATTCTAATCTATTTTCTAATTGCTTTTGACGATTTAAGGCTTCTACAGCTTCTGGGGCCACATTATTAAGACCTTCTTTTTCAAGTTTTTTATGCCATACAAATGTGGATGTTAAGTGTGCATCGCCAAATGGATTATCTTGATTTGTATAATGTTGATATTCGTTATCCCATCCCATACGTTCCCTTCTTTTAGCTTCTTTCACCTGTTTTTCACGCAAACGCCTTGCTCGTTTTTCTTCTGGTGTCTCTTTTGCTTTCATTTCTTCTCTTGCTCTTTTTCTATCTAAAGCTTGTTGAATACGTTTTTCTTCCAGCATTTTCAGAAGTTTGTAAGATTTATTACTATTATTTGAAGATGATGACGATGATGAAGATGAGCTTGATCTCGATTTTGCTCGAGACTTGGACTTTTTGTTATGTCCTTTATCTTTTTTAAAATCTCGATTTCGATATTCTTTTAAATCATGATTTCGAGAACTACTTGCATGACTTCGAGACCTAGTTGCAAGAGAGAGTTCTTTAGCTTTATATTTTTCTTTACTGGACTTTCGTCTTTCGTTTTTGGTGTCCGTACTAGAAGTGGAATCAGTACTTGAAGATCGATCACGATTACGCACCTTTTTTGAACTCCTTCAAATAAAATTTGTATTTTATAAAAATGCATAAAAAACTAAATTTCTTTACTTACTCTTTATTATGTTTTCCCATGATTTTTAACAGCTTCAAGTGTATTTATTTTATTTAACAAAAAAAAAACAATTATTTCTACTTTCTAGTTAAATTAAACGTATGTATTTGTATTATGACAGACAATACATGACAATTGACAACTATAGTTTTGTTTACAAATTTTTTACTTGTATAACTTAACTTTGACAATTGAAATATATTATCCAAGTGGACAATAGCAACAACTATAAAAAAAATTAAAAAACTACTACCTACCTAAAAAACTTTAAAATTGTTTATTTTGTGTAGTAGAAAATATAATTGAATGATAAATTATATGTATATTCTTTTATAAATATAATTATGTCATAAGATTTATTTGATTCAAATTCTAGCTTTTATTTTACAAATATCATATAATTAAAAAATTGTCTACTTTTTTGGTAAGATTTGGTAATGTCATAATTTAAAATTTCTTGCTTTCCACCCCAATTTTAGTAATTTCAGTTCACGTTTTCATTGTCAAGTTTTATAAAGAAATGTGGTAAGCAAAACAAATAATTGTAAACAATTAAACATCTAGGAAAATTTATTTTGCAGTTTTTTAATTTTTTTAATTGTGTTTAAATTTATTTTATTGCTGGAGACTGGAGAAAGTCTAAATCAACTTTAACGAGTGCAACATTTAGGATACGTACTATCACTATGTATATTTTAACATTTTTTCTTACTTTTCGGCACTTTGTAATTTGTTTTTATTTCAGAATCAAATTATGGACAGTAATACAAAAATTTTAATTTCAAAACTCAAAGAGTTAGATCCTTTGGCTTTAATTGCTTATGAGTATTATTTAAAAGCTGATGGATTAGATTGTATTTTATTTAACCTTGATGAACTTTTTGAAATTATAAATAATAACATTCAAAAATTTTTTGATAAAAATAGTTTAAATAAATTTTTAACTATTTTACATTATACAATTAAATATTGTAAAATAACTGATGAAATTGTTCAGGAAAGTGTAATATTCTTTAATAATATATATCAGAAATATCAAAGAGAAGAAGATATTCAAATTTTAATATTTGAATTCCTTCATCAAATGTTAGTATCTATTAAAACTTTGGATCATGTTTTTATAAAACTAGTACCAAAATTTGATATAATCAATGTATATTCAGATTCGAAAGCAATTCGCTTACGCAGTCGATTTTGTTTAGAATTATTAATTAATATATTTCCAAATATAGATATATTAACCGATATCATTAGTTACGATCACATTTATTTTGCGGAGCTCTTTACTCACTTTATTCCAATATTATTAAAGAAGAAGAAATTATATAAAAATGAAATATTTTGGTATACTTGTGCTCGTAATCTTTTAACTGATAATCGTAAATTTGCAATTTATTGGTTAAAACTAACCATACAAGAAATTGAAATGTTTGAGTTGGATAGTTTTGAAGTATCAAATTTTTTCAAATGGAGTCCCAATATATCGTCTGAAATTACTAACTCTTGGAATTTACTTTTAACAATTTTAGAAAGTTTAGATGGTAAACAATCTCATCTGATATTGCCTTCTTTAGAGTACTTAAAAATTAATTCAGTTTATGGAATTTGGAATAAATTTGTCATTTGCGAAATAATGAAACATACCAATACGTTAGTTTTGAAATGGGGAGCTAATTTTATTCTTGAACGTTTTACATGTAATGATTTTGATGAATTAGATAAATCGTTGAAAAGGTAAATGCTATTATATTACATAAATGTTTAACTATAATTTTTTTTTTTCAACTTTTAATTTTAGTACTCAAAAATCGCTCAATGTAATAATTCAGGGATTTAATAACACATTTTTGTATATTGGTACTAACTGCTTAAAACCTATCCATTTCAAGAATTTTATTAGTAAAAATCCAGAAAAATTTTTTGTAACATTTGTAAATATAAATTGGAAATCAATCCCATTATATATTTTAATGCAGTCTTTAGATGACGATGTTCTTAAAAAATTCCAAACAAAACCAAGTTATGAGCCATATAATAATACATATTTAAAAATGATAGAAACAGAAGATTTATTCAAATTAGCAGGCAAAATTCGAAGGGTTGAGAATAAAATTATAAGAGTCAATATACGAAAACAATTTTTTAAGAATTTTGAAATCTTGATTGACCATTTAGAATTTAAAAACTACTTCAAAATGTTGGAACTGTTATTTAATGTATACGAAGAAAAAATGGATTACGAAATAAAGTTGATAGAAAACAGGATTAGAAAAATAAAAGGAAAAACAAATATTTTTTCATTTGGATTATTAAAAACCCTATTGAAATTAGAGAATAAATTTGACGGAAATGTTAATAGAAAAATTTACAATTATATCTTATTAAATTCTTCTTTGGATAATAAACTTAGAGCTCTACCTTTAATTAATTTCACTTTCGCAGAGAATTTCATTAAAAATCTTGAATGTCACATACAAACCCTAAATGTAAATGAAGATATCAATTTTTTATTACTTTATTTGAAATTATTTTCTCCGCATACAACAGATTATACAACAGTGAATTATGCCCTCGAGATTGTAATTAAAGACTTCAAAAATATTGGGACAAGTCAATTGAAGAGTGATATTAACTTTTCTATTTTAAAACAAGAATTCGTAGATCAAGTAGCAACAAAAATATTTGATTTATACGATATTAAGTTTTCCACTGTTAAAACCACAGAATCAATGGACATAGATGCTCTTATCAAAGGTTTACATAAAATATTTTTAAATAATTATTCTATATATATAGATATTCATATATTTTACTTATAATTTAATTTATTAGACTTGGAATATTTTCAAAATGTGACAACAGATTTATACATTGAAATGTTTCTGAACAAGGGAAGCTTTAAAACATTACGTGAGCTTCTAAAGAAACAGAATTTAACAATAAAATTGTTGTCTAGTGATTTTGAAACGAAGCTGAAATACTTTAACATAAACCTTTTTGAAAGAATTTTGTCAGAAATTTTAATAAATTCCAAAAAATTTGGATTTAAATATGTTATGAGTTCGTAAGATATTTTTTTTTATTATTTTTATACAATTTTAATGACATGTTCTCTTTTAGAGTACAGAGGCTTGTTTATATAATTGGAACTAATTTTCCGGATAAACTTAACTGTGTTTTAGATATTGACACAACAAACTCTGAATATTTCGGAATAGTTTTTTTAACGCTTTTAGAAAACAAGTCAAATTTAAATTCAAATTTAAAAGACTTTTATTCCTCAGAATGTGGTTTGAATTTTTTAATACAAGGTTTATTATATGGTGAACCCTTATTAGGAGAACCACGGTAAGTATATCTTAAAATAATATTTTCTTAGTGCATAAAATAATATACATTTTATATTTTTATTTTCAACAGAATGGAATATGAAATTTTAATTGAAAATAAATTGACAAATTCAATGGTTTCACCTTCTAAAGTCAGAGCTTTAGTAGTCGAATTAGTTCATTCTTTAATTTGTGATTACTTTAGTAATGAAACTATATTGAAACTTAGAGATAAGTTATTAACAGAAGGTGAAAATTTAAATAATAAAAAAGCCCGATATTTCAAAAACTCAAAGCAACATAGAATTAAATTGAGAATATCTCAAGCTCTGCTTCTTTTATATTTTTCCACGAATTTACCTAATGAAATGAAATGGAGCGATCGATTTTTAAAATCAATTTTTGAAGAAAATAATCAAACAGATGTAACATATATAATGGAGTTACTTATTGCTAAAACAATACCAAATTCGAGGTTGTTAGAATTGTTACAAAACAGCTTCAGTTTGAATAATTGTGGTATTATTTCACTCTTTGTTATATCATTTATAATGTGTTATAATCATTTTGATCAGAAAGGAATCGAATTTATAAAAAAAATAATTAAATTAATGTTACCATGGACAATGGGACAGAATTTTCATATTCGATTGTATGCTCAAATATCAGTTTATCATTTGATAAAACACTTCAAATTAGAAAATGATTATATTTTATTTGAATCTATATTGGAGAACTTAAAACAAGGAACAATCGAAAAAAATTATAAAAAATTAAATCATGATTTTCGTTTTAAATCGCCTGATTTTGAGCAATTATTACAAATCCATATTATTTATTATGCAATTCCACGTTTAAATCATACTGATATTGATGAATGGTACATTGAAGATTTACATGAAAAATATTCAGGTTTATTTAAAGAATTTTATGAGGAAATTGCAATACAGCCACAGGAACAACTTATCACTAATATAGAGAATGTACAAAGAAAAGTAAATCCAATTTTTTCATATGAAAATGAAGCACAATTTTGTTCTTTTTTAGAAAATACTGAAGAAAGTAATAAAATGGTATATACATTCATACATACATACATCATATATTTTTAATTTATTTGAAGTTTTTAGAAGGACATTGATATGATCATAATAGCTAGCCTTATAGATAAATTACCTAATTTGGGTGGAATTGCTAGAACCTGTGAAGTTTTGGGTATAAAAAATTTAGCTATAAGTTCTTTGAAGTATACTGAAACAAAAGAATTTAAAGGATTGAGGTATACATACATATATTAGTATATAAGATAAATAATACTTTTTGTTTTACTATTTATTTTACTGATAGCATGACTGCTGAGAAATGGTTAAAATTTTTCGAACTTAAATCTTCTGATATTCAGAATTATTTACTTCAAATGAAAGCAAATGGATATGAAGTTATTGGTGCCGAACAAACAGCAAATTCACAGAATTTTATTAGTTTTAAGTTTCCAAAAAAATCTATTTTACTTCTTGGGTAATTTAAAAATATATATTTTTTTTAAAATTAATTAACAAAAATATTTTTTTAATATGTATGTACTTTCAATATTTATTAAAGGCATGAAAAAGAAGGCATTCCTGCTAATTTAATTGCATTCCTAGATTATGCTGTTGAAGTACCTCAATTTGGTATGGTGCGGTCTCTCAATGTTCATGTTACTGGTGCTCTTTTTATGTGGGAATTTTGTAAACAATATATTGCTAGTAAATAAAATAAAATTTGATGTACAAAATTGTTATTATATAATTCTATATTTTTTTAATTAAATAAATTGTTATTTTAACTATTGCATTGTTTATTTAACTCATTCATTAGGTCTCACTCATAAATCATTAAATGAATTATATTGAAGAATAGAATATAAAAATTAAATAAACCCAAAGTAGCTTAAAAATATTTATTTAAAATATATTTATTTTTTTTTTTATTTTTCATTTATAAAAAATAATTAGCTTAATAATAATAGCATTATTCTTTAGTCAGTTCGTCAATTGAGATATGTATTGGATCATCAAATTTAATGTGATCATTTGACAGTGAAGAATCATCTAAAATAAATTTTTATTTTAGAAAAAATCTAATAAAAAAGAAAAAATTAAAAAGTACCTAAAATATTTTTGACTTCAAAATTTAAATTATCAATAATTTTATCTATATATGGTTGTGTAACGTTTTCTTTAATTATTATTGGCATAAAATATATGTAATTTCGTTTTTCTCGTTTTAATTTCTGTAATGCTTCATTGTTTAATTGTGATACATTTGTTAAATCTCGTTTTTTCCTTCGAAATAACGATAAATTTATATAGGATTCAGTTAATGGTATCAAATTTGATCCAAATTCTAAACATTTTCCGCTTATACAATATCTTTCACCAATTGGTGAACATCTAGTCCCAAATGGAAATAATCCATATTCTCCATTAACTAAATAAAATCTATGTCGTAATGTTTCAGCTTGACATGCTACCTTACAACTACGATCTGGATCTTTTTCGCTTGGTGCTATTTGCATACCAAAACCTGACAATCCACGCACCTTTAATTTATATCGACTGCAAATATTTTTTGCAAATTCTGTTGGTGTTTGTAATTTATCACAGGGCTATAAAAAAAAATATAATATGTTTAAAAAAAATCATAAAATTTAAATTTGAAATTTACTTTAATTCTTGGCGAACACAATTGTATATTATTAGTATGATTTGTTTTTGATGTTACAACTTGGACACCTTTTGCTCGATCCATACAACTAAAATGACATCCGGATTTAACCATCCATTCATTTTCCATTATTTGTAAACGAATTCGTGCAGGTGGCTCAGGAAATTCTCGATCTGATTCATATTTCCAACGTGAGTAAGATGTGGCTGTATCTGATTTTCTTTTAACAGCATTTAATGATAATGCTGATGAAGTTTCTTGGGAATTTCTAAATTTATTTTCTATAAAATAAATTCAATTTAATTTTAATATTCAATTTTAAATTTAATCTTCTTACCGTAATCATAATTTTTTGTTTTATAATTTCTACTTGAATCACGAGAGATTTCTCTACTTAAATTGTCTCCGGCATTATTTCTAGGATTGTTATTATTATAATTTTTATAATTTTCACCAGTTTTCATCATAATACTTTTATAATCACGATCATTTTCTTTATATATATTATTATCATTAGTATTTAGGTTTGATTGGATATTATCAGCCTTTAACATTATATTTTGCGGACAAAATTTAGGTTCAATTTTATAAAAATTATTCGTTGAATTATCACAAGAAAATTTTTCACAACGTCCATTTATACAATAGCCAGTATCTCCTCGAATAAATATTTTATTTTGACAAGTTGTCCCATCTAGGAATGTCCAGTTTCGAGATTTTGTTGAATTCATTTTAGTTTTACAAAAGACCTTACAGGAATCTTCGGCTACAACACAATAAATAAATTCAGTATATAAGTATAAATAATAAATATTTAACTATAAAGATAAAAATGAAGTTGTATAACTTACCATTATCCCCAATAAGCTGTACACCATGACCAATAATTTCATTATCGAATTTTCTCGCTCTTTCACATATTTGTGTAGCAAATTCTTGAACTGTGGTCTTATCAATTGTATAACACTAAAAATTTGTATAACGTTAATTAAAACAAAAACAATTTTAATTTGTGCAGGTTGTACCCACCTGTTTGGCAATGCAGCTTTCATATTTTCTATTATTGCCGGAACATCTTCTCCTTTAAAAAATTTAATATTTAAATTATTATAATTTAGACGATTATCTTTTATAGTTTACTCAAAATATTTTATACTAACTTGTAATCTAAACATGTCCTTGAGAAAACTTTTAATCCAGTGCTGCCTTCTCTTAATCTTCCTGAAGGTCCATATAAACATCCTGATGCACATTCTGTAGGATGGCTCCATTCACTCCATATAGCTGGCTAAATTTTTTAAATTAATTAGTTAAAAAAAATTTGTACAAAATAATTGGTTTTCATATCAACCTGATCAAAATTATATTGCCTTAGGCTTGCCATTTTTTTATTTTCCAAGAAACTGACTTTATCCGCAGTCTTTCTTAATGTATAAATTGATTTCGGATTTGGGTATGATTCTATAGCTGTTGCATCATTTTTAGCAATACAAACACCACTCCGACACCACTTAATATAATTAATAAAATAAATACATATATAAGTAAATAATACAAAATATTATGTGAAATTTTTTTTTATTTTTTACCATTAAATCACCACATTCAGTTCCTTCTAAAGCCGGATGAGATGTCCAAGTGTATCGATCTCGTTGACAGTGTAAGTCCCTACAAATATCTGTTAAAAGTTGCCTTCGTGCTCTAATACTATCTTTGCCATATTTTAACATACACTGTTGATCAGCATCAAATCGTTCACCAGGCAATATACCTTCAGCTGAATGATCTAAACTATGACCGAATTGACCACGATCGAAAAGGCATTTCGATTGTGAACTTCTATATAATCAAATAAGAATGCATTATCTTAAAATATTATTAATTTAAAAAAAAATTGATTTTGAACATACTCTAAAAATAATTGCAAATAATTTCGGCTACATTTAGACCATGTAATTTTTCCACTCCCTAAAGTTGGGGACATAATATACAAACTTGAATCACAATTATTTTCATTATTATCGTGCCGCATTCCCAAACTGAACAAAAAATAAGGATTAAATATATTATTTTAATAAAATGCATATATTATGTAGATATTATAAGGATTTATAGGCAAAATAATTTACTTGTGACCGATTTCATGTGCAACAACAAACACACTCTCAAAATGCTTTCCTTCATTTATTGTACATGATGATGTTGATGTACACATACCAGAAACTGGTGCTAAACCAACAACTTGACTACTTATTTTATTATTTTTACCTATAACATATAAATCCAAACCAGTTAATATCACAGCATGATCATAATGGACAACATCAGCATCCGATGATGGATTCAATTTACGTTGCCACATACAAAAATTATTTAAATAAATATCAATATCACTACTACGTTTTAATTCTTTTGGATCGCTATGTAAAATTTCTAAACGTTTTAAAACAAAATTTATTTGATGACCTAAAGATGGATGATGATATAATAATTGAACACCATTTATCATTGCCAAAACAAAACGTATTAAATGACTTTCAGTATTTTTTGGAAAATTTTTTGCCATATGCTTAAAAAGATCACGATCAACAAATATTGCTGTTTCAATATGTAAAACTTGTGGTTTTTTCCAATTATTGCCATTAGTATTAATACCACCAGCACTAGTAGAAGATGATGAAGCTGATTCAATATGTCGTCGAACTCGATATTGTTTTCTCCAAATATAATTATTATTATCATTTCTATTTGTTGAATAACTTTGGGTTGAGCTTGGATGATTATAATTTATATTTAAATTATTATTATGTCTTAAATGATTCCGGTTCTGATGATTATAGAAATTATAATGATTATCATTAACATTATTATTACCATTGTCTATTTTAAAATCTGCATAATTTATTGTTATATTATTATTATTATTATTATTACTATTTGAGTTATTTGAATTTTTTATATTAATTGAATGTAATGTAGGTTCCGGTGATGACCACAACGTTCTTTTTGTAAATATATCACTTTTTTGCTTATTTGTTAAATCATCAATGTTAATTTCAGTATTAGTGGCAGTGTTAATATCATTGAAAATATCCATCTCCGGTTCAAAGTGTTCTAAATCTATATTAGAATTTTCTTGATTTGATAAGTTTTCTTTATAAAATTTCATTGATGATGATTTCATAATTGATGTGAGATTTTTAATTGGAGTAGCTTCAAATACTACATGTGAATGACGACCAAAACGTTCAGGTAATGGATGAATTAAAAAATCTTTTGAATTATAATGAAATATTCCACGCTGTAAAAATTAAAATTTATTTTTTATAAAATTTACTTTTTCAAAAAACAAAAAACATAATAATTAAATTAAAGAACGTCCTTAGAACTAGAAATCTACAGGAAGCCTATTGATAGTTACAGAATCATCTTGAGTACCTCGAACCACTCCTATCAACATAAGGTAACATCTTTCAATCATATGATCCATCGAATGTTAACCCTTCTCTCAGAACGGTTTAGTAAAAAAGACTAAACACATAATTGAGATTGCGAGAGCCATATATCCGGATATATCCAGAAAAAAACCACTAAATTACTAGCAAAATGTAGAATAACTTTGCAGTAAAAATCCCTCACCAACTTACTCACTGATTAACTACTCAAAAGAAGAGTGTAGTATTTAAATTTAGTATAAAATTTCCCTTTTACTCAGAGAAAAATTGAAAAAAAGCATGGATTAGATATAGTAATAGCAGCAGAGTCAATTAATTAAAAACTAATCTAAAAGACGAATGAAAGATCCAATTGATTAAATTGAAAAATCGGCAAATATATCACTTGCATTCATTGCTCAAAACATGACTCAAGGAACATCTGAAAGAAGCAGAAGTCGTTAAGAAGAAAATTTAATCGGATTCAGATTCAGAAAAGTAGCAGAACCCATCATCCAAGTCAATTTCCAAAGAAGAAATAGTATAATAGTAAATTCCATTCAAATAAACTAATCTGTTGTGGAATTGTTTAACTGGAATGTTTTACTCCTGAATAAAGACCATGCAAATACAATGAATATTCTTCTTTATTTAAATTTATAGTAAAAACTACCCCTACCGGTCCAATAAAACTACCAATAAAACTATCACTATCGGTCACTCTAACGTTTAAAATTATATTTTAAATAATAATAATAATATAAAAAATTATAATATAATTATTCAACCCTCCCCTCAATCTGTGCTATTTATTTCATTGGAAAATAAAAAAACAACCAACTGCGAAAAAGGTCAAATTGCTACCGGCTCAGCAAAGATAAATAATATAATTTTAGATTACTTTCCTCAGTCGAGTACAAAATAATGAAGAAGTTTGCAAGTATAGTAGACGAAATCCACTTATCTCTAATCTATATCAAAAGCATATTTAGTAAAATTAAAAAGGGAATATTCGACTAGTTTTCAACAATTTAATTTAATAAATAAATAAAATAAAAAGAAAATCACGATTTGTTAAAAAATAAAAACATACCTAAATCTTTACTACTAATGTATATATTGTTGGGAATTTCTCTTATTCGAGAAATTTTTAAAAGAAAAAATTTACAATATTGTAAAATTATATATGTAAAAATATGTAAATAAAATAATATATTTGCATATCATTCATATACATAGGTATACTTACAACTGATGTATCATCACAAAGGTCAAGGGATGAATTTTCATTACGATAAAAGCATTTTTCATAGTCCATTGCCATTTTATGCGAATTTGAAATGAATTGTGATGAGTTTTCGTAACGTCGAATTAAAATGAATGCATCGTCGATCATATTTGGTATTTGTTGTAATTTCAGGTCAACTTCTTCACCATTATCATCTACAATAAATACATATAGATATACTTATTTACTAAAATTAATATTAACATCATTGTTATAGATGGTTGGTTAGTTTTAATTTTGAGCTAGATTTTGAAAGTTTTTTTTTACTATATACTGGTTGTTAAAATAAGAAATCGTGTAAGTCCAAGTTTTTCACAAAAGAAAACAAAATAAACAGAATAAAAAAATTGTTTTTTTTTTGTGGTCAGTTAATTTTATGAAAACTTAATTAAAATGCAAATAATAGAAAATTATTGTTGGAAACGGTTGGTAATTTTCAGTTGTTAAAAACTATATATGTGCACATCATATATATATAAAGTATATACTATTGTAACATAATATATAAAGTAATTACGTTGTTGTTGTGCTCAGCACCAACTGCAAGTTATTGGTGTTATGATGATGATAATGAAAATTAAAAATTTCAATTTTATTTTTTTATTCTTGCAGTTTTTCTTAAGTAACTAATATATTTAACTGCTTTGGCATAATTTTTATTTCTATCTAAAAATTTTAAATGCACATTTTAAGCTCTTAGAATTTATACATTTAGGAAGCTTTAAATCAAAATACGTATATGATGGTATAGGTATATATAGGTCTTTTTACATTTGGTTTTTAATTGCAATATTTTTGTTTTTTTTTAAATTTATTAGTTTTTATAAAACGATTTATGCATAAGAATTAAGAATTTCTAAAATATGATAGAATTTCAATAAAAATATTTTATTTATTTTTAAAAATGAATTGAGTTTAATACAAAAAAAATATTATAGTTTTAATCTACCTTCAACTTTAATTGATACTTTCTGTGGCGTTGATGACACTGAACGTTTTCTTCTATTCTTAGTTGCATTTGTGTTTTCTTCATTTCGAGAAACATGTGCAAAATTGATATTGGATTCTAAAAATGAAATAATTAAATTAAAATAAATTATAAAAATATACAAATTAGTTATATATATATATATATATATATTGTTTTTTTTTCGTAAAGCCAAACATTAGGTTTCAAACCATACCTTTATTTATACACAAATCTACAGCTTGGACAAATTAAGGATTGTATAGAAAAAAAAATATCCCGTTGATCACTAGGGAAATTTTGAATAAATTTGGTAATATTACTCTTGAGCTTTTCTAGATTGCTCGTTAGGTATATTTTTGCGTTGGGGGAACACGTTTGTTGGAATATGGTTATGCATTCGGAAAAATTTAACTACAAACGAATTGCCATAGCCAGTTTGGAGCCACATTAAAATTTGCACTGAGTGGAGGTGGGCACTTGAAGCCTTTCTTGTTCCTCGGCGGAAATGTTTGAGAGGTGACGTTAGGTGATCTACGAGATATTGGGAAAGCGCTCCAACAACACGACGATTTTAAAGTGGTACAAGGGAGTTAATGCCACATTAGGGTTGTCAGTAAGACGAATGGCATGCTTTTGAACTTTGTATAGCAAATTTAGTGCAGTTCGTGATGCACCGGTTCATATATGTGAATTGTATTCCAACTTGGGTCTTATATATGATTTATAGATATTTAGCATGTCCTGGGGAGAAAAATATGTTTTGCAGCGTCTCAAAAAGCTCAAACATCTCGTGACATTTTTAGCAATGTCAAAGAAATGGACATTCCAATAAATAAAGAAAATTTTTGAATAAATTTATTTTATTAAAATACATATGTATGTAGATTTATTTCTTTCGATGGGCAGTTCTATGTAAAACTTTTCAGATATATTGTATACTTTTCCATTTGTTATCTTAAAATTGCAGGTCCTTGGTGAACGCTATTATTCCTTTAATATCAATTTCAGATTTAGACAATGTTTGCGAGCTATGATGTGATGGCATCGCAAATAAATATAACGTAAAAACGGGTAAGACCTGTGTCTGTCTGTTTTTGAACTTACTTAACAATCTGGGGTGGCACAATAAGTAGAGCGCATATCCCAGGTTCCAAGTTTGATTTCGGACGAAGAAAAAAAATGCTTTATGGGTTTTTCGATCTGTTCTAGTACATTGGGATAAAATAAATGATAAAAAAATTGAGAGTATATAGTCTTGGTAACAATTTAAATAAAATGAAGCTGTATTCTGTTTAAAAATGCTTCGTTCGTGACAATAGCAGTAGTTTTTGACATTTAATAAATTGATAAGACTGCAGACATTGCAGATATTGCATAGTATAAACTTGCAGTACTAAACTTAATTAAGCACGGAAAACTGATTCTACCTAAGTTACTATGTCAAGAACATAAAAAAAAACCTGTGCGATCTCTAGGAAATAGATGGCCTTCATATAACATCAACAAAACCAAGTAGTTCTTAGCCAGTTCCCCTATTGATATATCATCAAGAGTGATAGCTATCAGTACGGATCACTGATCGATAAAAGCTCACACTACCAAACTAGGTATTCTATTCAACCACCATTGTCACAGCTGCAAATATGAAAATGAGACAGAAACTCTTGAAGTCTTCGTTTGCAGTTTCCCAGCGTTAGTTAGAGTTAGACTCCGGATTTTAGGTGAGGCTTTTCCTAACAATATAGGTATTATTGGGGGAAGCATAATTGATTGATCAATCGATCTGATCAACTTTCTCAATCACACAGGATGATTCTGGTACTAAGTTCTAAAAGGGCACAATTAAATACTAATTGGCTTTCCAAAGCCAATGGAATGGAACCTATATATATATGTACATATATAAACCAAAAATTCAAAAGAAAAATTTGTTATATGTGATTGTTAGTTCACGACTCTGCATAAAGCATAAACGTGTTTCCTTCTACAGTCTTATTTTAAAGAGCATTCATTAGATTCATTAGAATCTATAGTTAAAACTTTCATAAGAGTAAGGATAAAAAAAATTAAAAATTATTCATGAAATTACAACCTAAATTAGTAATTTTCGTTTTACTATCCTTTATTAAATGCTGCCATTAAAAGATGGAGTCTACGGAGAGGCAAAATTAAGTGAAATCACTCAGTGCCGTAAAGCTTAAGTGCGTTGGATAAAATTAACTGATCTAATTTTTTTTTTTTTATCCACCCTATATAGAGACCAACCAACCAAAAGTAAATACCGTTTTTTTTTTTGCAGAAAATAAAAATAAAAAATAAATATAAAATAGGAAATGAAATTCATAACTCATTGTTATTAATAATAATTCATAAATAATTGTATAAATTTAAACTTACTTTCTATTAATAATAAAAGAGCATTAAAATTTTCATAAATTTCAGAAATAAATTGAAAAGTTAAATTAATTGAATTTATTATGCAAAAAATTGCATAATTTATACAGCAATTTATTATTATATGTTTGGTAAGCCCAGAGTTTATATTCGGAATGTTTACATATTAAATGAAAAAAGAACCATTTTTTTAATTTAATTTTATGATTCTAAGGCCACCATCATAGTTCATGCATCTTAAAGTAATTTTTGGTAAATTAACTTCCCTAAGAATACAAATAAAATATAGTAAATTTATTGAAATTGACAAAATCTTTTTTTCTTTGTGTTTTCTTGTGTTGTTTTTCTTCTCTCAAACTAAAGACAATTCAATTCCTGATAGTTTTTCATTTCATTCAATAAAACTACGTACTTGAACTTAAAAAAAAATTAAATAAAAATTCTATATTTTATTCATCCTATTATGCATAGTAATAATAATAATGAAATAACTTACAAAATATGTTGTTTGTTATGTAGCATAAATTAGTAAAGCCCATACGCATTTTTATTTAAATTATTTTGATTCAATGAATTTCAGTTTCATTTAAAGCCAATAGGCTTGTTAAAAAATTCCTCATAAGTCTTGTAAAGGTACTTTTAAATTTTTTTTATTTATATTAAAATTATAAAAAAAATGAAAAAAATTAAGACAATGCTTATAATCAATTTTTTCGATATAACTAGGAAGAGATAAATTTTATTGAAATCAAAAGTAAAACGAGTAGAGATAATGATTCTACATTAACTTTGTATTAATTTTGATAAAGGTTATATACGCATATTAGTTACGATTAGATTTAATTCATCATATTTTGTTTATTAGTTTCTTTATATTTTTATGGGTTAGTGACTAAATCTACAAACCGAAATCCAGAAAAAAAATCAACAAAAAAAATCCATAGATTCAAAACTCATAAAATTGTGGCCAGATTAATCCTGGAAAAAGGAGAAATGCTCTTTTTTGTATCCAACAGCAGCTACACATAAAAATGATTTAGTTAAATATTCTGGAAAAAATTAAATGAATACCTATATATAAAAGCATCCATAATGCGATAAATATTTATATTTTACCTAAGCACCCTAAGAACGCTAACTCTAGCATATATAATAACTGGAGGGGAATAACAATACTTAATGCAGTGAGCAAAATACTAGCACCCATGATAGAATCAAAAATAGCATATAGAAAGCAATATTAGGAAAGAACAAGTAGGATTTAGAGAAAAGAGAAGCTGCACAGAACATTCTAAAACAATTAGGATTATAGTGAAACAATCAAATGAATTCAACTCACCATTATATCTGGCATTCATTGACTTCTCAAGAGCTTTCGATACACTGAATAGAGATGCAATGTGGAAAGTCCTGCAAATAAAAGGCATCCCTGGGAAACTAAATAACCTAATCAGAGCCATGTATACTGATGCAGAAAGTTCTACATAAAGGAAATCTAAGCTCACCCTTCAGTATCAACTATGGAGTTAGACAAGGAAGTTCACTCTCACCTATTCAATATTTTATAATTAACCAAGTTATGAGGAAAACAATTAATGGACATGAATACCATAAACAAATTAGAAGACTTAGAATATGCTGATGATATATGCCTCATGACACATACCTATGATGACATGAAAGAAAAATTAAAAAGATTAAATGAATTAGAAGAATTGAGATTGGAGAAGGAAAAAAAAAAATCATAATGATGAAACCTCGCTGATGAGGTTTTGACTGACAAGATTTCTACACCCTCCCGTTGATAAGCCATATGAAATTCGATAAAATATAAATTACTCGAAAATAAACATTGTAGTAAAAAATATGTAGTAAAAATTTGCAGGCAGTACCGTAGGTAGATAATGAAGTGAAATGACAATAAAAGCAATAACAAGAATAATTTTTTGTGGATTTTTGTTGTCAATTTTTTTATTGTGATATTTGTTTTTTTTGGGGTTAAAGTAATTATGAATTTTGTTTTTTGTGGATTAACCCATTTTTGATAATTTAAATTAAGCTAATTTCATTCGTAAAAGTATTTGTATTTAAGTAGAAGCTCATAATAATGTTTCCAAAATATCCCAAAATTCAATATCAATGCTGGTATCCTTCAAGGATCAGTTCTTTATCCAACATAATATTTACAAGTATAAATGATCTCATAGCACACTTTTGATTCCTTGTATTTTTCTTTTAAAAAGCTACTTAAATAACCCAGACTTCAGTTCATAGAAAACGAAATAACTTGTTCTCTAAACAGTGACCTTCAAAAAATATAAGACTGGAGATGTGTAAAATAGGGTAAATTTTAATGCTTCAAAAACCCAGAGATGTCTTATGTCAACAAAGCAAAATCCGTCAATACCAAATATCCTATGCGACGTTGTAAATATCTTAGAAACTATAAGAATTCTTGGAATGGAAATAAACAGCAAACTTTAGTGGCACGATCACATTTTCTCTGTCGCTAACAATGCTGTGAAATGTTTAGGATTTTTAAACAGATCTAGGAAATACTTTACATCTTCCAAACTCCTATTAATATACAAGGCAAAGGTAAACATTCGGCCTCTTTGAATATATCTCACATCCAGTATCAGCCTGAAAGTACTTAGATGAGGTAGAAAACCGAGCTATCAAAATTATCAACGATTAAGATGTTAGACTACCTAAATATTTTAATTTTTTTAATTATTTTAATTGTTGTAAAATATTTAATTTGTCAAAGATCCTAATAAATTAAAAAATGTTACACAACACCTAATATCATTAAGTCATCGTTATACAATATTTTAAGTAATGTAGGAACACCCACCCTGTTTTATAAATATCTCTTGGGTAATTACTCTGACGATATGAAAAGTATTATGCGCACAAAATATAATCATTCCAGCGTAAAATTCGCCGGGCAGCCCTTTCTTACAAATTTTTAATAGAGCTTCTACGAATCAGAACTGCGAAATAAACTGTATGGAACACACCGTATCATCTTTGTTCCCACAAATATGTAACACTATATGTAATAAATATATTTTAAATTGTCTGTAAATTTTATGTAACACTTCTCTATTCTCTACTTTTCTATTCATTTATAATTTTGTTTATTATTTTTTAACTATCCTTCTTTTTTTTAATCTGTTAAATGACTTAAATTCTGCGAACGCAGTTACGGCGTTATATAAATTATTTTTTTTTTTTTTTACATTAGGCCAAAATAATGAGATAAGCACCCTAACTGCACTGGGTTGAGCTGTTGAGCACCTTCGAAGAATTTAATCCATTTAAAGGTGAAGGAAAGAAAAAAAAGGATAGTAAGAATAAAAAAAAAACAAAATTAGAAAATAATATAAAATAATTAGAATGGAATACAATAGAATAGCAGAGTTAATACAAAAATTTACGGACTGGTTAAGCTATATATATGTTTTTGTCCTAAATTAAAAAAATAAAACAAAATGTAAACGTAAAAATGTAAAAATACAAGATGTATATACTTGAAGGAGACATCATATAACGCAGAAATGTTTTAACACAATATTATTTTATTTATTATAGCCAAGATTTATAAAATATTTATAGATATACACCAAAATAAAAAATGTATGTAAAAATAGGTACAAAACCATCTTGCATTAATTAGGTACTGCAGTTGAATTCAAATGAAAAATTGATGTGATTCATGCCTGTTTTTATATAGCTAAACCAGGCTGGATTGTTATACTACCACCTCTATTCAATTTTCTAATTCTAACTTTTAGGTAATGGGTTCTGTTAACCCTAACAATATTTCTGATTCAAGTGGATAATTAACCCTACTGTTACTACAGATTGGTGGTAGGATATAAACGATAGAGTAATATTCAGTTTGATAAATAAAATATACCATCGAAATCCAATGCAAAAAGTCCTAACAGTGTAAGCTATAAAACAGAAATATTATATAAAAATCCATTTATAACATCTAATATATTGAATTTCATCTAATATAGTGAACCGCACATTGGAGGTGGACTCTAGGAAAATTTAATGTAGTATCAAGAAAAAGACACAAGATAAATGAATTACATTCTGCACGAGGGTATATCAACAATGGTTGAAGTATCTGAATTAAATTAAGTAAAGTACATACGTAATTAAATGATAGGTTCGAGAAAGTCTGAAACAAGTACTGACGTTCTATTGTTAAATACAATTATTTTGGCGGTGTTTTACTAACCTTACACAACCAAATGTAGCAAGCTTTAGTAATAGACGTCTAATGTGCTTGCCCTAAGCATTAATATGATAGTATATATTTATTTAATAAGTAAATAAACATTCTTTTTAAAACACGAATTCACTCTCGTTGTATAAATTTGTCTCACATTGTGATGCATAAATTGCATTTCTTGAAAAAACAAATACTTTCGAAGCGGGATTTGATTCTACAACCTTTAATTTGTATAATTAAAAATATTATATTCAGTATTATTAATGATTTAACTATTTATTGAAAAGTATATTATAAAATCAATGAATGCACTTGAAATGCAAAATCATAAATAACTTAATTTTTCAATCAACAACTTAAAAGTGCAATAATTTTAATTATTAAGTTAATTAATTAATGTAATTAAATTTTCGAAATTTCTAAGTAAATTTATAAAATTCTACTATGCCTTATTAATTTAATATTTTTTTTCTCGTTTTGTAATTATATAGATACATTGTATATTTTATTATAATATACTCCCATTTCAAGCTCTAATTTGTTTTTTGTACCATATTTGGATAATAATTAGTTTTTGTAATGCAATGTTTAAATGAAAAAAACAAAAAATGAATATTAAAAAAATTAATTTGTTGTGAGTTCAGCACCATTGATATGAATAATTTAACGAAGTGAATTAATTTCTAAAATATTATTTTGACAGTATTTTTCATTTAAGAAATAGGTTCATTAAATTTACTTAGTATTATAATAATTATTTATTGCAATATTTACGAGTATATTACTATTACTAGGGACCCCTGTTGATGAATTAAAATTTAAGTTTAAGATGCCTCTATTGCACATCAATATTTTCATCATTTTAATTGTCAATTACTGGACAATTTAAATTGCTGACCTATTATTACACATCCATGTTGAACTATCAATTTCGTATTCATTTTATATTTTTTTTTTTCATATATTTTTTTAAATTCTTCTACATTTATTTGTAAAAAAAAACTATTTATTTATTTATAACAATGGGATATGCAGATAAATCTGCAGTCCAACTACAGGTACTTTTCCCTGTATTTGGTATATATGTAAATATTGTATATTATATTATTTTTTATTAGTTTTATTATACATACATATATACATATGCTTATTAATTATTAATAAAAACTATTTATTTATATTTATTTTTAAATGCCAACTGTACATTTTTTCACAAAATAATAAGCTTAAAAAAAAATGTCTGAACATTCCCAAAAATGAAAAAAAGAAACCATTTTTAACTGCATTGATTTTGACACTAAAATTGATGAGAAAATTGATGAGAAAATTGATGAGAATAGAACAGTGTCGTCAATTAATGATTGATATTAAAAATTACATGACTAAAATCAAACTGCATAATTGATTAAACTGCAAATACATTTGATCTTTAATAGGCTTAGTAATAAATGTTATTTATTAATGCATGAATATTATTGTAATTATAAATAGTTTTATATGAACTAAATAAAATAATAAAAAAAATAAAATAAAATCTTAGTATGACATTTCCGATGACACCTAATTTCTCATCCTTCTCTGATCAACTAATTGTTCATTATTGACAAGGGTATTGATGAAAACATTGATGTGTAAATAGGCTTGTAAGACGTAATTAAAAAATTTTAAATCTCACAATATTGCAGTTTTTGAAATTAGTATGATTGGATCAAAAAACATAAATACTTCTTATATATTTTTAGTTTTATTTTTACGTACAGCAGGTGAATTGAATTGGAAGTGGATGTTTAATAGCAAAAAAAAAAAAATTGTAATTTTATAACGGTTAAAATTACTTAAAAGTTTAATATTTTTATAATTCAAGGTGCAGCTATATTATTATCATTATCATTGTCCTGTGAACCAATCCATCATCATACACGCTGGGTGGCGTAGTAGATAGAGCAAATGAAGCAAAATAATGCTTTATTGATTTTTCGACCTGGTCCAGTACCCTGTATCATTCATTGGGATAAAATAAATGACAAAAAATAATTAAGAATATAATCTATGGTAACAACTTAAATAAAATGGAACTACGTTATTTAAGAAGACTTAGTTCCTAACAATAGTAGTAATTTTTCACATTTAATGAGTTTGATAAATGAATACTAGAAAAACATTGTCGAAAAAAATGTAGAAAAGACTTGCAGTACCGTACTTAACTAATTAAACACGAAAAGGTAATTCTACCTAAGCTATACTAGTTTCAAGAACATAAAAAAAAAAATCCTCGTAACTCCAGTTTCTTCTGAAAAACATTTAAAGGGTGATTTCTTGGAGCATTTTAATAAAAAATTGTTCTGGACATGCTGTTAACTTTTTAATTTAACCTGGCTATTTAACCTAACTATAGTATTATAATTTTTGCTATCTACTTAACTTTTTACTTAATTGTTTCTACTTACTATATACTAACTGTGGTAAATTTAGCAAAACAGTTATATTTATTAACTAAAATATCATAGTAGGGGAATCGGAGACAAGTGATAGACGTACCTGAACAGGTATTGTTTTAAAAAGTTGCAAATTGCGAAATAGAGTATATTTTAGAGATGCTCACAATAAATATTAAGAGGAGTTAAAGGATCGTAATAAAAAATATATCGTAATAAAAAAGAATTTTTTTAAAATTTTAGCTTTATTCGAAATTTCGGATCTGGCAAATCGTTTCAATTTATTCAAGTTCAAATTTGGTAAAAATGAAGTTTTGCATATGGCTTTGTTATTTGTTGTTTGGACAATCAAGTCCTTGAATTTAGTTTGGGGGATTTATACTTATTCAGGAGCAAATAAATAAATGAAATTTAGGCAGAAAATTGTTCAATAGCTGACTAATTTCTGATTTACTTAAATTTTGCCTAGTTTTACAATACTTATATTCATTTCAATAATGTTTAGTTACAAATTTAATATTAATTTACTTCAAGTGGGTTGTGCTCTAGTTCATCAAAACAATTTTGTGTGTGTAGAAAATTCTTAACTATAAAAAATATAACAATTTTGTGACATAATTATTAATTTATTAATTTTTCGTTTCTTTTAAACAGTTTTTCATTTGAATTTTCATACAAATAATTATCTTTTCACATATCCATACATGACGTGTGTAAATAATTAGTATTACGATTGTCAATTACAAAATTCAGAATATTAAATATTAAATGTTATGTACCTACCTCTTCTTTAAGTAAATTAAATTTGATTATATAATATAGATTATGAAATAACAGTATTTTAGGTTAAGTTGTAGCTTATAAACATTACAAAAAAAAAAAACTAAAATGTTTTAAGATAACAACAAAAAAGACTTGATTTTAATTTTTTTCTGTTGTTGTCTAAAAAATGATTGCAATCAATTGAAATTAAAGAAATAAAATAAATAAATTTTCTAAACAATGAATTTTCATTACGGGTTTTCAGTGAGCAAAGACAACATATAATATTATAGTATTGCGTACAAATCTGATATAAATTCACGAAATACATATATTGCGCGTTCATCTACCGTATATTACTGTAAATTTTATGAATTGTTGAGTTACTGAATTTTTTGTTATTGTTTTAACAATTTTTTTTTTATTTTTGCGCTTATTTGTTGAATTATTATTATGCTTTTGCTGTTGGCTTCCTTATTGCATTTTAATTGTTGATTTTTGCTGTTAAATATTCATTTAATGTTATTTAATATATTATGTACATAGATATTATATATTTTCTGTTTACTGTAATTTAAAATATTTAAAATTTAACACTGATAAATTCTTACTTGGATTTGATTTTCCAAATAGAAATAAAACTTCATGATCTTCTAAATGCTCATGTATACTATTGGCGTCAATCTGAAAATAATAATAAAATTTAATTAAATATATATATATATATATGTATATATAAATTATGTACAATGTTCATGCACATTTAAAAATCCTTATACATATTCATAATATATAATTCTTAATTAAGGTTAAAATTTAATGATGAGATTTAAAAATGCTTTTAGATTAAATTATGTTTTTTTTTGTGAGTTTTCTGCAATTGTGCATTTCTCATATACAAATTATAACAGTAAAAATTTAAAGGAAATAAAATTTATTCAAATCAAGAAATTAAAAGAATAAGAAAGTTCAGCACGGTATTGATTTAACTCTTTCACTAGCGAATTTTAATATAATAAAAAAAAATGTTTTACTTTTTTACTATGTGGAACAAAAATATGTAATGAATAAACATAGAAGCTTTGCTGAAACTCTTTTCACTTATAACGAGTACATGGTAGTGACAGAGTTAATCTGGTACAATATAAATAAATGTGAATGATATTTACAATACAATTATAATTGACTAAGATGGTTAATCAAAATTATGTTAGCTTCTTGTATATGAAAAATTAAAATGCACTCAAGGATCAAGGATGTCATAAAATCATAATTGATAACAATAAAAGTTTTCATTTATGGAATGCGGCCATAATTGTTTTCCATAGGAAATTTGAATTAAATTTGAAAATTATACAATGTATAATAATTTCTAAAAATACATATGAGTACATCCAGTCAGTCAATATGCTTTTGAAATACATTTAAACTTTCATTGGAGCTCTATAAATTACTGAGTTAATTGTTCTTTTTCTAAAATATTTAGTTTATCTTAATTTAGTTCATAAACTTTTTGAATTTAAATTGGTAATGATTTTAAAATTCTACCTCAGATTAATCAAAACCATATCTTCACTAACCTTTAATTGTTTCATAGTTTTACTAAAAGCTTTATGATTTATATTCGATATTTTTAATAATTGATTTGAATATCCAATAGATAAAATCAGTAAAAGATCAAAATTCATAAATCATAGAAGATTTTGATGAGCTGAATATATGTTTTCTAGGCGGCATAAAATAACGCCACAAAATCAAAATTAAATAACGCAGCAAATTTCAACTCTTTTTGTGGCAGATTATTTCCTCTTATTGCGGCGTTATTTCGTTCAGGTATTTAAAAACGAAATAACGTCACAAAAAAATAACTTTCTAAAATTAAATTAGGTTAATTTTTTTTAGTCGTGTGCTATCACCCCTTAACCCATCAGAATTACTTATTTATTGAAATCCTGATTTAGTTTTACCTATGGCAGGTAAATGCCTGAATGTTAAGTAAAATAAAGAATTGTAATTATTCAAAATAATGAAATAATGCCTTATAATTATTGTTGACCAAATATTGTATTGACCATAGGATATCCAGTAATACTATACACTTAATACATACACTATTTTTCAGTGAAATGTATATTACAAAAATTAAGGCAAATAAATAAATAAATAATACTTTAAATAAACTGAATTAACACCACAAATAATTTCGACGTTATTAATTTTTCGGTGTCGTTATTTCCCATATAAAATTTGTTGGTGTTATTTAATTATTTTAATATAAAAAGGCCGATAGGTTGCAGCAGGTTGATTTTTAAACCAGTATCAGAAATATTTCAAAAATTAAAGTTGTTACCTGCAAATTTGCCCTTATATATACACCGAGAAAAAAACTATGTAAAATCAACGAGGAACTCGGTTAATTTAACAGATTATCCAGTCAAATCGTATCAAACAGCAATATTGTTATTTTAACTGTAATTGGACTATTAATTTAGAAGTGTCAATTTTCAATTGAAATTTTATTCAATTGTTGTTTCAATTGTAGATGGTAACCCTGCTAAATCTGTTAAATAGACTATCGATCTGTTGTGTTAATTTTTTGATAGAGTTATAATAAACAGCTAAAATAATAGAATTGACAATCAATTTGTTGCTGTAACCATTCGATACTGTCGACGGTAACAGTTAAATCTGTTAAACAGATTATCGATCTGATAGCTTTTTGGTTATTTCTTGGTAATTTTTAGGATATTTATAACTTCACCATTTTATATATGGCGAAAATTATTATTGCAAAATATATTTTGTATGAGAAAATAAAAAAAAAATTTTTAGCTTCTAGTCCCAAATTTTATACTAGTGCGATTAAATTGCTTTCATTGTTTTATTAAATGAATCTGAGCAAATACAAAATAATAATAAGAAAATATATATTTTTTTTAATTTTAAAAATTTAAAATTTTAAAAAATTTAACACCCATACATTTTTAGTTGAATAAAATGTTTATTTTCACGAAAAATCTTTATTGTTTTGCAAAAAGATGTTATATATTGCACCATTTTCGTGAAAATATTTCCAATTATTATAATTTACAATAATAAATTCATATTTATAAAATTATAATACATTAGCATATTTATAATTTAATTATAGTGAGAGAAAAAAGGACAACATTGTTGTTAAAATATAATTTGTCTATCTCTTTTATTCTAATTTGGTCGTTTCATAGTCGGCTGAATAGAGTAGTCGGATAATGGTTATTAGATATAAGATATTACGACGTTATAAGCAAGTCGCAGGTATAACGTTATTTCGGAACTTTGAAGTTTTAATAGTTGCGTCATAGTTATAAAATGTAAAAAAAGTTGTGAAGTAGATATAAAATAACTTTGTGACAACTGATAAAATAAAACGTCGTATTGTAGTCGTAATGACGGATAAATTATAACTTTTACATTTTTCACTATGAAGTTATTTTTCTCAAATTTACGACGTTATAATGACGTTGGTAAGGAGATATTTAACTTAATAGTTATTTGGTGTTACTTGGGTATTCGATACTGTCGACGGTAACAGTTAAATCTGTTAAACAGACTATCGATCTGTTGCTTTAACTAAATTGGATACAGTTAATAAAGAATAGCTAGAAAAATCAAATCGACAACTAATTTATTGCTCTAACTATTCAAAATTGTCGATATTCTTTTAATAAATTGTCGAACAATTAAAACAGTTAAACATATATATTTAACAGTTAAAACCAAAAATTAACTGTTTAAAAATTTAATAACAAATAAACCAACATATCTTTGTGCAGAAAATTTATAAACCCTCTTGTATCCGATTTGTTCTAAATAAAAGCTACGGAAAACCAACTGATATTCTAATTAAAACTAGTTCATTTTTTAATCGGTTGACTGAAATTGTAGATTTTAGTTTGTTTTTGTTTTTTTGTTTTTTTGTTTTTTTTTTTTTGTTACGTTCAAGGTCACTTCTTATTTTGTATGTATGTTTTAAGTTTAACTATTTTTAACCACGCTGATCGAGTTAATGTGTATAAAAAACAAATTGATAACATGATGAAGAACATAATATGAAGAGAATATTATAAAAAAAAAGAATAACAATAAAGAATAATTTATTTTAATACTCAAACATAATAAAATGTATGTATATTTATATGTATATATATATACATATTGTAGATACTTCTTTAATATATAAAATACATAATTTTATTATACTTAATTAATTGTACAATGAGCCTCATGCTGTTTATTTTATACAAATAATAATTTTAAATTAGCCAGCGAATAGCATTATGATGTCGACTTAGCGTTTGTTTTGCTCCATTGAATGTGCTTTGAGTAAATTAAAATGTCTATACTAAATTTTTTGTTTTTAAAACTGGTTGGGTATAAAAAGGTCATTTACTACGTACTATTTATTTTTAGTAATTCAATATTATAACTTAGATTCCAGAACATGGATTTAACTAAAACCGATAGTACAGACGAGCTTAGTATATTATAATTTAAAAAGTTTGGGAAATAAATCTATACTAAAATTTGTTAACGAATTGGAATACGCCATAATTTAATATTTATTTAAAATCATTTAGTTTAACAGTTACAAATTTAATAGTCCCTTATCAATTATTAATCTACAACTTCCCAGTCGCTCACATTAACATAACAATTACATACTACAGACATACTCGTAAAGGGCAAATATAATATAATAAAACCATTATTCAATATTGAAATTTTCTTAAGAAGCAGAAGCAAATCAACAGCTGGATGGCGAAGCAAAATAGAACAATACATTAGAGATGATAACCTAGCGAAATTGATACCCCGTAATAATAGAAATTCCTGACCTCAAATTAATTTTGGTAAAACCTAAAAAAGTGAATGAAATTGAACATTAAAACATTTTTGTGTATTATAGTTTTATATAAGACTGTGGTTCACATTTTATTACAATATTACTATAAAATTATTGTAATGTGGTAAAATGTAGTACAATATTAAGCTCTGTATAAGAAACCAGTACTCATATAATGTCGATTTCCACTGTTGATTTTCTCGCAGTAATATATATTAGCTCCGATATTGTAGAGTATATAGATTATCAATATCTAAACTTGATCAAAAATATATACAAATACGGGACAAGCCGTGCGTAGTGCTATTTAATTTCCAATTTACAATTAATAACTTCCCAAGTCATCTAATTCGCAAGGTCTATCTCAATCAAAATTATTTAGAAGGGTCTTAGCATATAATTTCAAGTAAATGGATTGGAGATGATTCTGACGGAGAATATCTCAAACATTTCTAATACTCCGATCACATTGTCCTTATTAATATAATGCTTTACGATCTATACAATTGAAGATATATTGAGAAGACCTATTTTCAGTAGTGGACATTAACCAATAATTGATGATAATAATAAGTTAACAAGGCTTTTTTGAGATATAAATAAATAACTAAATAATGTGCAATGTGGAAGTGAAGAATACACTAAAGACATACTGTCATTCTGTCCAATGGGAATACTGTTGGAATAAAACATGGCAACAATGCGACAATCGTTAAAACATTATTACAACGTATTTTAAAGTATTTTCAAACACAAATTAGTTTCGTTATAAGGGGTCGATTTCATACACAAGTTAGTTCTTTATAAACGATCGAAGTGGGCAGTAAAACATTTTTTTAAAGTATGTAGTTAAAAACTGACAAAAAAATAAATATTTATCATTGAATGCAATTCAGTAGTTAAAGGGTTAAATTTTATTTAGCTTATAATTAATAAGTATACTTAATTTATTTTTTTTATTATTATTTTTTATTTTATTCAAGATGTCTCAAAAAGAGCTTAAGCGTGTAGAGTATACGTAATAATTCATCTTATTATTATTGCCAATTATCTTTAACATTTAACATATTAATTAATTAATTAATTTTTTTATTTGAATTTACTATAAAATTTATTTTTTTTTCGTATTAAAATGTTAGATCTTAAACAAATTATGATAGATGACGACAGGCCTTTTGACATACATTTGACATGAATGTATGGAGATTTCATTGTAATCGGAAATTGAATATATTTTTTTAAAATTAAATTCAAATGAAATTGAAAATGTATTGATAACGCTTTCTTTTACATTGTTCAGTGTTGTTTGACTATATTAGGGTTGATTAGGGTATATACTCTATTGCTGTGTATACCTATTCTCTATTTTTTTTTAGGGTATATACTTTATTACTTTGTATATTCCCGCTCAAATTAATCTAATCAATCAAAGTGATGTGAAACTGTTTTTTTATTTCTGCTCAGATTAATCTGATCAATCTGAAGACTCATTTTATTCTAATCGTAGATTTATTAGACTAAGTTTTTTTTTAAATCAATTCAGATTCATTTTTTTTGTTAGTTTAGTTATCTATCTAGTTATATTTATACTGAAATAGTTTTATTTATCAAAATTAATAAGATACCTCAATTAGCATATTATTTTTGATAATGAGTTAATTTTGCATTCCGTTCGCTTATAAGACTTTGTAACATTTTCGACCAGTTATAGAATTGCAAAAACAATATACCTATCATATTGTAAAAATTTGCTAAGCTATACTCAAATTATTCAGATATTCAATTCAAGTATTTCAAAATCAATAAGCATCAGGCCAAGTTTTCACTCAGTTAAAGTTAATTTATAATGAAATTTAATTTTTTTGAATTTTTTTTTATTTTAATTTCAATTTATTGCATTTTTGTTCTTGTTTAATTTATGTTCAACCCCTTAATTCAAATTTTTATTTTATTGGCTTGTATTGGCAACATTGTCTGTGCCATAGCTAATCTTTAAAGTTTTTTTCCTCCTTTCTGACAATACTTTCCATTTGTTGATCAAAGTGATCTGGGTGCGTTTTTTTTATTGACTTCATCTACAGGTCTACATATTTAAATAAAAAACACCGCTTATATAACAACGCAAACATTTAAATGAGATTTGAAAATTATCTTTTACCGAGCAAATAATTTGAAAACATTTTTTTATATACAAAATAATATGTATGTAATTTTTGCACAAATATTTTTTATTACGAATTTTTATTTTTGTTCTAAAAGAGACTCGTCTCGTGATAAAAATAGAATTTATAAATAAATAGCAAGTAGCTATGTATTATAAAATATCTTTTTGTTTTTATAATATTACTTTGAACATGTACGGTACATAATGTTCATATGCAATATTGTGGATATTTTACCATTCAACATGCAATTTTTTAATTATCTTTATTTATTTGTTATTATTTTTTAATTACTTTTAAAACAAATATTTTTATCTGTAACTTGTAAGTAAGTATGTTTCGTACACATTAAAGCAAAAAAAAAAAATGTCTATTCTTAAGTATTAATTTACGCGATCTAATCAATTAACCTTTTGGGATGTTGACCCTGAAGATAACGTAAAAAATATATGTAAACATATTATATTAAATTATATTAAATAAAAAAAAAAACAAACCTGTAATGGGAATGCCCAATAATCGGTCAAACAATAAAGAATTCATATCAGAAATAATTAATCAAAAATTAAATGATTGTTTTTTTTTATTTTTGTTTTCAAAGATCGAGCAATGACAGTAAATTATAATTATGATTGAAAATAAAATTAATTTTATATTTAAATATACTATGTACTTATGTAGTAAGTATGTAAAATTTAAATTGTATTTTGTTAAAAACATAATATGTAGCTATTTATATAATACATATTTTTCTGTTTATATGTACTAATAGAGTATCTGGCTACTGGTAAATATGTCACGGCGATGTGGAACACCATAGAGTTACAAAAAAAACTGAAATTGTGACAGGCTATGTAATCATCAGGCATCAAAGTAAACAGAGAAGAGAATATCCTTCGAATCTTCTATGATTCGTCTAAAGAGAAGTGTGAGAACCAATTTCATTAGTAAACATTTAACTAGGATTAGTATTAAACTTGTTAGCGCTAATGTTTAAATGTTATATAAAGCTATACAGCTTATGTCATCTGACTAATAATAAAAAGATAATGAGTTCAAATCCGGCTCATGGCATAGATGTTGTAAATATTTTTTAAAAAATTTTCTTTGAAATTAATGTGGAATACAATTTCCGTCCATATGGGGCATTGATAGGGTTGCGGAACAGTGATGATGATGATGATGTAATACAATTTGGTTATCATTTAAAATAAAATAAAACAATGTATATGCTTTTATGAAGGCATAGTTACACTACAATAGATGCAGTTTTCCATTCCAATTAGTTAGTATATTAAAGTAGAGAAAAAAAAACTATTGTAGGCCAATTATTTGCGTAAAAGTATAGTTAGGATGTTCATATTTTGAAATTAGAACACAAAAAAGGTGATCAACACTAATAGAGTTCCTAGAGAATTAAAATTGCATACTTACTTAGAAGGTCTTTTACCATTATTTAGATTCTGAGCGTGACTAATCAACGTTCTCCCGTCGGATACCGGCGGCTTTTCCCCAATTGGAGATACGAAAAGAGGACTAAGATACCGAATTTAATTATTTACGATGAGAAGTCATAATACAGATCTTCTCCAATTCCTGTTGATGATTGTTATGTTATCAAAATAGAGATGTCCCAGAAAAACAGTATGATATATTTACCGTCACTCAATTTAAATAGCATTGATACTAATCATAATCATTGTTCTGTAACCCCATCATTAGGGCATACGGCGGAGATTAATACTATTTTTTTGATATTGATTAAAGGATATATTTTAGGATTCTCTGGGATTTTGTTGATGTATTAAATTTATAAATCTGCTAAATTTTGTATTTAAATTTTGTAAAAAAATTTTGCCGCAATATATTTCTATTTACTTCATAGAGTAATCATGACCAATTCGTATATATATTGGAACCAACTTAAGAGCAATTTTAGTTCAGAATAGATTAATATAATATCTAAAGAATATAAATCAACTAAAATTCTCCTGCTCCGCGAAATTCGAAGAAGTTTGATAAAAAATCGTATTCAATATTTCATTATGAATTGTTTTCCATCATTTCAATTTATCATGGACCATATTATGTTTTAATTGATTTATCTTAAACAACAACCTCATACGTAGTTATTTAAAAAAAAAAATATAAATTAAATTTATATCGAAGGTGTTGTTACGGTAATTTGATAAATTACAATTTTTGTTTGTTAAAAGAGTGAAATTTTAGATTAATAATTTTAAATTTTTTTTAATTCGCCACGTCTCCTTTTCAATATCTATGATGTAAAAGAATAATATTGAAAATTGGTTTTGATATGATTCAGATATTTGTACTATACTTTTTTTAATTTACAGATTAATAATAATCAATTTGATTAATCAATATATGTAATGCATGTATATAATACATTAAAAATTGGAATGGTGTGAGCTAGATTTAAATTAACACGTTTATCAAATGAAAAAGTTTCAAAAATAAAAAAGAGATTAGAGAAAATTAGTCGCAAGCACTGATGAAGGAAGTAACTTGTTTCCGAAATATCGATATTTACAAAATAAATATAAATGATAAGTCAAAAAAACACTCGACTCTTATCCATCATTTAAATCAAATCTGATTATCACTAAAAAAACAAATCTGATTATCAAAAACAAATAAAAAAGAGAGTTATATAGAGGTAGACTGGCAAACGATAGACATAAAGACATGGATTGAAATTAATCTAAAACTGAATTAAAGTAATCAAAAATTAAATTAATATAATCAGGAGTAATGAGGGTAGTCTGAAAAATACTAAAATCTAAGCAGTTGCTGAAAAATATAATTTAAAATATCTACATATTTAATAATAAATCAGCACCTCTTATACATTATATACAAGTACTAATATACGATAAAATATGAATAATAGTGTTCTAAAATAATATTTGAAATGAGGAAATTTTATTTATTGTGTACGATGGCATCGAGCATATAAAAAATATTTTTTTTAGTTTTTTGTTTTTATTTCTGTAAAATACATTTCAATCTTTCGCTATGGTTGAGTGTCCATCATGTTGTAATTTGAATTTTGTAACGTAATTTTACCATGTAGATAATATATTTTTTGTCAAAAATTAAATTTGTGTTTTTTTGCTATCGTCAATAATACACAAATGATATACAATTATTTTCTGCATGAGATTTTAAATTATAATCTAACTAACTAACTAGTGGTTGGTGATGAAGTACACGCGTTAAAATTTTATGTGGGTGATGATAATATTATAGAGGAGGAGAAGCATACAACAATTTACCTTATTTTAAGTGGTTAATTTATATAATGTGTCAGTTGTTATTGTAAAACTCTTTAAGAAAATTATGATATTTGAATAATTTTTTTTTAAGGGAGTTTCTTCTGTTCTAAATAGATATAACATTTTAACACATCTTATAGATTCTTCGAGTGAAAAATTTTTTGAGAATATAGATTCTTTTGATGTTTTAATTTTTAAATAAAAAATAGGACAGGTTTTTGATTAATAGAGTATTGTATATATACATATATATATATATTTATTTTGTAACTGTGACATAGAATTAGTGGTTGTGAAGTTCAAAGAATGAAATTTATTACAAATTATTATGTTAAACATTTGAAATAATGTACTTTTCATTATAAATGTTTTGATATATTTTGGAAATAGAAAATTATATACGTATTCTAAAAATTAATTTATATATAATTTATGTATTAGACCTGATAAACCTAATAAGGTTGAGTGTTCCGAAATCAAATTTTATTCAATTCAATTCTTCAAAATATCGTTTATATAAATTTTCACCCTAATCATGCGCATGGGATTGTTAGTTTTTAAAATATCACTTGTTGAAGTCGATGTCGATTGTTTTGGAATAATATTTTTGTAATTATTCTAATAATTTCAATAATTTCTTTAACCGAAAGATTCAATGTTCGACTTTCAATAAGAACAAAATGCTTTATACGTTTTTCGACCTATAACATAAAAAAAGTGCTTACAACTGTTTTAATTACATTGACTTATAGAAATTGAAACAAAATAAAATAGTGCCAAGATCAGATTAAGGGCCCTATTACACATCAATCATTCGTCAATCATTCATCCATATATTATCAATCATTGACCGTTGATTGACCGTTGATTGATGAGAAATGATTGATGGTGGTTCTATTCTCATCAATCATGTCATCAATCATGTAAGCAAAATTCCCATCAATCAGCGGAATTAAAAAAAATGGCTTTTTGGGGAATGTTCAGATATTATTTTTTGGGAATGTTCAGATAAGGTTATAATATTAATTTGTGATGTAATTCAAAAAGAATAATTTTTATATTAATTTTAATAATTAAAAATAAAAAATTAAAAATTATAACAAAAAAATAATTTGTTGTTTTTTATACCCAACATTTACTTTAAAAATTCAATTTAAATTGAAGTTAAAAACATTCCCCCACAAATTATATTTTTAATATTCATATATGTTCCGAAATTATCAATATATTCAGAACACTTCCACAGTGTGTCCTTGCAAAATGTATAAAAAGATTGACGAGTGCATGATTGATGTGTCATCGGTCATCATTCTTTTTATCCATATATTGTCAATATATGGACGAAATGATTGATGAAAAGAATGATGTGTAATAGGCACCTTAAAGTGTTTTTGTGTATTTTTTTACCTATATATTAATTTATTTAGTGTCTAATTTGATAATAATTTACAAATTTTAAATTAAAACCTGTGTTCAAATTTGGTTTGTTTTTTTTAAATGAAATTTTAAAATTTAATTAATATAGAAATGAGCAAAATGTTAATTAATTACAATTAAACGAGCATAATAAAGTTATAATTAAAAATTTTCCAGTTAGACAGACCCACTGACAAAATACTGTTGAATGACTTTTGTATTTGAATATTTTATAGTTAGTTTCCCAGTTTGAGATCAGTATGGGTAATTCGTAATATCTTTAAATTACCATACATATATAAGGATTTTTATATTTAATAATTAAATTACAAATAAGCATTTATTATTTATAATACAGATGTATGGAATGTAAGGGCTTTTAATATATCGCAACACGAAACTTTTTCCATTTCTATCTTATATATATTTCCTCTTTCTGTCTATATGTTTGACAGACCCCTCACTGATGTTTAAATTTTATATTGGTTTCGCGTTTAGTTATTTTTTGTTAGTATAGATACATTCTTGAAGTTTGCTTTTCTAAAGAAATTCAGTCTGAAATTGAATATATATTTTAATCTATAATGTTAAAAATGTTGAATATATATATATATATATATATATATCTATAAATTTGGAATTAATATCATTCGGTAGTAGTCTGTTCTTTATCTTAAATTCAAAAAGTAGTATCAGGTAAACGAAATATTTCCCTTATTTTTGAGCCATTTTAACGCTTAATCTATTGAAGTATATCTATTACATTTAAGTATGGTTCCCAATCCACGGTAAATTTTCTAATCTTTCTATTTCCTTTCATTATTTAGGCATTATTTATTAATCTACTGGTATTAATCTAATGAGTGACTTCCAGTATATAACGGTATACGAGAATATTTTTTATTGTTCATGTTCATAAAATCTATAAAATTTATTAATTATAGTCGAATTTCCTCTCACTAATAATATATTTTTATTGTGCAAATATCAATACTTCGGAAGCAGTGCTTGCGAATGAATTTCCATGTTCATGTTCATAATTCAATTTTGAACGATGTCCAAGATATTAGGATTGAAAGAATTTTTTTTTAATTATTTAGTTAATTTTTGTGTATTATATCACAACTTAATTCGCAGAGGAGTTCATATCTCATTCAATCACTCAATTTTTAAAATGTACACTAATATTTTTAGAATGGGAAGCTGAAATTTATATTTAATAATTTATCTAAATTAGTTCTTATTTTAATTACGTTCAGTAGTTATATATATTTATTTACTTCGTTTAAATCAAACAAATTACAAGATTTTTAAAATATATAATTTTAACATAATTAATAAGAAAAAAAAAGAATAAAAAAAAAAATCAAAAAATTTAAAAACATAGCAAAACAATGAATCAAGAGTAAATTATAATAAAGAGATTAACAAATTTCAAAATTTTATAAAATTCATTTTATGTAGATATTAGTATAAACAGGTATGAGTTAGTTGGATTATCATGGTTAGTAGTGTTTTATACAGTAAATTGGATTAGTTAAGAAAAAAAAATAAAAAAAAATTATTACTAAAAAGAATTATTAGTTTGGTGACATAAATATAAACGCTTCCTTAGCGCATCTTTTGAGAGGGTTAAATAAATTACATACTTGTACTTATTGGCAATGATCATCATTCGATGGATAGGTTCATTAATACCATAATTAGTACGATGAAACACTAGGGTGAAAAGATTGGGCGAAATATATAGGGCTTTAAACTAAAAAATTATCAAGTTTTGCGGTAGTTTTGGCGTTTATTGGTACTAAAAAAAACGATTTACTCTTTGAAATTGTGATTTGAATGAAGTCATTTGGAACAAAGTTATGATTTAATTTACTTCAATATTTTGGGCACTGTTGGAAATTGAATCTATATCAAATGTTTACGTTTCACAATGATGAAAGTACCCTGCTTTAGTACAAAAAAATTTAAACACAATATCAGGATGGCCGAACAAATGGAAAATTAGACCAAATTAAATTAAATCTCAATACATAACATTCACCTTAAAATGAAAAACTTGTGCTTTTGTTTTCTTAAACAACAACACAGTTCGAAGATGTATACATCTGTAATACACCTGGATCGATGATACCTTGACACCTAGATCGACAACTAACCTGGGACAAAACATATTTTCACTAAAATTACAACTAAATAATATGCTGTTTAGAAAATTATATTGGCAAGAAATCACTGATGAAAATTTTTAATATATATAAGGCAATACTTAAATCTGTTTAGAACAAAGAAAAACAGCGTTAAAGGAACAGCGAAAAAGTCAAATATTGAAATTATTCAACAATTTCAAAATAAAATAGTACGAACAATAGTAGATGCTCCATCATGGTTTCTGACAAATAACTTAATACATAAGGATTTAAAAATTATGAAGGTACATGAAGAAGTTCAGAATTATGGTGACAAATTGGATAATCATTCAAATACTAGGACAAGTGTGCTGATGACGGATTGCATAACAGAGTGCAACATATAACGGTAAAATTAATATTTATTTATTTATTTACCTCAACATATACAATACAAGAATGTTATCTTCCTTTGAAGGTCTAAAAATCGTTGCATACTGAAAACAATTCATTATAGATTAATTAACAGTTAACACCCTGTATATAGTTAATTGTTTTTTTTTTTAAATACATATATAGCAAAAAATAAATACAAAGAATGTAACCTTGACACTTTAAAGAATTTTTTAAATTAGATATGTATGCTATTTTTTGCAACATTTTAGAATATTTGAAATTAATAATAAATTTAATTTTGTATACAATATAAAATATATCCAATTTAATTGTTATACATTTTGTTTACAAATTAATACTAAATGTAGTCTAAGTACTTGTATATTGTTTATCAATGTATTATGTATGAAAAGAAATGCAGATAATTTTAAATTTAAATAATTTTCAAAATTATCCAATGTCTAAATAAAAGTTTTGTAAATATTTAGATAAAATAAAATTATAATAATAATAATTTTGTAATTGTACAAGCTCAAGGTGAATAGCGATGATAAAGTGGTAAAACATTTGTACGTTTTTTTAAAATATGAATGAACGTTTTGTTTTTTATTTAAGTATATACGTAATTGTTTCAATGAGAGGACAATGAATATTTAAATTAAAAGTCAAATATTACACTATTTAAATAAAGAAAACAAATGGGAACTCGACATGCCAGTTTGTACAAAAAATAACTAGATTTAACCATTTTTATAAATAAAATTAAAATTAAAATATTTCAATAAACATTTGTTTTGTACCAATAATAGTATTAATATAAACCTATATCACTACGTCTTGAATAGGGCAAATGGAATGAGAAGAATAACACTTTATTAAATACAAAAATTATAATATTTAAATTACGATACAATTTCTGGACATATTAACTATAATTCTGCTCTATTCCATTGGTGGTTTTCTTACATGTATAGCAATGAAAATTAAAAATATTAGAATTTGTATGAAGTATAGGTTCATGTCAATAAAAATGTTTAATGAATAAAAAAAAATATTGAAATTGAATCTTAAATGAAATTTTCAAATACGGTTATTTTATAAGAAATAGATTACAATTCCTGGCTTCTGTGTGATCTATGTATATTTTCAATTATTTGTACATCAATAATTCCAATGTATAAGTGACATGATACACCACTATATAAATGTAATTATAGAATTTTTCATAGAAATCTTATAAGATTTTTTTTACAACAATCATAAAATATATATTTACTACTGTTTCATTTCACTAAATTTTTATTATTTATTTTTTTGCATATATTTACATTTCGGAAACAACATCCCTCTTTCATCAGTGTTTTTGACTAATTAAATTTTATTTTAATAAATTTTTTCTTTATATAATTAATTTTTCTATACTGTAATATTTATTATTTTTTATTACCCTAATCTCTATCTTAAAATTATTAGCAGGAGTTTTTTTATTACCCTGATTTTGCATAATTTGTAACTACTTAATTAGTTTAAATAAATTAGAATATGCTGTTTTTGATATCTATAATATATACATAATACCAGATAATCCACTAATAATGTCTATTAAGCTTTCCACCTCGGTGAATTAAAGCAAGAAGAAGCAGTAACAGGAACCTAAAAATTCAAATTAGAAGCTTTTTGAAAATATTATCGCAAAAAATTACCAATTAAGAAATGAAAAGAAGTATGTATATGCTAACTTTTGTGCTCATATCCAAGTTCTAAGCCCATATAGAAAAACTATATAATATTTAATACAAGAACCAAATAGCAAAAAAATCATAAAATCAATAAAATATGAAGCTTTTTAAATTAGAAGCAGTTAGAAGTATTTTGTAAGTCGTCAAAACAATTAAAATTACCTTGAAAAAAAGTACCTATTAAATATTTTAAATTTCCCTGGTTTGTGTCTTTGAATTAGCCATCTCGAAATATTGCAGACAAGTGAATGTTTATTTTGTAAAGTAAAATATTGGCAAGCAGAAAATTAGTATTCATATTATTACCATGGTGCTAATTTTGCTTTGCCACCTTTAAAAATTCATTAGAATTTCTAAACAAAGTTCTTATAAGAAAAACACCTTAAGCAAGATATTATAGAGGGCAATATTAACTATTATTATTATACTAATAATATATACTAGATATTATAGAGGGCAATATTAATAATATTATATATTGGTGCTGAAGCTACTAAAGTACCAGCTTCTTTATCTCCACATATGGTGTATCCGTTGTATTTAAAAGAAAATTTTAAATCAGAATGTACAGTTGTACATTGGTTATTCCACGGAGGTAAAAACAAGGAGATTAGAAAGACAAAAATATCTTATATAACAAAAATGTTATGCTTAAATTGAATGAATGCTAAGAAAAATTAATTGTTTTGTGGAAATATAGAAAACTTTATTTTCAGTTAAATACTCGTACTTAAACTTAAAAAGAGGAAAAAAATATTTTTTTAATGCTGGACCGGCGAATGTTTTTTATGCCGAGTTATGGCGAATTTTTTTAATGCCGAGGCCTGGGAATAACTAGTTACTTTTAATTTGGAAAATATCTAATTATAGGTATGGTTATTGATTAGTAGCGTAATTAAAGATCGTTTGTTTATAACAGTTTAGTCATTGATTTATACTTAAAATTAGTAAAATTAGATTTAAAATCAAATTCAACGGTGGCTTGTTTTTTCACTCTCTTTAAAAAAAAAAATATAAAATTTTCATAAGTTATATTTTAATTAGTACATACAAAATTAATTTTAAAATAATAAATTAGTAAGATAAAATCATAGATGTAAAGCAAAAAAATTTTTTCAATAAATTAGTAACAATTATTCAATGTAAATACTAGTAAAATTAAACTGAAAAATAAATAAATTAATTAAATCAGATTTTTATTTATTTATTTAATTTTTATGATCCTAGCATATATTATGTATGTACATTTTGTATACATATACTGTACTATACATATGCTGTACATTTTATTAAAATTTTAAGTGAAATTTTAACCGTGCTTATATTACTCTTTAATTTAAATACAATTTGCATAATTTACAGACATTAATATTTTTTTATATAATAATATTTTAATTTATATAATAATATTTTCACTAGCAAGAAATCCACTACTTGACATAGGTCACCATGAAAAAAAATGTACTGAACAATAAACTGAGATCATAAAACTGTAATAAAAAACTAATGATCTAGCAATGGCAAAGATCATTCATTAATTAAAGTTAGATTATAAGATTTGAAAACAAATTGTTATTTTTCTATATAAAAGAAAAATAGAATAAATAAAGCAAAAAAAATTATATAATACAAAGTTTAATTGATTATGCAGTATTATTGAATCAATTTGTGGTATTAGTTTCTATCCGCCATATGCCCTACGGATGGGGTTATAGGTTACAGGACAATTATGATTAGTTCCTATCACAATTATTTTAATTTTATTTTTAAACATAAATTAATTTCAAATCCAAAATTAATTTCAAATCTCCTGGGTCCATCATTATATTATGTATATGCTTCTAAACTATTATAAAATCATATTGAAACGCAATTATTTTTTTTATGACTTGTGTTTAAAGAGAGATGATAAAATTTTGATTTATTTCTGGTGTTAGGATTGTGGATCTATTTAAGAGGAAATTATGTTTTATTTGATTATTAATAATAATTTTTTAATGCTATAATTGAAATTTTAAGTAAGTAATTTTTGATAAGCTAAAGTATTTATCGGTACACAAACTGTCAGTAGAATGTAAGATAGGGAGGTCCAGAGCTAGTTTCGTGCATTTTTTATATGTGTATCTAGGTAAATTATTTAAGTAAATTAGTGGGAAACGATAATATACTGTTTGCAAATACATCCACGCTCTATGTCCCAGAAATTCCAGTATATAAAGTTGAAAAATTCTCAAATGGGTTAGCAAGACTACAATTTCGTTACATGGTTTATCTTAACTTTACTATATTTGTCTGGATACAAACAGTTTGTATAGCAAAAGATTCAGAAACTTGCAAATAATTTTAATCAACATAAAACTTGTTAGCCTTTACGTATTCAATATTTAATACATAATCAACCACCACATGAAATACAAATAATCATATATGTATACGTATATAATATACATATATATAAAAAAAACAGATGATTTGATTATTGAACATTTTGTTTTGATCATCATAAATAGAAAAAAAGAAATGGGTGAAAGTTTTTATTTAAATTTTTTGTTTACAATTTATACATAATAATTATAATTCTAAAGTTTTTCCCTTTATTTATTTTTTATATTTTTGTTTTGTTTTTTTTTTTCAAAAGCTTTTTGAAAGGTCGTCATAGATGAAAAATTTGAGAAAATCATACATATATGTATATAAAATAAATATTTTCGTTAAATGAAAATTTATTTTTCTTTCATTTAAATAATATGATTGGATTTAAAGAATTAGAAATGAATAAAAATAGCTTAGTAGGTATATTACATAGGGTATTGTTTAAAATCAAAATAAAAACAACAGGGTTAAAATTTAAGAAAGAGAAAGTAATAAAGAGAAATGAAGTTGAAGGTGTTAACGGAAATTAAGTTTAAAAAAAAAACGTTTTTTTAACGATATATAAAAGTTTGGTATTTTATAATGTCAGTTTAAATATTTTCAAAATTTTATATAGCGATTTATTAACATTTTAATGTGAACAATGTTATTTAATGGAAATTTTTAACTTTCTTAATGCTTTCAGACTTAATATTATGGAGGAAAATTTTGATAAATTACAAAAGACATTAAAAATTTGTAAATTTGACAGTTGAGACATTTTAAAGAAATCGCTTGTAAGCCATAAATAGTTTATAAACTCAACTAATAAGTGATGTGCATTCAATTTTGTTTAGAAATTCGAATATATTTTAAATAAAAGAAAATAACACTTTAATGTACCTGAAATTATGTTTAGCTGTTCGATAACCATTTCATATGATAGCATTAAACTGTCTATTATAAGACTATACCCGGTAGAATAAAAATGCAATCAAGTGTTGCAAGTGTATTATCAAATTATGTTTGAAATATTTAAATTACGTAGAGCCACATTTCGAAAGAGAAAAGGACCTATAGTTGACCAGCAAAATTTATTATTGGTCGTGAATAAAACAAATAAATAAAAATATATTGCAGTACACCATGAAAACCACAATGGAAGAGAGGTATATTCCAAAAAGAAGTGGGAAAGGGGTAAATGAAAAAACAATTGACTTCACTAACTTACTATAAGGGACTGATTATGACTATCTAATACACTCAATAACCACTGATATTTTATTTTTTTATGAATTTATTCTGAAATACGAATCATTCGATACTTGGTTTGTGTAGCACTGTGGTTAATTATTTTTATATGTTCTGGATTGGTGAATAAATCCACAAACCGAAATCCACAAAAAAAAACAACTCCTAAAGTCAAAATCCACAAATTCAAAATCTATAAAATTGTAGCAAATTAATACTAGAAAAAGGAGATATCCTTGCTGTATTTAACAGCGGATATTCATAAAAATTATTTATTTAAATATTCTGTAAAAGGCCTAGAACTGTGAGCTTAAATCCAACTCTAAAATCTCTCCTACCTCAAAATTTCGCTTAAAGTGCCATACATAATAAAATGCGAAATAACAACGATCGTTTTTTGTTGATTTTTTTTTTGTGGTAAAATCCATTATGGATTTTGTTTTTTGTGGATTTAAGGACTAATCTAATTTTTCTATTAATTAATATTAAGTGAATTTTGTGTATTTTTGATCTATATAACTAATTTTGAATTAATATAACTTCTAAAATAAAATTAATATAAGATTTGTATTTATTTTTGTATATATGTAAATCTATTTTTATTTTACTATAGTTACTCATAACTAAAATACTAAAAAATATATATATTTAAAAAAGGAAAAAAAAAAGACAGCATCGATACGAAATTTCGCTTTTTTACTTTTTTAGTAATACTTTTTTTAAAATCTAGTTTTTCCAGAATTTCGATTTAATTTAGAAAAATTTCGAAAAATAAATATTTACTTGTAGGGGGAAAGTATTGGCTTTGCAAACCGAGAAAATTGAATATATTAAACACAAATGAGGAAACGAAATTCGCGATATATGCATAGAAATATATGTGACGACTGGTCAACCCGTCAGCCCTCATCACATCGCATTTTTTGAAATACAAGGAGTATACAAGTGATCAATTTTCTATTCCCAATTTCATAGCCATATTAGTTATGGGATAAAGCTGTAGGGTACCACAATTAAGCCAGTAATTGATAAGTTACAAATAATAAAAAATGTGTATGGAATAAACTGGAGTGATAGAACTATTTGCTTACATAAGAAAAATAATATATTATTACTGAGACACTTTATTGATGTCAAGTTAATATTTCACATACACAACATTCATACCAATATATCTCTGATAAAACGGAAAGATATTCACAATATAAACACCTAGAAACCAGCATTTACTATTACTATACCTAGAACAAAAGAGAACATCAAAATTTGGGTCTGCAACAACCATATTAAGAGCTGTTAAATTGTATAACAGCTTAAACATTCAGCTAAAATCTCTAAATGCAATGCAAATTAAGCAAAAGAAAAAATAATAGCAAATTTAATTCAAAACTATAGTAGTTAATCATGATTTTATTTTTACTATAGCATTTTCATTCTATTATTAAGATTTATCTTACTTTATTTTTTTATTATATGCTATAATTTAGTTTCTAAATATTAGTTTATATTATTATATTATAAAATGGATTGCATTTTGGTACCGTTTATTACTGGATTATATTTCACTTTTAAGTATCACTTGTTTACTTATTATTGTCTAAAAAAAAAAAACAAAATTGTAAGATTATCATTTTATTGTATAAGATATAGCCACAAAACGAGATGTAAGGTATAAAGTTTAAATAAATGCAAATAAATATTGCAAGATCAAATATTTTCGATGAAAACAACGATCAGTCGGTCCAGTATTATTTAGTTTTCCATCTTCAAATGAAATTTAAACAATTTATTTGTCCCTACTTTAATTTGTTTTACTTACATTTACTAATTCACTAATTAATTAAATAATTAATTTTTATAAAAACTTGTTTTCAGGTGTTAGAGTAAAATGTTGGTATACTAGTGAAAATAGTCGAATATTTTCCTTTTAATTTTACTGATACGCTTATCATACAGATACGCGTATTTCGTCTACTACTTGCAAACTTCTTCAGTGTTTTGTAATCGACTGGTATCTGTATGATAAGCATATCAGTAAAATTAAAAGGAAAATATTCGACTATTTTCACTAGTAAATAATTAATGTTTTTTTTTTGTTTTTATTTATCATACATATTCTTATTTTAATATTCCTTTCTTTTATTTCAATTAGTATTAAGTTAAAACTTTATGTTTTTGAAAAATTTACATCATCTTTAATTTTATATTCTAATTTTTGTTATCTCTTTTATTTTTTGATTTATATCCAAGTAATTTTTATTAATATTTAATATTTTGTTATTAATAGCCTGACAATATTCTAATAAGATTCAATTACCTATAATAAATTTTTCAATTCAATTCTATACGGGATGTATTCAGGATTTTGAAGAGAAAGTGAAGAAATTTATTTTATTATTATTATTATTTATAAGCTTCGTCAATATGTTTATCTACTTATTCTACTGTTTTTAGAGCTAATTAGACATTGTTCAATATTTTTATTACTATAACTTACCCCCCTATATTTTAGAGAATCAGTGAAGATGTATAACCAAAAGTACTTTTTTACTTGGAATTGTAATATGTGTAGAAAAAATATGTACACATTTTAAGACAAAAAATTTACCCCTATTTTTTTTAATTTTTATCACTCTCAACATATAAATATTGTTTGATGTTTGATGATACAAAAGAAAAAAAATAATTTAAAATTGTCCCTATTAGATGAAACCGTATATACGTATATTATATTAGTTTTCTTATTTAAATTTTATAATTTATTATTTTACAAAATTTATTTTTCTCTTTTTTTGTTTTTTTAAAACCATTATTATAAAGTCTATAACCTAAATTAAATTTTCCTTTCAATTCATTGTAAATATCTGATAAACAAAAATAAAATAAAAAAAAGTGTAAAAAAACAATTTTATTCTTGTAATCTATCCCAAATAATGAATGATAATTATTAATATTAAAATATTGTTTTTTAATAAACCAAATGAGATGTCATTGTCATTATCAGAATTTTATTAATAATCTTGACTTTGAAATTACGGTTAAATTTATACAGAGTGTATTTGTTAAAAATCAGTTATACTACAAGATATTGTATCTAGCGTTATTTTTTTCTTTTACTTTACGTCCAGATTATTGAATTCTGTGTCGCTATTGTTTACAGTTACATATTAGAGACTGTTTACAATTAGAGTATTCTATAGATGATTGTGAGGCATTTGTTTTATAAATACGTGTATTTTTTATGCGATTTTCTTTAAAACTAACCAAGCATGAAATTTATGCAAGATTTCTTTGAAACTAACTAAAGTTTTAATACCATAAACAAGAGTCCTCTGTACACAGGAATTAAAGACATTAAACTTTGTATAACGTATGAGCTGTGAGTTTTTTCAAAATTGCCATATTAATCTTCCGGATCACATGATTCCGGATGCTTTGCTTCTCTGTTGATGACATTTATTGCTGCATCGCCATTAGTAGCTAATATGTTTTTCAGATAAAATAAATTATTTACATATGTTCTAAGCGTTTGCCGTTAATATAAAATTCTTCTGAAGTGCCAGTATTCATTTTCATGGTTTTTATCTTTTCGATGTTAATCTCTAGTCCAGATTTTTGACTAATGTTTTTTAGATAGTCTAATTTTGACTAGATATGCTGAGCTTATGTGAGAGAAACCTAATATCATCGTTTATAAATCAAACATAGTTTAAATATTTGAGATGTTTCGTGAAGTATCAGACAAAACCTATTTTAAAAGAGCAAACATATTTAATTATTACATCAGGTAGCAATGCAAAAAGAAGTAATGCGAGTGGGTCTTTTTTGCCTTTGCGACTGAAATTTGGTTATTATTATTACTATAAATATATATATATCATTACGACAGCCAATGGAAGATAATATTTCAGCCGGTCCAGTATATTCAAGATATGTAGCACACGGGAATAGTAATGTTCGAATCCGGGATATCCAGATTAGTGGTCAAATGATATAACCACTGCAGCAAAATCAGTCGGCTGTTTGATTTTTATTATTCGTTTATCTTCATCTATTTCGAGAGATGCAACACAAAACTTCAGCTATCTTTGTATGTAATTAAATTAAACGATGTGTTAGTTTCTATTTATTTATTTTAATCTTAATTCTAATTATTTATCTATTTTAATTTTTATTGTTAATTAATTGTAATTTTTATATTGTTAATCATTATTATTTTAATTATTATTATTCAGTATCTATCATCAGTACTGTGTTCTTAGATGGTTGATCCGCTTTCTTTGATGGTCCAAGTCAATTAACAGAATTCAATGGTGGAAACATTTATTTCCACGGTCACTGGATATATAGTCACCGGACGAAGCACCACTTACGGTGGCTGTCAGTACATGATCCCATTATCTATTGCTTTGATTATATAACTATATGTATTATCTTCATTACTTCTCAGGTTATAAAATAAAGTAAAGGTTGTAAGGTATAAATGTAAAATCAGTTTGTAATGTTACGTAGTAACGTTGAAATAGTTATAAACAATTTGGTTTTAAACACTTTTTTGAAACCTACTACTTCTGGAGTATCATATCAATGTACAGATCATTTTTATTTAATCTGGCTTTAAATATTAATAAATTGAGATTTCTAAAACAAAAAAAAAAGTCTAAATCTCTTTCAATTTATTACATGATTAGTGTACTGCGTGTGCATTAATACCAGACAACTTATTTTTGATCCAGTTATTTTACACCCTCTAGTGTTTATATATTTTCATTATTGAGTAGATTTTCAATTGTCCTTAATTCTGATTAATTATTAATTAATATGCGTACAGATAGATGTATGAAATGAAATTTTAATGATCGGAATTTCTTTGTAAAAATAAATACAAAATATTTTTAAAAAAATATAAAATATCGTGTCAATTAGTATTTTTTTTTTCATTTTCTTTTTTTTTTTTTGTTTTAATCATTATTATTACCGATTTCATTTTAATTTATCGCATGATATACTTTTTATTAAGACTTTTCAATTTGCCCTAATTTTAATTTTTTTAGTCATTTACTTCTTATTATTATCATTATTATTATTATTATTATTATATACAATTATTATTGAGTGCCATTACCAATCCATCAAAATATTATCAATAATAATCAATTTACAATTAAATTATAAAACAAGAAAAAAAAAAAAAATAATATCGTTTTTAATCGAAAGTGTCAAGCGTAAAATATTTATAAAGAACAAGAAAATCGCGTTTTCTTGTTGATATTTCGTACTTAACTTATATACTTATGTATTGTATGTATTTAAATTGCAATTTGTTAGTTAGTATAGAATATCCAATCGTAAAAAGAAAATAAAAAATAAATTGATGAAAAATTATTTCAAATATATGAAAATATTTTATATATATACGTATAAGATATGTAAATTTCATAAAGTGTTTTACCGCGCCTCAACTATCCCTCGAATATGTTAATTGTTTTATGTACATAATTTAAAGATTGGCACGATTGTTTTAGGTCATGATCACTCGCTGTCACAATATGATCATTCTGTCAAGTTTCAAAAAAATTAAATATGTATGTACTTCTTGTTCTTTATTTAAATGATATGTTTTGTATAAGATATATCATATATGTATAACATTTATATTGAAATATTTTTGTTTTTCTTTTAACCCGCAAAAGGACGAGAAGAAATTTAGAAATTTATTGTTATAAATACAATTGCGTGGCAATTTCAAATTTAATTAGATAATACATATAAATATATATAGATTTAGAAGGTTGTAACCTAAACCAAATTGTTAAAGAACAATGGAGGTCTGTTATCAGCTCTTTTCGAATTATGGACTTCTTTTCTTCGCTAAAACTTTCCTAATTAATTTTTTAATTGTTTTGCGCTATTTGTTCTTACAAGATTACTTTTATTCTAAGCTAAGTAAAATATTATACAATTTTTATTTTTAAAGTAGGTAAGTAATAAAAATTATCATCAATTAATTATAATAAGCTATAATAAATTATTTAAACTACACAAAATCTATAACATTGTCGATAAAAATGTTTTTGTCTGAAATATATTATTTCTATGAAATGAAAATGACGCAAAACAAGTCTGATTTTATTTAAATCATATTTAAATTTATCTAACGTTAACAAAGCCATTTGATGTTGTCCAGATCCAACACAAAATGTATAAAATTTACTTCAAATTAAGTTATGAACTGAATTAAAAATATTCTAGAAATTGCAAATATAACAGGTATTCGAACACAGGCTGTATTCAAATAAAAATCTGTAGTATGAGTTAATTGGTTTGAATTATTGTGCTTCATTAACATGGGAATGCCATAATTTTATTATTAACATATAGTACCACCTATAGTTTTGGTTAATTGAAATTTCGATTTCGCATTATTGGAACTTGTATTTCTAACTTTAGTTTGTGAGAAAGAAATGTGAAATACCAATGTTTAATCCAACCAGTTTAGAAATTCTGTTGGGTAATCAACAGCATCATTTTCATTTTGATCAATTGTTGCTATTTCAATATCACCATTTAACGCTTGAGAAATTTTTTTTCACCAAGCTGTTGTAACTTCAGCAGAGATATATTGCTCGCATATTAGTTTTAAACTTTGAAACTGTAATAGAGCAAAGAGAAAGATAGATTCGCATTTCATTAGCTTTCATTCCTCTGAATATAACTGATGGCAATGGTGAAAAACTTTGCTTATTTGTAAAAAAGTGCCTAGAACCCATTTTCAAGTTTGTAACACATTTGGTTTTTGAAATAGCTCTAATGGATTATAACAACTACCATAACCTGTAATTTGATAGCTTTTAGTGCTGTTTTTAAGCATTTATTGAGAATTATATCTGTAAAACTGTTCTGTTGACATAATATATAACGAATAAATAAACAAACAAACAAATGAAAGAAGCAAACCCTTTTTTTTTGGTAGACATTTAAGTATTTTATTTCTTCCATCTTTCCATAAAGAATTGACAATAATTTGACATTTTGACATTTTGAAAAATAACAAATCTATTCAAATCCTACAAACTAAGTTTATGACATATAATTAAATAATTGAGCAGAAGGCGAGGAAGACCCAACAACACCTGGCGTCGGACTGCGACTTCTGAGGTAACAAGATATGGACGAACTTGGGAGGAGATAAAGACCATTGCGTACAATAGAGAACAATGGAGGAGGCAAGTTGATGCCCTATGCTCCCACGAGGAGTAACAGGAAAAAAAAAAAAAAAAAATTAAATAATACCATTGATATTAGACATCAATTACATCACCGATCACCCAACCAATACTTAAGCTGGGTTTTAATTGTCCAATATTTAAAATCTTAAAAATTTTATCGGCTCTAAAAAGAGAGAACATTATTTTATATGAGAGCTCAATACGACAAGAACAGAAAATACCATTTATCGGGGATATTTTCACAAAAATTGGGAATATTTTCAAAAAATTTGGGATATTATAATTGGATAAAGTATATTTTTAAAATATCGTGAATAGTTTCTTTATGTCGGCAACACTGGTTTTAGCAATTTTTTGAGAAAATGTATATAAAAAAAAAATAATTTTTTTCAACAGATTCAGAAATTCAACTAATTGTTGTTTTTTTGTGTATAAAATAAGTTTCTCAAATGGAAATTTAGAGAATTTTTTGCAGCGGTCTATTTTTTTCTTACATAAGAGTTCCAAAAGCTATCTCCCTTTTTAGAGCCAATAAAATTTTTAAGATTTTAAATATTGCTCAATGGAAATCCACCTTTACTTACACTTGTAAGGTGCTTCTAATTAATGTGATCACTAACGGTATGTCTAGAAGATTCTGTAGTGGATATATGGATATCCATAGGTTAGGATATAATTTTACAATCGGCCAACATAATTCTTTGTTAGTCTTTGAAATTCCTTCTCAACTAAATGTATATTCAGATCCTTATGTATGTTGTAATTTTTTAACGAGCTATGATTATTCTTAATAATTTCTATTGTAATTTTTCTACAATTCCCACATTACTTTTCGATGTGATTTTCAATTATTCAATTCAATTCAATTCATTTATTTCCTTCAATATACTTTTTTTTTTTAAATACAGAGTTTAGAGATATTCTGTTTACAGCTGAAACAATTTAAATTTTTAGTAAATGGTGCATTCCCATATTAATATTAAATTTTTGAGGGAAAACAGGGTAGTTTTTTCAATTATTGTCAATCATATATAGCTTGGCTAGATTGATTTTAAGACCGTATATTGTATAAAAGTACTTTTTAGTCAATTTCGAGGGGAGAAATTTTGCCAATCAACTATAGTTGTTATTTAGTTTTACCTTCATTTCGTTTGTATATGCTTTTTCAATGTAATCCTTCTATGGAGATAGACTTCAAGGTATTTTACTTTTTTTGCCTGTGGGATATTGATTCCGTTTATTTTTACTGATAGACATTAATTCAGAGTAAAAGTGGTATCAATAATTTTTATATATTACACTACTTTTACTTCATATATGTACATAAATGTGAATCAAACATTTTCAATTAAATTTCCATTCCAAATTCTTATCAGTTTGTTTTTAAATAGATCCTCTATCGGATATTTTGGATTATAGAAATATAGCGATTATTGTGAAATATCATTAATATTTCATATATAGTTTAAAGAGATCAATTGATAGAAGAGATTAAAATTGATTGATAAAATTACAGTGTCACTATAAAATAAATTTATGTAATTATAAATTTAATTAGAAATTATTAAAATTTCCATAGCATTTTACTTTTAATAAAAAGAACAAGTTCGATTTATTAATATTCAATATTTAAAAGTGTCATCTTGAATCAATAGTGATTAAGCATTCATAAATAACAGAAATAAAATTTGAGAATTCTATAAATTTTAAACTTATAAAAATTAATGGGTATAGTTTTTAATAATAATATAATATGTACTAGCTTTTCTATATCTTAATGTTAAAAATAATTTCTTTATTCACTAACATAAGGGTTAAAATATTTCAATGCGAATATCAATTGGAACTATCTAATGCCATCAAAATAATTTCTTTGTTTGAAATATCAGAAATTTAATCTGATTTGATTTGTTATAAATATAGCGGTCTCAATAAAGAAATTATAATAATTTTAGATAATTTAAAGTTCTAATATGAAATTTGAATGATTCTTGGGTCTGAAATAAAGATAATCTAAAATTTTTTTTTTTTTTAACTCTAATTGTAACTCTATACTCGTACCTATATCGTCGTCAAAGATAATTAAATTAAGAAATGGTTCTTGAAATAAAGAATTCAACAGATCGTGGTTAATAGGTTTATTCAACTTTTTGCAAAAATTATAATTACGTACAAATGTATATAATTTTCTTTGTATAGCTTTATGTTTTTATATTTAATTATTTTTGAATAATAAATTAAATTTTTTTTTATAGTCTTCAAAATAAATTAAATTTTATAATAAAAAAAAATTAACTAAAAGATTCAGTTTTCTTTGGATTCATAAAAAAATTTTGTTAAAATGAAATTTAAGGAATTAGTTTAATACTTTTACATTTAAAACAGAAGCTATAAATTTATTTCAATTTTTTAATTTTAATTTCTCATTATTTTCTTATTCATTTTAAAATTTTATGTTTAATTGTATTTGTTGTAGATATTTTTTTTTTTTTAAGAATAAATTAACATTAAAGAAAGCAAATTAATGATTAATTAAAAATGAAATTGAAAGAAAAGTAGTTTGAATCAGGTTAATTTAGGCAATTTAAATTAAAAAAAGACATTAAGAAATGAATTATTGTTTGTTTTTTTTTTTTAATTATTATTCAAACCAATATTTGAAATAATAATTAAATTTTAATTCAATTTAAATCATAAATATAGAAAGTAAATTTCAACTTTTACAATTTCAATTTATTCGGAAAATTCTATTAAATTTTTTTTATTTCAATTTAATGAAATTTTACAAATTTGAATAATCGTTCTCTTTCTTATAGAGTGTTATAACCCGAAGTTGGATTTTGTATTTTGTATTAATAAACTCGTTCCGATCCCCAGCTGTTGCTACTTCTAATTTTGCGAATGGAGTACTCCATTGCACCCCGAATAAATTTTACAAAATTTTATATTTTATTTTATATCAATTGAAAATTTAACTTATTATTCTCGTCTACAGTATAGATAACAGTTTCATACATCTTGATGACCAACAAGAACCAAATGTGATAGTGTAAAATTGCAGTACCGTACTTAATTAAGCACTAAAAGGTGATTCTACCTAAGTTACTGTAGAGTGCAAAAAAAAATATATATATATATAATAGATTTAATTTAGTTTATATAATTTTTGAGTTAAATACGTCAATTTAATTAAATTAAGTTGAGTTGATTTAAATCAGAGTTTTGCGTTATTTTTATTTGAGATACTTTTGCTTGAAATAAAAAAAAATAAATTTTTATATCTATATTTATAATAGACAAACATTTAAGGACCTGCGCAGTAGACTCTTTTTCATTTTATCTCGCTTCTCCTTAATGAACTTCTAATATATAAATAAGTTGTATCTATGTTACGGTTAAAATAAAGAATTGGTTATTATTAATAATGGCCGGATTTTATCCATTAATAATTTAATTCATTAAAGCCACTTACTATAGAGAATATGTCGAAACGAAATAGTATATGAGGGAGCAGTATTTTTATTTCCTAAATAAAACTTAATAACCTTAAAATTTTTATGAAAACAATCAAACTTTATTGTGAGAAGTCTATCTCAGTACGTAACTTACTGTTAACATTACTTTTAAAACTTTAAATATGGCTTCAACTTGAATTATAATTACTCAACAGGGGCCCCTGGTAAAATTATATTGCATGTTATATTTTATAGGGCTATATTAAGTCCTTGAGTCCTTAAGAAATACTACTATAAATTTTAAGCTTGATGAAAATAATATCCCAATATACACTTCTCCGTGATAGAAGCAATTCGTTATAATATGCTGTTAAAGTAAAACGTGTATTGGGATTAAGAGGCTATCGGCATAAATAACCACACCAGTACTACTGGAAAGAGCAGTTGTACATTTTCTAGATGTAAGAGATTGTCTCCGAAGATGGAATAACTAATTAAATGTGACCAACAATACAGGGTGGCAATACAGGGAAATCACATGATTATTTTTGCCAGTAGTACATTAAAGATCACAAAGTTATCACTACAGCTTCTACAGGGTAAATCGTACATCGTCGTATCGTAGTATTGTCGAACAAGATACTACTATAAACAATTAAAATGATGAAAGAAAAAAAAAAGAATAATGAAAGTATGACAAAAATTAAGTTTTATGATAATACATATTTTTTTTATGTTCTTGACAGTAACTTAAATGTAATAATGCTGAAATAAGTACGAACGGTATGTTTCTACTACATATCTGTTATTTACTTCTGGCTTATCAACTATTTAAATATGGAAAAGTACTACTACACTATTGTCAGGAACTAACAATTCATCTTAAAAAGCGTAGGACCATAATATGTGTATAAAATTTGAAATGTAGAGGTTATAAGCTTAGAATATCTAAAAATTTAAAAAATCAAATTTACCAAAAACACAAGAAGTAAATTTAAAATTGTTAAATTAAAACAATTAATATAATTATTATTCTGGGGTAGTAGCAGAAGAGTCTCAAAGTATTTAAATACACCCATTGCAAAATTATGAAATTTAGTTTTATCATACAGAGATGGAAGCTAAAATGGTATCAAAGATATATCTGGTTTCCAACCTTATAGTTATATTAAATATAGTTTTAATAACCATAAAAAAAATAAAAACAAAAAAATAGATTACTAGAAATAGAAATTTTATTTGGAGCTAAAATATGTGGCGTGTACTAATGTGGAGAAATAGAAAATTGAGCTAAGTGCAAAATGACACTAACAATGTTGATAATATTTAGATAATCCATAAAATAACTGAAATACTGTAAAATAAGTGAAATTATGTTTAAGAAGAAATTAATGTGCCTATCGCAAGATTCACTTTGTTTTTTCACTTCACTTTTTTTCACTTCATTTTTCACTCGTCTGAAGAATAAATGGGTATCGCAAGTTTCACTTACTATACAAGAAATTATTAATATTTTATAATAGAATAGTAAATTTAACTATTAATTAATAAGATCTTATTAGCTTAATAGTGTTTATATAAAATTTATTTTTACCTACGTATGTATGTCAACATTAATATTTCACTTTATTAACTTTACACTCACTTTTTGAGTTGAAAAGTGAATGCTGCGATACCGAAATTGTCATCCGGACGGAAAAAGAGTGAAGTGAATGAAAAAGTGAAGGTTGCGATAGGCTAGGCACATAAATTAAAATATTTTTAGCCACGATTTATAGCTATCATTGTTAAATTTTCCTGTCACAAAAACAAGTGAAAGAAAAAATGAAGCTTTACTTATATATTTCTTTCTTCTGTGCTGACTACACACAATAATTATGTTAATATCAAATTTCCCAATGAAGCTGACATAAATATTTCTCAAAGCATATATCGACCCATTAACACATAGTAATATAAGAAAATATTGTTTGCTAATTAAAAATTAATCGGATAGTATTTAATTGTACAAGATGGGTTGTTTAGACATTTTGCATATTACTTTATCTTCGAAATAATCATTTTGCACTTTAAAATCTGAAAAAAAAACAATAAAAAGAAATTACATATGTTGAATTCGGTTTTAATGGAATTTGATATAGTATTCTATGTTTAAAGAATTTTCAAATTTAGCATAATAGTGGCATATGTCGATTATGAGCACTTAAATGTATGTTCCATGTACGAATTATCCCATATATGTCATCATAACATATGCTAATCTATGTCACTATTGTTAGCATATTTTGTAAATGCACATAGAGCCTCTGGCGAACTGAACAAATTTTCCTAATTAATTTCTTTCTAAGATAGTTGATATCTATAAATCTGATAGCCTAGTTAGTTTTTCTTAAGAACAAATTTTGTTGAAGTATCTACATATATGTATACTTAAATTTAGAATTTTGAAATAAATTTTGTGATTGAAATTATTTTTAAAAAAATTTAAAATTCTATATTTATTATTATTATTTTTTTTTTTTGTTATTAATTAAAGTTAAATATGTGATACAGCCTTGCTATTATTATTTGAAATGATTTAATAAAAATTAATAATATGATCATGGTTATAATTTTTTTTTTTTTGGTTTTGTATTCATTTACGCCGCTAGGAAGAATCGCTAATTTAGCGCTATTTATTTTCAATTTTTAATCTCACATCATATTTTTATTGTATATTAGGTATCATCATTATCATTAACATCATCATCATATCATGGCCATCATGGCAACAAAATAACAATTAATAGAATCAAAAATTTGATTGTCATTTTTTTTTATTTGTTCTTTTTTTTGGAAATATTTTTTTATTAACAAAAATATTCGTCTATTCAACTTCTCCTGTAATTATATGTCACCTTCAAAATTTATAACATAACATAAGCATTATTTTAGCTATTTTCAATTTAAATGGTAGTATACAATTAAAAAATATATGTATTATGTATAAAAAAAAAAAATTGTTTTTATTTTTGTAATTTTTTAATTCATATTTTTGTTTGATTTAAATTTTTACTAAAAACTGCATTTAATTTTACACTTTTATAAACATTTGATATTTTTATGTAAATGTAATTGTCATCAAGTTTTTGTGATACAAAATTTCATTCTTTAGACATTTCAATTTTAATTATAAAATAATTAATTATTAATTATTTTTAAATAGATGGTTTTTAATTTATGATGAGGAAATATGTATAAGATATGTATGTACAGGATGTTTTAAGTATATTTGGTTTTAGGTTACACACAGTATGATAGTTCAAAATCGAGTTGAACAAACAAATTATTGAAAAAAATAGGCACATATCCATGTCAATATTATTTTTTTGGAATGTGGATAGACATTTGATTGTGCAATTAATCACGTTTGATTTTAGTTTCTGGATGTAGGAAGAAAATTAATTATGAGATTTAAATAGAATCTAGCCATAGCAAAAATTTTATATTTTTATTCATCAAAATATAAACTAAGTGATTTTGACTACATTTTCTTCATATTTCAATTTTGCTTATATTTGAGTTGTGTATCTAGATCGTTATGGATGGCTGCTTATTATTGGTTTTTTTTTATCCGTTAGAAAATATACATATGTTGCTTACATAATAACATATAAAAGTAAACATACAAAATACTGAATATCTTCATTAGAGGCAGGTTGTAGACTTTCATAGGGAAATAAAAAATAAATTATATTTGACTTATCAACGATATTTTATACTGAAGCCGATCCAAATCTATCTCTAATCTCCATACAACATCTAGAAATTATCAAGAAAATTTGCAGGAAAAATAGGAATGGATTTATAAGTAGAAAAATAAGGTCAATGATAGTAAAAGCGTAAATATAATTTTCTGTCAATAAGGCAGACGATTATGCAAGGCAATGGAGGTTGAAAATGTAAAATCACATTTTGATAAAATATTTATGTGAAGGAGATAAATATCCCAGCAAAAAGAGATAAACTACTATTTAAAATACATTTATTAGCTTATTGGAAAACCGTTTCAACTAGACTTGAAATAAAAAACGAATACAATAGAATTGTACAAATTTATTCTACAATTTGATTTCTAATATGGTACATATTGCTTATTGAGTAATAAACTGCTTTCTAATAGTATCATAAAAAAATCCAATCCAATCTAAAATTCTGACAATCATGATCTAATTACGGTATGTTAAAAATAGTATATAAAAATTTTAACATAATCAACAATTATAGAAGAACTTGTAAAACTAAAAAAACACTCTACTGGAATCAGACTGAATCAGCACCACAACTCTTTGGTAGGAAAATTCACATAGTTTCAGTCAGTAGCTTATTAAGGAAATTTCTTATAAGTGATGTAAGGAATAAACAAAATAAGCAAGCAAGATGCATAGCATCAAATCAATGGATTAGACCTTTCTGTCCTATCTCTCACATACTAAATAAATTAGTCCTATACTTACATTTGAATACATTTTCTAGGTCAAGAATTAATAGTGAAGTAATTATTTAATACAAATTATTATAAATTTCCTAGAAAGATATTTTTTAAATATTCTGATGATGCTATACAGTAAAAACTAAGCTTTGGCCTTTTACAGATTGAATAAACTAGATTTAATAAAAAAAATAATTTGATTGGATCTATTTTGATCATTAATCATTGCATATTCTTGTTCATTAAAATCGAATTTTCTTTCATAATTATTTATTTACTAATACATGCTTCTTCATTACTGCCTGTAACTTACTTTTTTGACAGATCTTTCTTATATAATGCACTACCATACAATAATCAAATTGAGTCTGGATGAATTATATATAAGGTACACCTCAGACACTTATATTCAACTCAAAGCTACCTATCACACTATAAAAAGTATTAATATAAATTCGAAACACCCTGTACAAATTGTATTTAAATATTTTAATTTTTATTGGAAATTCTGTCGAATTGTAATGCAAAACTGAAATAGATTTTTTTTTTGTTAAAATTATCTTCTTCAATTAAACCAGTGATTATATTGCTGTATATAGTATACGTACAACATAATGGGAAATTAAGCACGGAAGTAAATTTATAATGTTTTTGTATTCATTTATTTATCAATGGTGTTATATAAAAACAATTTTCGAAACTGATATATACTGTAGATTCTGCTACCAATATATTGCTTAAAAATATTTTCAATATCTTCGGTATATGAATAATTTGGATTTCCTTCGCAGATATGATTTGTTATGTTTGATTGTGAAATTCGTATTAATATTTCTGTATATGAATATCAATCAGAAGAACCAGTTCTAAGTTTTTTCAGCTCGATTTATAACTACTTTGCTGAACAAGAGCTTTCGGAGCTGTATAAATTCGGTTCCGAGCAATAATATTAACACGTTAGCCTACCTAGATGGTGCAATATTTATGTCATCTGAATACTAATCAGATTGTCAGGGATTCAAATCCCGACCAAGGCATGCATTTTAAATTGAAATTTTCTTTTATCTCTCATGAAACAATTAAATTTTTATAAAATTTATATAGAGAGTGTAATATATGGTAGTGACTTATAAAACACATTTAAATTAAGATTGAAGACACTTTTTTTTTTTATTTGAAAGATAATTTTATCACATACTAGGTTTTGAAAATAACTTCCGGCATATGTCCACCACGGCTCGCTCTGAGGAACCGCATTCGATCAGACTAATTTTGGATCACTTTTTCGAGTAATTCAGGCCTTATTTCATCAATAACGCGGCTTTAGTTCTTGAACCAGTTGAATCTTATATGGGTGTAGACCAAGATCTTTACGTAAGATTTTCCATGTGGTGGTTGCACACAGTCCAACTTGTTGTGAACGTCAGTCACACAGTCCAACTTGTTGTGAAATTTGGATCTTCATCAACACTAGCTCTTACCACACCGATATTTTCTTCTGTGCGAACAGTTCTTTGTCTTGTTGTTGTTGTTGTTGCATCGAGTAGAGAAAATGTTGTCCGAAATCTATCGATAGTTCGACGAATAATCTGATCTGATGGACGATTATGTCAACCATAAATTTCACGAAGTGCTCTATAAGTTTGGCGAATAGAACACTGATTTTAAAAATAAATTTCAACAATTTGTAAACGTAATTGTTGCGGCGTGAGTCATTCCATGATAATTTGTCAATGCTTACTGAACAGAAATGCCAACACTACATGGCTTCTATCTTCTGTCAAATCACAGTTATCCCTAACGAAAGTTCTATCATTCTAAGCAAATTGATAAATAAATACTCCTAAAAATAAATAAATACTCTTTCCACAATCTCTTAGCTATCATTTATGGTGGCTTGCGGGATTTTAAATAAATTTCGTATTCTTGTTATGTTTTAATGTGTATTTGAGACTGTAGGATAAATTGTATAATTTTGTAAAAAAGTAAGTAATAAATTATACAGCATTAGTAGTCAGCCCACTATTGTATAGTTTTGAATTTGCCAATTTCAATTTAATTATAATTCCTGTTGTAAAATTAATATTAAGCCAATATTGTATTCATTTTTATTTTTAATAAATTGATAAATAAAAAAATGAAAATAATTATTTTCCATGTTGTTTTTAGAAACAATTTCTGACGAAGATTTGGCTGCTGCATATTGGACAAAACTTGTAAGAAGTTAGTTGGAGTGCAACATATAGTGGTCATTCATTGAATACATTACTATGTATTTTTTCTGTTTCATTTCTTTTATTTTGATGGTTTTTTCACAATATTTTAATTATTATTATTCCCAAAGTAAGTCTAAATTGATAATTTATATTTTTATTTCGATTACGCAAGTATTTTCTATTAAATTGAATTTATTAAGTTGTTCAACATATTTTTAAACCGATATGTTCCCAAATATTATAATAACTGGCTCCTAGCTTGCAATAAAAATTAATTCAAAATTATATTTTATAGAATTTCCAAGACCTTCAACTTATAAAAAGTATATCAATAATTAACATAGAAATCAATTTGAATGTGTAAAATATTACTCTCAGTATCTCTAACTACAAGTTTTCAAATGCATAGACTTCATCTTAAATCAAGTGCATTATGATGCTAACACACATATATACCTACACTTCCAACAAATGAAAACGATATTATTAGAATCTTGAACTTCATATTTTAAAAAATAATGACGTGATATGTGCCAATTTTTTTCTGCTTTTTTTTTTCATACTTTTCATATTGTGGTTATTTCGTGACCGAGGAAGCGGAAGATATTTCAAAGAAAATAAATTTTCAAAATAAGAACAAAAAAAAAATGTTTTCAGTAAAAAGAAATTGTTGTGGGTGCGGTGATGCTACCACTATAATAATCTTAATGCTAAAAATATAATATTCTAAAAACAAAAATTTCACACTTAATTTTATAAAATGATTCAAAATATAAACATTAAAATACATTAACATGGTACCATATAATATAAAATAGTACATAAGTGAATCAAATATAATCTTTGATAAAAAAAATTAAAAAAATTCGGACCACACATATTATTATATATAGGTCGTTTCATTTCACTTTTGTTTTTTAATATTTTCGGATAAAAAAAAAAATTTTTTGCAAAGTAATATTTTTGGGATTTTTTGAACTTTAAAAATGCGAAAAAATAAAAAAGTAGTAAATTAAAAAATTGATTATTAAATATTTTACGTGAAATTTTAAGCGATAAATTAAGTATTAAATTGATCTAATTATTAAAGTGAAAATATTATGACTGAGCAGTACATAAATTATTGGCTTATAGATATATATATATTGGCCAATAATTTATGTCCATTTAGCTGGATATTATTGTAAATAATTTTTTCAATTTAAGATCTTCAGGGATTTTTGATAAAAGTATTGTATATTTTTTGTCTTGGGTGGCCTATTCGGTATATGATGATAAAAAATGCATCGTAACAATGTATCGAGCAATGGTTCTGAAATACTAGATTTTTGAGACTAGACAATTGGTAAAGCAAAGGACACTAAGTAGAATAGCAACAGTAGTCTAATTAATTACCCTGTGAAAATAATGTTGTCGGAAAAATGAAACACAGTCTTAGAATCACAATATCTGAGCTATGACGAATCCCTATACTCCAAAAGAAAGTGAAAAAGGATAAACAAAATTGTACATTTTTTCATATGAGAGCTTTAAAATAAGTATTCAAAAAATCGTACATTTTTCGATATGATATACATACATACCTTAGTGAATGCTAAGTATTAAAAATTCAAACAAAGAAAAATCTTCCAGACAATTTATACCAACAATATATTCTTCGCTGACCTTATACAAAATAATCTTAAGTAGTACGTAAATCATAAGATAATTCAACAATAAATAATTAGTATAATTTAGTTGTGAATTAGCCATCAACACTAGCACTATTTTAACAAATTGGATAAAGATCTTCTATAACCAAATATAATTCAACATTGTATGTAGGTAAATTTCATCTCAAACTATTAGGAAAATATTGAAAAATTGCAAAAGCAAAAGAAAAACATTATTTATATAATTTTCAAATTTTTTCAAATTTAAGTGTAAATTTATGTCGCAATCCTTTTTGTTTTGACCTTCAAAAATAACAACTAGATTAAATTTTTATTCAAATTTATATTAATATACACTTATGAGCAGTTTTGAAATTTTAATGAAGCGTACAACAATTCGAATTTAATTACAAGGTTAAAATTATATATTTATTGTATTCGAGATTACATATCAAATTTTCAACATTGGTATTTTTAAAGTTTATCAAGATTTTTAAAAAATAATAATAGTAGTCATTTAAATAATAAAATTTAATTTTTGAATAATATTTTTTTTTATTAACTAACTTGCAGCACAATTATTATTACTGTACATATTTTTACATCATTATTTCATTATATTAAATTAATTGATCTGTTACGAATTAATGTTTCTAAGATGAAAGTGAATAGTTTGGTTGTTGGTATATTTTATTGGTGTTATTTTTACTTATAATTTAAATTTTATTTAGTTATTTATTTTAACAGTTGATCCTGCAGATAAATCTGTAGGCCAACTTTATAGGTCCTTTTCTCTTTCGAAATATGGGCCGTTTTATTAAATTATATTAGGTAATTATTTGGTATATATTTTTGTATATTATATATTTACTAGGGGCCCCTGTTGAGTAATTATAATTCAAGTTGAAGCCAAATTAGAGTTTTTAAAAGAAAGAAAGCTTAAAAAGAACAGTAATTTACATAGAAATCTCAGCACAAAAGTCTTGAAGTAAGTAAGGTTTTTTTAGGACACTTAAATACACCTCTCTAATTTACTGTTTCCTTTCTGATATATTTTGTTAGTGGCATTCAGTGGATAAAATTTAATATTTTTGTAATTAAAGAGCTAGGTACACCTATACATATAAATATTTTTAACCAAAACTATATGATTACTACAAATTACTGAAATTTGGAAACAGTTACGCAAAAACATTAGAAATGAAGAATTCAAGGGATTTTTTTTTTGTTTTTATTTGATATATGTAGGTTCATTGTAAGTTGTAACTAATAATAATAATTGATTTGTTTGTTTTTGTTTTTTATTTTAATAAGATCTCACATATGCATAATGTATTTGCTGAATAAGAAAATCATATGAGTAAAAAAATTTCAACTGTGTCCGCATTGTTGTTTTATATACAACTTATATATTACATATATTAGAAGTTCATTAGCGAGTAGGAGAATCGAAATAAAATGAAAAGGTGTCTACTGCGCAGGACTCTAAATGCTTGTCAATTATAATTATAGATATTATTTTTTTTAATTAGTTATATTATATCTTTATTAATTATTAAATTATATTTGAATCGATGTGGTTGTATTGAAAATTACATTTTCCAGTAATTTTCACCATTTGAAAATTTTTTTTGCAGTTCTCACGGGGTTTGAACCCGTGCTCCTTCGGTCGTTACATTATTACACTCGAGTGCTTTACCACTCGTCTACCGAGGCCACATTATAAATTTTATTTTAAATATTTTATTTTTAAATTCTAAAGCGGTAGCATTCATAATTTATAAAAAAAAATAGGATCTTAAAAAGTTATAATTTTAGTATCAACTAACATATTTTTTTTACCAATAAAATTTAACCCTTTCAGTACTAATGCATGTTATAAGAGAAAGAAATTTGATTATTTTATTTATTATCGTTTCATATATTTTTTCCAATTTTTTTATAATTCAGTATAGTGAAAATGTGTAATAAACAGATTGATTGTTTCAAATCGTAGATATTTAGATTCTATAATCAATTTAGGTAAATAAATTAATAATTAATTAAAACAAAAAAAAAAAATATTTAAATTGTTAGTTTTATAAAAATTGGAATTCAAATGTAGAATTAAATTAATGTATTAAATATATCTGTATTATGTATTAAATATATAGTTTCGTAAATCACAATAAATTTTAATTTTAGCAATGTTGTACAATCATCACATTCACCCACTTTATATTGGGGGTAATAATTCGTTACAATAGAAATGGGAGTCTTGCATAATTTTTTTAATGCATTATTTTTCATTAACGATGCCTTAAAATAACGATGAATTTTAAATAAATTTTATTTAAAACTAATTTGTTAAAATAATGTATTAAATTCAAAAATAAATCATTATATTAAAATATAATACATTACATATTAAAAATTAATGCATTACATATAATTATTTTAATTACTTTTGTATTAAAAAAATAATTCGAAAATAATTCAAGTAAGATTCAATGAATTACTTTTTTTAATTCAAAATTATTTCAAATAATGTAATGAATTATTTATTTATTTATTATAGAAATATTTTTACAAGAAGAGAATACTACTTATTATGGCTACTTGCTACCAACACTGACTAAAATAAAAATGTTAGTATCAAATGACTTATCTATTTTGGAAAACGAACCCAAAGAATTGAAAAATGCTTATTAGACACATTTTCTGAATATTTCAATATATGACCATATATATCAAATGAAGCTATTGTAGCTTCAGTTTTGGTGTCAATTAAAAAAAAAAATCATAGTTAATTTCTGAGTATCCACCGAATTGCCAAGTCATCGCCATACAGAAATGATTTTACTTTTGAATGACGCATATAACACGGATAACACGGAAAATTGTACAGGACCCAAGGAGCTCACCAATCCAATTTCTAATCTAGTACACAGTGTTTTATGTAGTACAACTACTACCTGAGATTGTTTCAAGTCAGTTCATAGTTCAGCAAAAATACTTACTTAAGTAAATATGCAGCCAAAGAGGGAGATAGCCTAATTAATTGTATTCACTAAGTATATACAAGAGTAAATTAGATTAAACTAAGTATGTACTTAAGTAATTATAAAATGAATAATATATAAGTATGTACTAATTTCGTTTTAAATTTTTGTTTTGCAGACTAAACCCCCGGTTTATTTTAGAATAATATATTTTTTTTTTGTTTTTAATTATAATAATGTGATAGTTAAATAATATAAAATATAAATAAGATTAAATTGAAAATTTTGGGAAAAATAAAAAAATAGCACAATTTCAAATGTGCAAATTCCATTAATTTCCAAAAGGAATTGAATAGCGTAACCATTGCCTGCGATATAATCATTAAAATTTATGTAACTTTAATACCTTAAATAATTTTTTTTTTTTTGTAACTATTTCTCACTTAAAATTTTTAATTAATATATTATACTCTTTTTATATAAAATAAAAGTAAAAATATGTTAATGAGTTCATTTGATGAATTAAATGAAAACAAAAAAAAAAAAAAACATTAAAATACTTCCTATGAAATAATTGTTTAAAAGGGCATTCACATTTACAGACAGGAGAAATCAAAAAAAAAAAAAATAATCTCAAATCTCATGAAAATTTGTAACACATTCATTTTCATTTATTACGTGTAGGTATTGTTGCACTTTCGTTAAAAAACAAAAAAAAAACAAACTAAAATATGAATGAAATTTGAATTTTCTTTTAAATATGGATAAGAGATGAGAGACTATTTTAAAAAATGACTATGCTATAATTAGACTTTTGGACGTTTTTATATACTTTTTACTTCAATTATATTATATAGTCCATTGGAGATACCCATCAGTTGAGTATATTCTTCTTTTAGAGATTATGAAATATGATAAAAAAAAAAAATATTTTTAATTGTAGGTTTAGCAATTTTTTTTTTTCATTTTCTATTTACAAATTACATAATAATTTACATTAAAAAAAAAAATGCAGAGAAAAAAATTTGAAATCATAAATATAGATCTGTGAAAGATAATTTAAATGTTTGTAATAATAAAGAAAATCTGATTTTCGCAATTGGTTTGCAATTTTAATTAATGATATTTTGATTTAAGAATTTAATATGAAATCCGCAAAGTCTTTAGTGGTGCTCTTAATCTATATTACTTTTGCTCTTTTTTAATAGAGATGTAATTTTGTATGATAAATTGTGAATCATTAGAAAAAAAAAATCATTTATTTATTTTTATTTATTTCATATTAATTATAATTCAAATTACAAATTAATAATTTTTATGAATACTATTTTTAATTTTACTTTGTAAGTTATTAAGATTTTTTTCAAGTTACATTAGATGGTGTTAGTTTATGCATATTAAATACGATGAATTCGAATTTTCCATTTTTGATGTATTTAGTATAAAATTTTACAATATAACTATCAGTATTCAATTCTAAATAAGTTGAAAGAGGTGAAGCTATATGGTTTAGAGATTAGTCGTTAATTGATGTATTAATGCTAATTAAAGATGGTGTACTTTAAATATTGGAAATTAATTTTGCAATTTCTTATAATGCACTGGATATTAAAGATTCCATTTTTTTTACAATAAAGTTCAACCAACTTTGTTGGCTTATAGGACGTTATTTTAACCTTTCACTTTATAGCAAAGTGGATATACAAAGCTATATTAAAACCAGTTTGGACATACGGTTTTGAGCTATGGGATACTACAGGCACACAGACTAAAAATATTCACTCCGTTGAAGCTAAGTTCCAGATTTTCAAATAACTAGCCAAATTAATCTAAGTTTTCAGAAGAAAAAATTATTGAACAAACGGTTTTGAGCTGTATGGGAAACTGCAATCATTGAAAAATTATTACATTTTTTTTCCACAAGTCTTGTTCCAATCAAAACTTATACTTGATATCTTGTACTGAAATATTAAGATAGTTGTAATGAAATAAAATGATTTTGTTGCAATGCAGACGATCAGACTTGGTGTCATCACTTTGGTGATCATCCTTTTCCTACCAATCTTAAAAAATATTTTCAACCTTTTTTACAATTAATATACTTTGAGTGAGCACAAACGTACATACATTGTGTCCCTACAACGAATAGGTATATTTAAACTTACAAGATCTCATGGTTAGTAAGATCATAGCAAATTTTATTGGTCTATATCAACTAATTGTCGGTGCCGATGTCGGTTTGTATTATATAAAGAATTTGTATGAATGTTATACTAAATAAAGAATCAATAATAAAAATAATAATGAAATGGTTCACTACGACTATAAGAGAAAATAATACTTATGATAATAATACGAGTAACAATACTAACATACAAAAATATTTAAAAATAAAAAGAAACATTTTTCGTTTTGTAAATATTTTCTCATTATTTCATTAACCTCGAATTTATAAATTTATTTTTAATTTTGTAATAAAAATTATAAACATAAATATTTATATTTTATTTATACTTATTATATGTTTATTTGTTTGTTTACTTACCTTTGTTCCATTTAATTCAATATGATTTCTACGTTTTACATCAATTCGAAATGCGTTCGAACAAATCACAATTAAGAAAATATAAAAAATTTCCTTTAAAAGCACCATAATAAATTTTTTTTAATTTTTTTTTTTTTATTTTGGATTGTTATCCTTTTTTTTAATTTTTTTTTTTTTTTTTTTTTTTGATTTCGGCAATAATTTTGCCTCATTTATTTTTTCATAGTTTTTATAATAATAAAATTGGCGTGAATTTTCAATTTTGCATACATTTTTGTTTCACATATTTTTGCTTAATTGATTTGTATTGAAATTTTTAATGTCTTAATGTCTTATTGAATACCTGTAATAGAAATATTTTTATACATTATTTGTTGTATTAATGTGGTTGGGAAAATTGTTTTTCATTCATATCATAGCTTTGTAATAGAAATTCGATATTAACCGACACTATGTAGTATGTAGTAATAAATTTTTTTACGATTAAATAAATTCAAATGTTGATATGCGCTGTCTGTAATATAAATCTAATTTGAACTGCTATACGAGAATGCACTAGTGTATCAATTATATGAATATGATAAACAAGAACATTTTTAGCTTCTTTTTCTAAAATTTAATTTTCATACACTCATGGAAATGCAATTGAATGTACTTCAATAATTTTTCTTAACATATTGACAAATTTCGTGAATATTTTAAATAAATCATTTAAATAAATAGTATACAAGTATGTGTTTCATAATATAATATGATGTAATATTAAAACATATGATATTAAATTCACTGAAAGATAAAATTTGTCTCTTGCACTAAACAATAGGTGGCATAAGCGTATTTAATTTGAATTAAGTGAAATAGTAATGATTGACTTATTAACTATATACTTTATGAAAAAAATTAATAATTAAAATAAGCTGAAACATATCCCCCGGAACCGTAATTACTCTTAGCTATGTCTAAGCCCTATAAATAATGTGAAAAATATAAAAAATATAATAAATTGATAATAAAATTTCAATAACTAATATTGCGGTGATTTGCTGCTGCCCTTAGTTATTTCATATACTATTTTTTCAAAGTGACGTTTTGCCGTGTTGATTCAAATTTAATAAGGGATCTTAAAAATTTTTACAAATAATTAGATATATTAAAATATTATATTGATATCCATATTATTTACAACGATATTTGTAATTAAAAAAAAATATTGGCGGGAGGGAGAAATTCGACTTAAAATTTATCACGCGGATTATCCAAAAAAAAAAATAAAAACTATGTATACATATGTACATAAAGAAGGTAAATACCAAATGACTCTAAAGTACTCATTTTCATAAAACCTTTAGTTTATCAAATATCAGAATTTAAATAAGAAATTGTTATTTTGAACACACCTACATACATATGTATTTTGTATATTTTTTATTATTTATATTTTTTATTTCTAAATAAATTTTTAATTACTTCTGAAATATGAATTACATATTCTACTTTAACTAACGAATCATTTTTTTTATATTTATACTTTCCTATAAATAAAGATCCGATTAACTTCCTCAACGCGCAAGTAAACTTTGTTGTTGATCTTAAACGAATAAAATGTAAATAACAAAAACAAATGATGAACTCAAGACGTTGCATTAGAAACGTGGGTTAACTTAAGTGAGCTCCTAAGAGCACTTCAGCTTACTTTAACAAAATTTTACCAAATAATTCAATACAGTTCGGAATCAATACAATACAAAATAATAAAAATATTTACACTATAATAAAAAAAAAAATAATTCACGAATAATCGGAATATAATCGGAATAACTCTATAACAACAAAATACGACCTAACATGGTCAACCTATATTTTCAAATGAAGAACACAAATTGTACAGCAATGTTTATTATTTCCATCTGTGTATATAAAAATTCAAAATTATTTTTTAGTTTATATTAATGGCACGAACTTGCAATTTGATTTATTAATTTTCAGTAAACAAAAAATGTATGTATAAAATATCTACTAATTTTCAAATATAATAGTTAATCAATATGTTTATGTTTACATATGTAATATAGATATATTACCATATCTTGTACATATTTTACCAACTTTTTGTATCTTTTTATCCTTATAAATAAATAAATAAACTTAAAATATGCCTTTAAAATATTAAATATGTATGTATGTATTTATTGTTCAAGTTTTTTAACCTCGGTAAATTTAAATGTCGACTCTACTTAATTCAATTTCAAATATCAAGCAATAAAAAAAAAACATCTAAAATAACACGAATCTCCTAAAATTACTACAATTTATCTATTATTTAGAATTTAATCACAATGTATTTTTTTTTTGTTTTTTTTTTTTGTAAAAACAAAACATTTTTTACGTCACGAACACGATATGCATTGAATCAAAAGCGAACAGATGATCATAGAAATTACCTAACAAAGAAATTTTTTATTGTAAATATTTAAAATTTTTGTTTAGCAAATATTTTACTTAAATTTAAATTTACTTAACACAAAAAAATTAAATCTCTTTTTAAATAATCAAATTTCATAAATACTAGTACCTACATACATATGTACATAAAAATCTACACCTAAACACCTTAAATCAATTTATTTATTTTGTTTTTCTTAATAAAAGCTTTTGGTTGGATTCAATTACACATTTATACATTGAAAAATTATTTTTATATGTTTCAATTTAAAAATTAAATAAAAACAAATAATCGACTACAAATTAAAAAATATACAAAAGTAAAATGTTCGCAAATAAGACAAAAATAAAAATCTCGTAAATAAGTCATAATAAAATTGATAAGTCTATAAGAATTAAGAAGTAATAAAAGAGTGGTGAAAATTACTTTTTAATCCAATAAGTTGCACAATATAAAATATTCAGGTGGATTTTAGCTGGTAAATATTTTAAGTGTGAAAATATTTTGTTGGCTCTAAAGAGGCTTATTGAACTAGACTAGTCTTGCAACACTTAGCATCTCACAAAAAAATAAATCTGATAATATTTTGTTTTCTGTAAAAGACTTGCAACTGATACTTGAGATGTGCAACAAAAATTTTCCATTTTGATAAAAAATTATTTAAGGCTTTTAAAGGTCTATCCAGACTAATCCGGCGTAGTTACTAAACAATCGAAATTTATATAACTGTACTACTACCAAGTTATTTATTTACTATCAAAATTATTTACTATGTGGGTCTATTTTTTTATTTTGTCATTTTTATTTATCCCAATTACAAAGGATACTGAACCAGGTCGAACATAAAGCATTTCGCTTTCATATAAATTATAGAAATTAGATTTTGTCAGATAACTCACTCCAAATCAAAAAATTAAATAAGAATGGAAATATTTAAAAACAAATTAATTGAATAGGATGTATATAGTATATGTAAGTAAAATTTAATTAAATAATTTAATTATTGTCAGGTTTACGTTCACTAATAATTATTTTAATATTTAATTTCAAATATCAATATTTCGGAATGCAACATACTTCCTTCATCGGTGCTTGTGACTAATGCTTTTAATTATTTAATTGTTATTATTACAAATTGATTGTTTATTGAATTTTCATTATTACCTAATATTATTATTGTTAAGGTTTATAAATTTTAATTTCGACTTTTCTTGAATCAATTTCAAATCAAACAATTACAAAAAAATTAACATCTCTTAGAGACTAATAAATAAAATTTAAATCCAAATATATTAGAACTGTAATTATTGTAATGAAATTTCACTATTTAACCCAAATCGGTTTACTTCTCTCCAGCTTTCTTCTTTCGTTTATTTCTTCTATGTTCTATGAGCTTTTCAATCGATCATGTGGGCTTAATTCCAATTTTCTACAAGCTTCGTTCGACCCTATGGGTTTAACTCCACTTTTCTACAAGCTTTTGCTTGCATGTGAGTTCAATTCCAAAGCCTGTCTAAATATTTCGATAGTTTTTCTGAGCTTGTCTTTAATTCACTCTATTAAAGAAAATATACCTAGACATCATCTGCCTTTTAACATTAAATTTGCAGTCCATGTTATACGTTAACACACGCTTATTTACATTATTGCAAATTAAATAATTAACAAAATAATTTACAAAAATGTTTGAACGTGAATGAAATCGATGATTCTAAGTTCATTTATGCCCATAAGATTTCATTCTTCTGTACCATCATTTGAATTAAGAACAAATAACAATGGTAATCTATAAAAACCTTATGTAAACAAATTATAACAAATTTTTTTTTTTTTTTAAATTTTGAAATATAACCTAAGGAAGATTTTGCCAGTTGGGAAACACAGTCTACCACATTGTCTATATGTGCAAATATACATATAGAAAATGTTATCCTAAACCTTGTAATATTCTTTAAAACATTTTGTTTTTAACTTCATTCGAATAAGAATGGCACGAGCAAGAAACAAGTGAGTTGAAAAGTTAAATGGTACCTACATCTAAAAATAACAAAATATGTATACAAAATGAAAACAAAAATTTAAATTGTAAAACATTTTTACAATTTTTTTGCTGTTATTATTATTAAGTGTCATGATTTTAAATTAGGCTTACCATATGTCTGTAGTTAAATTGTATTGAGAATTTTAATTTAAAATTTTATTCTTGAAATAATTTTTAATGATAATATTCATTGAACACTGGTGAAGTTTATGAAAGAGGGTCAGTACAACAAAATTGATCTGATTGAAAACCGATAGCTCCGGTAGCTAGTGGTAGCTAAATAAAGGAAATAATAATAATAATAGTAATGATCTGATTGAATTACTTAATCATACAAGTTGGTACTTAGATGTAAGTTTTAACACAACATTTATACAAACATTTTATAAGGAAATAACAAATGGGTCGCCCGAGTAGTAGGCATCAAAATAATGTCACAATATAATACTAAAAATATCTTTTCACTTTTCAGATGAAATTAGAATAGCCACCGTAATACATAATTATACTAAGTACTATTAGAATAACACCCATCAGATGATACTATAACCATTTCTACCTAACTATAGAAAATTATTTAAAAAGAACGAGGAGTTATAAATATTATTTTCAACATTTTTAGAAGACTTTAACTGTTATTACTGTTTGTAATATTCTACACTGGCAATCTAACGGATGTGAGTTGCTTCTTAATTACACAGTTTAAATAAGGACAGTCTATAATTATTATGAATTATAGAAAATACAGATACGAGATTAGTCATAGTAAAAATTTGTGTAGGTAAAATTAGGTATTGAGCTGCATATCAATTAAATTACATTTTTTTTTACTATATAGTTTGTCAATGTAGGTAATATAGAGGAGAATAAGAGTAGAGTAGAATTTGAAAAATTAATAAAAAAAATACATTTTTATATACCCTAGCTAGATGCTATAACTTTTGTATTTTCTAATTTTAATATTATCTGTCATATCTCGGATTCACTCACATGATTAATAAAAGAGTATTTTATTCAGCATATGTAAATATTCTGTAGGCTTGAAACATTTTTCAATAATTACAATTAGATAGTCTAGATATATTTAATTTTCAAGTTTAATTGACTGATGCAATCCAATTAAAATTAATTAAGAACCGAAATCGAATAAGATACCAATTAAATAATTACATATATAATTACTTAATAATATTTATAATTTTAGCAAATATAAATTCCTGGTCTACTTTCGAAAAAACAAGGAGCTAAACAACGTCTTCAGATTTATGTTGAAGGTTGTTTCATACAAATAAATAACATAATAAAGAAAAATTAAATTAATATAAAAAAATTATTTAAATAAAATTAAACTACCATTACGAATTTTTCAACTGATAAATTCAAAATTTAATAATTTGTTATTTTCGTATTTTCGAAAATAATATAAAAAAAAAAAAACCTATTAAACTATTTTTATGCACTAATTGGTTTTAAAATTCCATAAACATAATTTCATGTTAAAAATTTAAATCAAAGTTAAAAATTATATTTTCTATTTCTTTAAAAAAAAAAACAAAAAAAAACTTAATACACATAAAGAGTGTTATTAATATTGGTTAGATTGCACTTAAACTAACGCGGATTTAATACATTTTTTTTTATTTTCATAAATATGCTAGTGGTGATGATGATGGAATTAATTTTTTTTTATGTTTTTCGTTTTTTATTTTTTTGGTTGATGCGCTTTGTGGTTACAAATTTTTTTTATTGTTTTTTGTAACATAACAGGGTTACCATTTGATTTTTAATTTAAAATGATTTTGAATAAACAAGAGAATTTCAAAATAAATATCGTTTTATTTGTTTTTTTTTCAAACTATTCAGTCTAATTAAATTTATAACAGTTAATTAAAATTGAATTTAAATTATATTGTATATTATTAATTTTTTCGGTGAAAATTTATTACTATTATGTTTCAAAAATTAATGATCAATTTTAATTAAGAATTGTTGTTATTTAATGGTCAATTATAATTATTTTTTTTTTTTCGTTTTTCATTATAAGAATTCATTTAAAATCAATACAATTCAATAGATTTTGAAAATTCGAAATTTAAATAATTATAATAAATAAATAGACTATTAAAAAAAATTGATTCTAACAATAAACTTTTGTTTTTTGGTTTTTTTTTTTAACTACAACAGTTTTTTGAATGTAGAATTTAGATCAGAAGGTTAAAATTGCCGAAATATTTTATATTGTAAATTAAAATTTTCTAATATAATTAAAAAAATATTTATATATATATATATATTGATATAAATACGAGTATAGTATTTAAAACATAATTTTTATTATAATTTAAGTGAATGTCAAAATGATTTTGTTGCTAAACGGAAATAATTGATGTTTTAAATGTTTTTCATTCAATTCAATTAAAATTGGTTCTTAATTTTGAAAAATTCATAATAATATTGACAATAAAGTTAATTATAATTAATTATTATTATATTTAAAGAATTATTATATAAATAAAAATATATTTATGAAATACATATGTACATAATATGTATGTAATGTATATAATTTATTCCATACAAAAATTATTCAATACGTTTTGTCTTTCAAGATTTCTTGAACTGAGAGAATTTGTTGAATAAAATTTCATATTTGGAAATTTCAAATCAAATATGTACGTATACTTATGAGTATGACTATGGAGCGACAAACGGATTCAGTTGTATATATGCACATGCATATATATGTGTGTATTTAGTTTGGTTTAATAGAGTATTATACGCGACGTGACTTAAATTTTGCAATAAAAAGAAGCTCAATATTCTTTAAAAGGAGTAATACATAATATGTATATCAAATTAAACAATGTCCTGAGATATATATGTGTATATTTACAATGATTGATAGTAAAAAACAAAAACCCTACCAAATTCTTGTGTTTTCTTACTCGCTGTATCATACTTTTCCTCCTATGAACTTTTCAACATCTACAAAACATTCATATAACCTAATATGGAGTACAATAGTTATACATACATATATAGATTCGCGTATCTAATAATAAGTTTAAGTATTTTAATAAAGCCCAAAAGCGGGCTATATTCGTCTTATTAATGTCTCAAATGTTACTGCTCATCTTGAACATCGTCATATTATCGGCGGGCATCTCTCCCTCTATTATTTCAAATATATTTTATAGGTAGGCACATGCTTAGTAGAAATTAAGTCTGTATAACTTATACTCAAGCATTTCTCTCATAACATATAAGGAGCTATGATACATTCCTATTAGATGCCAAAATACAAGTTAACGCAAACATTGTGAATTTGAAACCTGATTCTGTCGTATGTTTTTCTCAAACATGAACAATTCTTTCTTTATGACTTTTATAAATTTATAATGAACCTTCGTTCGTAACTGTTCTCCTACCCTTACACCTTCGTTCTCCTCTAACACTTCCCACTCCCTTTCTAGACTAAATATACAAACCGGTATAACAGTTCTCTATTTACGTATTTAAACAAAAAACAATATTAACTGATGTAATGTGATAACTTCAGAAATGGACAGTCAGTGATGTGTAACAGTATAACCCCATGGTGGGAATGGTGATGGTGATAAAAAAATAATTACGATAGCATACCAAATCATATATCTATATATTTTGATGTTATTATGTCGAATCTGAATATTAACATTAGAAGATTAAAATTAAACGAGTTTTTTTTTAAAGCAACAGGCTACATAACCTGATAGGAAAAAAAAATGAAATTTAAAAAAAGAAGGCAGTCAAGGACAATCGATTACTTGCAACAATCTGCATCCACGGATAAATTCGTAAATCAGTAATAAATTTATAGATTATATTGAAAATAGACATCTTAAATATATTACCTAGACTATCAAAAATATACCATCACTTAAGCTTAGTTATTGCTATAAAGCTCGAAAAAATTAAAACATTTTTAATATCTGCAGTTCTATGTAAAATTATACTTAGCGCATTACAGATCCTATAACTATCTGTATACTAATATGTGTCATACAAAAGCATAGCTTAGTTGATTCAAATTAATTTTCATATTTAATTTTAATATATTTGAATAAAAACAATGTTTTAAGTAAATTAAAATTTCGTATTACTTTACAGTTGGACTATTATTGTGATCTTTATACTCATACTGCGCTAGAATCGAAAAAAGAAAAACCATTAAGAGTGTGTGCCTATAATGAAATGACTAATTTTAATTGTGACAAATATCTTATAATATAATATATAGGTACTAATGTTTTTGTTCTGAAGCCTTTTATAACAACAACAATAATAATGAAAAAAACAGTTTATAATGAATGAGAATTGAGATAATAAATCAATTTCTTTCAATGTGCCTATTATATGGAGGTAGGTCTAGGTAGAAATAAAATTTTAATATCTGTAGTTCTATTTAATTTTACCTAGCGCATTACAGATATTAATGCATTATGAGAAAATAATATTAATGCATTATGATGAGAGATGATACATATTCATTTTAACATTATTGTTTATGTTTTGAGTTGTGATGTTCATACTTTTCAAACTGCATCCAAAAAGGCATTATATTAGTTCATATATAAAGTATAATTTGAATTAGAATTGATTAATTTGAAATTTTGCTTGTTTGCGTCTTGTAATTATCCAATTTAAAATGTTTCTAATTGATGACAGCTCAATTTTAATTGATATAAATCAAAAATAAAATAAAAATTGTTTCTATGAAATTAAAATTAGAATCAGTCTTTTATCAAGCAGAAACCCTAACTATTTAATTGAATATTATTGTTCCCTCAAGTAAGTGTTACCATGCTGGCAGAAATATTATGGTAATTTTGAAATATAAATTAAATTACATATAATGTTTTAAATGCTACAGAAATAACTGCATTGAGGAGCAATGTCATTTTTATTTTAAGATGGATTTAATAAAAAAAAAATATTATTATTACCAACTTGAAAAACAAATTTTAGAATTATTTCAGAATTTACTTTATTAATCTCAAAATTAAAAACACGGTTTCATGCAAGACTGTTTCAAAGGTCAAAAACTGAAAATGAGTAGGTACTAATTAGAATTTTTATTTAAATAATTTAAATTTACTATAATCATAAATAACGAAAATTATTCATGAAAAAAATAATCTAAAATAAAAAGTGCATAATGTAGACCGATTTCAAGTTCTTTGTTTTTTTTTTTTTAAATAGTTGTAGAACTCAATTCACGAATGAAATCAAAATGATCTGTGAGATCAAATGTGTAAAAGTAATTTTAATTTTTTTTTTTGTTTTTGTTTTCTTTTTTTCATTTTTGTCTTGTTACTTATATATGCTTATATTCACCTTTTATTTTATTCACTGCTAATTCTTGTTTTTTTTTTTTTGTTTTCCTTTTGTTTTTCATGTTTTTATTTGTGATTTTTCTTTTGTTTTTTGCAATGTTCAACATTTATTTAACCTTTTTTTTTTTTTTAAAATGTGATATCCAACAAAATATAATACGTATAGCAAAATATTACACATTTACTCAGAATTAATAATTTTTTAAAGTGAAGCTTAAAGAAACAGTCAAAATGATGCATTTTTTTGTGTTTGTTTTGTAGCTTGTTTTTCTTTTCTTTCGGTTTACTTTTATTTCATTTTTTTTTTTTTCACCTTCAAGTCCGCACACAAAAAATTTCATTAGAAATTCGCGGATTTATTATATATAGTTCACATATTATTATTATGGTTCACATGTTTGTCGTTTAATATTTTCGTTAAGAAATTTTAATGTCTGTTTGATGTAGCATCAAAAAAAAAAAAAAAGCATAAATATTAGAATGGCTTAATACAAAATTGTACACTTTAAATTAAATGTAAAAAATGTTGGAGATAAAGGGTGTTGTTTTTAGAGTAGGATAACTTTAAATTGGCAACACTATTTTCTATTTTTTAGTTTAGTTTCCAAATTCATCATAAATGGATTTTACGACGGAACAACGTTTGAAAATTGTTCATATTTATTTAAAAAAAAAAAAAACCTGGTTCAATTGAGAAAAAACTCATTGGACATTATGTGGTCATAATCGTCCACCATTAGAGCGATTAATTATAGAAATATATATATGAATCGTTTTCGCAATACTTTTACTTTAAACAAAAATACACATCCCGTAGGACATTGTACAGTGTGCATACAACAAGTAATTGATGATGCAAATATACTCAACAATTAAACTTGTGTTCATCCAATTTATGAAAAATTGTGCGAAAAGTTTCGGGGTTACGTGCTGACAAGATTCACCTTGTGCAAGAATTGAAGCTACAGGATCGCGTAGAGTTGGTAAGTTTGCTGAAAGAAAAATTGGTATTGATTCACAATTTCATTTGAAATTTTTGTCCAGAATTGCTAACAAAATTGCTACATTTGAAGTGATGACAGCCCACAAGCAATTAATGAAACCAAATTACATCCAGAAAAAGTTGCCGTTTGATACGCTCTATGGACTGGTGTAATCACTGATCAATATGTCTTTACAAATGATGGTGATCAGAACGTTACAGTCAACAGTGAGCGATGCAGAGACATAATTACTAACATTTTCTTGCCTCAATTGGAAGGCATTAGTGGTACAGACAGACATGTGATTTCAGCAGGACGATGCGACAGAGCGTACAGTACAATTAATTTACTGAAAGAAACATTTGACGAACGATTAATTTCACGAAATTTGATCTCTTCGTGCGATTTGATGCCATTAAGTTTTTTTTTTTTCTGGGGGGATATGTTAAGTCGCATGTCTACGCTGATAAACCGCAAATAATTGAACATTTCAAAGCCAATATACGACACGTTATTACCGAATTGCAGCCTGATTTATTGCGAAGAGTATTAGATGAATTGAACCTCCTGATTACGCCATGTGCGTGCCAGCCGTGATGACTCGACAAAATCATATTCATCATACATTAATGCTATAAAATTGTAATGCAAAAAAAAAAACACCCTTTAGATGGTGGTTGGTATAGGTACATACGACTAAGTATATATAATGTGGAATTTATACTGACCTGTGTCTAACGTTTATTCTTAGGAATTACCTTTGTCTGAGATATAAAAAATTATGTTTGTCTATAAAATAAACTTTGCAAATTTAAATATTTAAAATGAATTTTTTTTTACTAATTTTTGTTGTTGGTATTTATTTATACATTTTCGTTTTTTTTTTTTAATTTATCATTTTTAAGTCTACAACAGCACTTAAGAATTTTAAGAAAATCTTAAAATATAAGAAAACAAAAAAAAATATATAAAACTTCTTGTGTGGTTATCTTGATTCAGATCATAGCTGGAAGGTGGGTGTAAAAATATGTAATACTACAAAAAATATGCAGTTTTTATTTATAACTATACATAATATATGTAGTTATATTATTCATGTGATATTTAATAATATTTATATTTATTTTATTTATTTTACAGGAAAATGGAATTAAATGTTTTAAACGGAATCAAAAAAAAAAAGAAAAAAAAAATAATTAGACAAAAATTTAAAAAAGTGTTATATAAGCTAAATTGTTATTAAAAGTGAAATTTCCTTTATTATTCTGAAGGTTTTAAAGTCTATCCTATTATTATTATATTTTGCACCTTTTTCGAAAATTATTTCTTTTTTAATTCACTTAAGAGTATTTAGATTATTTATTGGTTATTAATAATATTGAAAATGATATACGATAACTGATTCGACCTAAATATAGCCATTAGATAACTTAAAGGGACTATTTATATACAATTTATTAATGTCAATATTTACAGCTACAATTTTATTTTAAATGTGAATATTGAAAACATTAAATACGTGATTATAAGTCGCTGAAATACTTACAACCCATCAATATGGACATGCTAATTACCTATAAATCTTACATACGATATAAGTTCACATATTATATTCAGGCTATTCAAAGCCATAAACATCTTTTTGACCTTCAACGCAAAGCTGCTACAAATGAGATATGTAAAAAATATAATATTCTTATCAATTATGATATAGTTTTCCACTTTTAAATTAGTTGGTATACCATAATAAATCTATTGAAATGTGATTGTGTATTCCAAATCTCTGTGTAAATACAGTTAGCGTGTTCGTCTCATAGACTTGGACTTATATAAAAAAAAAAAAAAAAAATTATATTAACTCAATTCAATTCATTTATCTAGTCAATTGTATATAGTTAATAAATATTGTGACGTATTCAACATTTTGGCACATATGGAACATACTGGCAATAACAAAATGACGAAAAATTGGATGTGGAATAAATCAAAAACTATAATTGAGATATCAAAAATCTGATTGTATATTTAATAACCTATAGATCACTTATTAAGTAAAAATACGTTAAAGTCGTGTTTGTCACAAAATAGCGCTAAGGCGACGATATTATATGAGTATATCCTAATTTTTCTATATAATATTACACAGCACATATCTCATAATAATTGCTAATTTATACAAATGAAATATGATTTTAATTTGAACATATTTCATAGGTTTTATTATTTTGAAGATTATAATTTCAAAGGGAATCATTAAACACGCTTAAAATATTAAATAGATATATGTATTAAATTCCATTAAAATACAATTATAGAGAATTCTTAAAACTATTATCGTATTATTTCGTATCGTATTATAATGTCAAAATAGCAATTTTACAATTTTCTATTTTTTGTTATATGTCGAAAAATATTATAAAAATTTTCTCATGAGAATATTTTCAATAAAATTTGACACAATTTCAATTTGCATTTGTAAATTTATAAATAATTTCGTATTTTCAATTGGACAGAAGCTGGCAGTGATCAGCAAAAATGAAGGACGCTGGTGAGTCATATCCAGAACCTACATGGTCTATTGACCATCTCTTGAAATAAATAGGCAAGTAAATATTTGTAATTTGGATATATCAACGTGAGATGGGTCAATTACACAAAAATATAAAATGCTAATCAACTAAGAGAAATTCAGAAGTACTATAATTCAAAACTGCTTATAAAAAAGATGAACCAAAAATGCGTACATAGATATCATGAGAAAAAACAGAGATTGAAAACGCGGTTTAATTTACTTAAAAATAAAAATTTATTTAATTAAATAATATTAAATTATTATTTTAAATACTGTTCACTAAGTGAAATAATCTTACCAGAGATAAATTAATAGTCCAAGTGCAATTGCATCTTCGATTAAAATCGATAGATTTTTTTTGTATTTAAATACATATAGATATAAAATTTAATTTTACTTTTAATTTATTTTTATGAAGCAGTGTTCGTACAACCCAACGTTACCCATTACAACAGCACAAGAGTCACCACAGTAAAAGTTATTAAAGAAAACATGACGATTGACTATAAAAATAAAAAAGTTATCAGAAATGAAAAAGAACTTGTCAGAACATCAAGGCGAAACCAGTATTTTTATCAATGCAGATAAAGGCAACGCACTGGTAATTTTAAACAAAGAGGATTACGATAGTAGGATGCAGGAGAAGATCACGAACGGTCCTTACAGGAAATGAAAAAATGATCCTCTTCAACAGTTCATCAAGCGATGAGTAAACAGTATTATCAAGGAGTGTCGACAAGTAATAGGAGTCAACAAATTTAAGATCCCCAATCCAGCACTTCCTAGAATTAAAGGACTTCCTTAAATCCACAAACCAGACAATGAGATGAGAGAAATTGTGATTGAGTAGATATGTTTCCAACATATAAAATAGTCAAATATGGTTAGTGGAAGAGTTTCGTAATATGAATAAGAAGTTCGCAACCCAATCAGTTAAAAACAATGAAGAGTTACAATGAACTGGACGACTTGACAAAGACGAGATCATTGTCTCTTTTGACGTAAAAGCCTTTTTTCCCAGTATACCAGTCCAAGAGGACATTATTCTGGTAGAAGAATGGTTACTATAACAGGAAACTGGACCACAGCAGAAGACAAAAGTCAAACAGTACGTAAGGCTGATCCGCCTTTGCATGGAAGCTTTGAGAGCGGATTTCTACAAGCAATTGAGGGGGGACTTCAATGGAAGGCCCCCTCTCTTCATTAATCAGTGAAATTTTCATCGCCAAATTGGAGTCAGATTTAGCAGCAGATGAACAGTTACCAAAATTTTGGAAGAGATACGTAGATGATATTTTTGCTGTATTAAGGGAAAGAAACTAAAAATCAACACTAACTAACGGACTTCACAAAAATATACAGTTTACTGTGGAGGTAGGAAAAGAAGATCAACTACCGTTCTTAGATTTACTGCTAACCAAAGCAAGATCGTCCCCAGAACTAGAGACTCAACAGGAAGCCTACGGATGCTGAAAGAGTCATCCCGAATACCTCTAACCACTCCTATTAACATAATATGCCTCTTTCAACCACATGATCCATCGAATGTGAGCACTTACCATCTCCCAAAAAGGTTTAGCATAAAAAAGACTAAGCACATATTTGAAATTGCAAGAATAAACGGATATCTAGAATCACTACCATCAATGACTTACTCAGTAAACGGTAAAGAAGTTTACAACGGAATTCCTTCACTAACCTACTCTCTGATCTACAACCTTAAAGAAGAGTACCATTGGGTTTTATCGAGGTTTCTCTCCCACTCAGAGCGAAATTAAAAATACACGGGTTAGATATCGTATATAGCTAGATAGACGGGCTAGTATACACAGGTTAGATATCGTATACAACCAATCAGCTCAAAACTATTTTAGGTTCAACTAAAGACCCAATTGAACAAATGGAAAAATCAGGTATATATAAAATCAATTTTAGCAAAATTTATATTGGGCAAACTAGCAGAAACATGCAAACACGATTCAATGAACACTTGAAAGAAGCAGAACTAGCTATGAAAAAGAATTCAACAGAATTCAGATCCAAATTAACAGAACACATCATCCAAGAGAATCAGAGTATTTCGAAAGAAGACATAGTAATAGTAAATTACATTAGAGGTTCTAGGAAACTAGATTCAGCTGAAAGCATTGAAATTTACAAAACTAAAAATTGCTCACTCCTAAATAAAAACCATGGCAACGGATATTCTCCTTTATTTTTAGTTAAATATAATGAAACGAATAAAAACACCTCTACCTATCACTCTAACGTCGGAAATTATATTTCAAATACAAACTATGAAATAAATGATATAATATTATTACTCAACCCTTTACCTGAGCTATTTCATTGGATAAAATACAACCATTCAGCTGCAAACAACGTCAAATTGTTACATGTGCAATAAGAATAAATAAAAGACGATTTTAGATTTGTTTCCTCAGTCGAGTACAAAACACTGAAGAAGTGTTTGTCTGCAAGTAGTAGAGGAAATACGTGTGTCTGTATGATATCAGTAAATTTAAAAGGAAAATATTCGACTATTTTCGAAAATTATACAAAAAAAATTTACTCTAACGCTAGAAAACAATTTTTTATAAAAACTAGCTGTTCAAGTACTTCATTAACCTTCAATTTCAATCCATTATCAATAGTCTATTAATCTAATTTAATAATAATTTGAATAATAATGTTCAGGACTTAGAATAGTTTTTGATATAAAAAATTTGTGCTGAATTTTTGTAAAATAAAAAAAAAAACAGAAAAAAAATAATTTAAAAATAAAAAAAAAACATTTTTAATATTTTGTATGAGATATCTATTATAAAATGAGAACGACATAATTATAATATATGGGTCTATGACAATTATCCTAAGTTTATTTCACAAACGCACATTTAAGATTAAAATCAGTTGACAAAAAAAAAATCTTAGAGCAAAATGATATTTTACAAAAATAACAGTGTTAGTAAAAAACTTTTTGGATAAAAGTGACATTTAGCAAAAATCCATTTAATAAAATAATATTTAACAAAAGATAAAATACCTAATCCAGCGATTTTTATTTTAACGAAATTAATTTATTTTTATATTAAAGTTATGATTATTAAAAATTTTGTTTATTTTCATATCTCTCTATAGATTAATTAGTAGGGTGACAAAAAAGTTTAATCTAATTAGGTATATGACAAGCTAGGGTTCAAACTTCAAACCCGTTTTGAGATAAGAAATCGTTTCTTTTACTAGATGATAGGTGGCGCAAGTTATACTAAAGTTGAATAGCTAGTTGAATAGACCAATCAGTTACTTTGTGAAAATAATAGTTACTGAAATTGAAGCGTAATGTTAAAACTATAGTACCTCTGAGCTATCACAAAGCCCAATACGCCCTGAACGAGTGAAAAGAATACAATATGATGATTTTTTTAACAATTTATTTTTATTTTTCTAAAACCCCAACCTCCATCCTGATATATTGTATCTCTATAACAAAATTTTTATTTATCTACCGTTGCCTACCCCAATATATTGGATTTCTACTTTCCTGACGCCAGGCAAATATAAGCGGAATATTTTAAAAACAAAATATTTTTTTTTATAAAGGGTACTACCGCTCCCAAGCTTCCACCCCAGTTTATTAGAAAAGCCTAATGAAACCATTTTTCTGAATGACAAGACAAAACAAATTCTTTTGTAAATATAAAAATTAAATTTTTTCAAATTTATTATTAGGTATTTTGTAAAATGTCCCCATTGATATGAGTTGAATTTTGTATATTTGTGTTTAGACCAAATATTCTTTTGTCCAATAAATATTATCATCCTGTCTTGTTCCCAATAAATATTACATACCATATATCATATTAATAGCATTTAATATGTTAAAAGTGTTGTCGGAAAACTCCAGTTCATTTCATTTAATATATTTGTACGTACATATATGATATTTAAGGAAGTGTATAAACATCTAATAACATATGAGTCGTTTAAAAAAATTTAGAACAATTTAGTATTTGGAAGTTCATTTATCTTTTAGGAATACAAAACACAAGAAATAAATTATGAAAAAAAAAGAAAACAAATATCTAATATACACTAGATAATATACACTAATAATAATATTGATGATGAAATCTAAATTTAGATTATTTTTTTTTTTTTGTTATTATCATACGGTTTCATAATAAAGTGAGAGATATTTTCGAAATTGAAAATATGAAAAAATTGATTATTTTTTTGTTTTAATTAATTGAAAATTAAATAGAAAAATTTTGTACTTCAATTTCTAATACAATTGTTTTTATGGTTTTTATGGTACTTTTCTCCTTTATTATGAATATTTAGTTTTTAATAACTTGCTGAAATTAATTTGTGGGAGTTTGATTAAGTCAACAAGCTTCTTAAGAAATTAATAGTATTATAGTGAAAATAATTCGTAAAATGTTCACAACATAATTAATATCTCCTAGTCGAATTGAAAAAAACAGACAAAGATAAGTTTTTCATACATCTTTCATGTCTCAGGTTCGATGACTGATGAAAACGAAATAAAATTTTTTATGGATTTTTTCGGCGGTTCTGATTGGGATAAAATAAATGGCAAAAATAAATTGAGAGTAGTATAATTTGCCAACAATGCCAAACAACTTAAATGAAATGGAACTAAACTACTTAAAAATGCTTGGTTCCAAACTAACAGTATAGTATTTTTTCCCATATTTAATGAGTTAATATGCCAAAATATGAATCGAAATATGAAACATAATAAAAATTTTCATACTGAATTAACACTAAAACTCTTTCCGAAGTTATTGTCAAAAGTCACAAAGCAAAACAAAATATCTAAAAGTGTCAAAAAAATAGTAAATAAGAAGTTATCATAATATAGCAAACTTTGAAGGTGTTGCAAACTTCAAATACCTCGGAAGAAAAATAAGAAGCGATAATAGCATGCAGTACTGTATTAATAACAGAATTCAGATCGGAAACAGATATTACTATGCAAACAAAAATTTGCTACAAACAAAGTATATATCAAGAAAAATAAAGATGATGATATATAAAACTGTAATACGACCCATAGTGATGTATGGATGCGATGTATAGACCATGAATGTAGCCTAGGAGAACAGTCTACGTTTATTTGAATATATAATTTTTTTAACACATTTGTAAATTTCGTCCTTAGAAAAGAAAAACAAAAAAAAAATGTAAAAATTTATTGAGTGTGTAATTAATTTTACCTACCACTGTAGAAATACCAGCCTGATTTACAAATGATTCAAAGACTAAGGTGGACTGGCCATGTAATTACAATGCGTGAAATTTGAAAACAGATTGTGGTGTTACATAGAAAGCCCAAGAGTAATTGTGGTAGGAGAAGATCAAGGAATAATGTTCAAAATGATGCCCAAGCTCTACAAATCCCGAATTGGAGGAAATCGGTGCAAGATCGAGTCTTTTGGAGGAGTATATGGTGATGAAGACCAATGCTCACAGAGCTGTAGCCTTATAGGTTATTGTCATGAACACTACGAATACAATTCAAAACAATACAATTTTACAATAGTAGTAGAGTAGTAGTAGTGCTTTATTTGTAATATCTTAATTTTACATTTCTGTAATCCTAAAAAATATAGACACTAGAATTTTATATAAGTAAAATAAAGGTCATCTTTTGATGAAAACATTGTATGTTATAATGTGTACTTTTTCTTTTTTTTAACCCTATTGATACGATAGCTACTGAAAAAAACAAGATCTTGGGTAATATCAAAAATATTAGTATACAATTCAAGTTAGCCATCGATATGATGAACAAACCTATACAATAGGTAACTCAATTCAAATCCTTTGGTGCCGAAATATTATCATTCAGACATCCCTTAAAGTCCAAATTAAAGAAAAATATTTATAAAGAAGAAAACATAAGTATTATCCCTAGACCTAGTAAGATTAACTTCTGTAGAGTTTGTGATAGATCAATCCTTACATATGCAGAATTGAATGCGAGATATACTATGAGTGATCGTATCACAAGTACGTACATTAGAAATAACTGCAATTTGTCCAATAAAAAATATTAAATAAGATATTAAGGACAATATCCGTAAAATAAGTTGGCAAAATTGTGTAATGAGAGCTTTCTGAGACATACCTAGTGATTTATTCCTTTTGAAATCAAGCAAAATGAACAGAAATTTTTAAAAAAATTTATAAGCTCAAATATTTGTGAAACAGTCGCGAAGACATCAACGTCACAACGATTGTAATCATGAATCAATGTCTCAATATTTTGTGTATTTCGTTGTATTCAACTTTGTGTTGAGAAATTTACGATGTCAAGGCACCTAAAATGGCAAATTCTACGAAAATAACTTCCTTCCCGGAAATCAATAATTTTGTTTTGAAATAAATTAAGATATCTACATAATTTTTAAATGCGGAAACTATTGGTATAACTATTTCTTTCACGGAAATATCATAGTGCTAAGGTTCCTACACGGAAATTATTACTATAATAATATCCCAAACCTGCATTCGAAAAATTTACGAAAAAAAAGTCATTATTTGATCTAACGTAGGATGATTATAATGGAAAAAATATAGGTGGGCTTTAGTGGGTTCTAGAGACACGCGACCTCAGTTCTTGTTGTTCTTTGAGGATTACCTCCTATCTTTTGAAAACAAAAATTATTAGTATTATTATTAATTAACCACAATTTAAATTATAGCCAATTATAAGAACTGGTATTAGAGATTTTTGGCCTAGTAGAATTATTACAGAAAAATTTTTTGAAATAAAAAAAAAACTTAGGCCAAACTTATATACAAAATATCAAAAGCATTTGAACTATTTAAATCTATATAAATTCTAAACTGACAAAATTGTGATAATTTTTTTAATTTAAAGAATTGTTTGTAGATAATATTTAGATTTATAGTAAATAAAAATTAAAAAGTTGGCTCAACTTAGATTGAATTTGGGTCACCGAATATCTGATTTTCGAACCTATTCGTTTTCACATCATATGATTTCTGTAAGTTGTAAGAATGATTCTCTTGTCAGATGACTTAATGATTTAATTCAGTTTTTAAACAGAATTCAAAAATCATTTAATCGTAATGTGATATTTTTAAAAATGCTGTGTGACTAATATGACATGAGTGTATTGATATAGTGTATGACAATAGTTATAATATGTCATCTGATTGCAGCAAATTGCTATGGGCCTATAATGTTTTGACATCGATGGCAAACGCCATTATTGACAACTTATATGAATATTGTGGTTTTGTCTTGATGAATGTCGTCAAAATTTAATTATTTTTTGAAAAATATAATTTGATAATCCCTAATTAAAACAAGCCTTGTTATTTACAAATAAAAAAACCATAATAAAAAAACAAAAAATTATGTATGCAAAATCCATTTATATATTATTTTTATATCAAATTTAATTTTATCCCTTAGGTTTGTATATGTGTTTTCGCTATACATATATGACTACCAGATCATTTGCAAACGGTTTACAATATAATTTAAAATTTGTAAAGTTACTTATAAAGATTAAAAATGCAACTGGACCAAGTCAACTACCTTGAATTACATCAAAGTCAATTGCACATTCTTAACTTTTTATTTTGTCATATTCAGAGTACATATTGGTTTCTGTTTTGCAAAATATCTTTCAAACCATTTGAATTCAATTCCTTTTACCCCCATATTCGAATAAAATTCTTAACATGATTGCTCTATCTACTGAATCAAAAGTTTTTGCAAGGTCACAAAATACCATGCATATACTTTTTTTCTTTTAATCATTTCATTTTGTGTATGATGGGTTGTGGCATCAAGCAATGCAGTAATTGTGCTAGATTTTGTAAAACTATTAATAGTAAATTAATTTGGGATAAATATTCAGAAGTTGATTGCTTACATAGGTTTCAATTAACTTACTAAAAATTTAACTTATTGAAATTGGTAGGAAGTTATTAACATTTGCTTTGTATCCAGATTTTTTATATATTTATTTATTTATTTATTTTATTTCGTACATATACATGAGACAGTAAGTCTCTATAGCCCTATATAAGTATATAAAGTATAATGTGTAGCAAATTCATAATTCTTAAATTAAATTAAATTAAACCTTAACCTAAATAAATTAGCAATAAAGAAAATAAATTTATAAAGAAAAGAAATTTATAATAGAAAATTTATATTAGAATGATTATTAATACCTATGTCTAAACTATGTTGCAAACAGCTAGATTAACTTCGAGACGATTAATAAAAAACCAAAAATAATCTTTTAGCATGATCACAACTTAAACTTTTTCTCCTATAGTTTTGAAATAAACAGTAATTTATAGTAATTAATGTTTTGTTATCAATTTGTTATTTTTTATGATTCTATACTCATACTGATGGGTTAGGTGATAAAATCTATTATTGGTTTAATTCACAAAATAAAAATAATAACAATTGACTTATAGATAAAATATCTTTTGATGTTCTGTTCTATATCTTTTATAAAACTAAAACAAAAATAATAAAAAATGTTGGCGCCTTAATGATAAAACAAAGAGATATAAAAAAAAAAAACATACATAAAATAAAATAAAAAAAAACGTATGTCATCCCCCAAAGGGATTTTTGCCAAAAATATTCAAAAGAATCTTAAATCGTAATCCGTAATTTTGAACATAAAATAGTTTTTCTGTTTTTTTTTTCTCTATATTTATAAACAAAATAGTAAATTTTTTTAAAAGTAAGAAACGTGATATGAAATAAATCAAAAAAATAAAATTAAAAATTAGAAAAAAAAAATTAAATAAAAAATACGAAAAAATTTTTGACAATGTTTGGCACAAATTCCTTTTTTTTTGTTTTTTTGAAATAGGTGGTAAAGAATTTGATTAGTCTGTGGTTAAAACAGTTTTACATATTTCAATATTTGAATTTTTTTTTGTATATATGTATAACAATTTCAAAATATACACGCATACACATATGTTTATACATTTCATATTAAATGGATAATTAAACAATAATGATGTCTAATTATTTGATTTAAAAATATGCATTTAATTTAAAACAAAATGTAAACATAGAATGTCATAGTATAGGTAAGTACATCGAAATTTTCAAAATTTCATCATTTTCCTGTGTAGCATAGGAAAAATTGCTCAAACATTTACGATTTTATAAATTATCAATGATCACTTGTCTTGATTATTATGATTATAATGATGATCAAATGATTAATTTTAGTGTTAATCAACATTAATATATTTGAGTAGATTTGAAAATAGATGCATTGATTTTAGTATAATTTATTGATTTGTCAGTATGATGGTGTAATGATAGTACTTGAATTGAACTACGTGGGTTTGCTGGCATAACGCCAAAATGCCATTATTTTGAGGTAATCGAACTGAAAAAAAATGTCAATTAACTTAATGTTTGACTTTATATTTTGATCTATCAATTATTAAAAACAGAATATGTATATGCTTACTCATTTAGGAAGTTTTTTGAACTATTGAATAAATTCGGTAATTAAGTACAATTATCAAATTATTAAAAAGTTAGATATATGATTTGAATAAAAATAGTTTTTAAAAATGTATTTGTATACAAGGCCAATTTATGACTTTAAATATAAATTTATATTTAAGTATAAAATCAATTAAATTCTATCGAAGAGCGAGAGAGGCTATCCTAGCTTAATCGTACTTCGTAAAAATGTTGAGATGATTCAGGACTGGTTATAGCAAATTGTTTTTTGTTAGAGCATCTTAAATATGAAATCGCATTGTAATAGAAGTATTCTGAAGAAAATTTTTATGTCGACATCATTTGCACTAACCCTCTGTTTTTATTCTTTTTGTATAATAGCTATAGTATTTAGTACGTAGTTGGATTAATAAATTTCAATAAACGTATTATAACCTCTAATTATTTTTCTAAAAATAAAAAACTTAAGTTTATAACCGTTAGCTGACTGTGAGACTAAAGATAGATTTAGATTATGAGACTTTAAGTTACTAAAACATATATCTTTACCGTAATATTAAAAATTGGCACATTGTTGTTCGTACCTTGCTCGTTTTAACCTTTTAATAAAATTTTAATTACCAATTCTAGCTAGAAGCTTCGGTATTAACTACGATCCCAATATTCCTGGCTTACTTAAAAAATAATCCCTAGGTATCAAAATTACACGGATCTGTTTTAAAAATATTCTTGCCATCCATAAAACCTATATTTACTCAAATGCACTTCCCATATATGTAATCATTCATTGTCTCGAAATCTTAACCAGCAAACATATCTTCAAAAAGTTTTTCCAGGACTACCCCATTACTTCCAATACCACATTATGCCCACTATAAGTGTTCCAATTAAATAATTTTTATTTTTTTTTTATTTTATTTTTTTCTTAACTCAAAAGAGCCATAGGGCTCGTATAGAGTGTTTCATAATTCTTAATTCAAGTTCATATATTTTAATCAACAAAATAATTAAAAAATATAAGATGCAACAAAATACATACAATTCAATATAATTTACAAAAATTCAATCCATATTCTGTTAATCAAGGCACTTTTAATACACCAAGATGGGACAATGTAACTATAATCCCAACAAAAAAGGTCAATCTATCACCAAAAACCAAAACTAAAAAACAACAACGAATATCGATATTAAACAAATTGACTTGATATTTCTTTATTTCATTTGTTGTTCAGTGTTATCTTCAGATCTCAACAAAACCTTATACACCAAACAGAAAGTTTCAGTGTACTTTTCTGACTACACCAGACTACACCAACATTACTGGCAATGAACAAGTTGATAAACTTAGAAAAAATTCAAGCTGATAGTGATAAGCTTGGCAATTTCCAGCTGTTGATTATAGTCAAAAATTATAGACGGTTGATTAGAAAGAAATATTTTACACGCATATATGAAGTTAGATGAATTAACGAACTCATGACAAAGACAAACGAAAACAAATAACAGAATCAACAACAGGTTGGAAACGCATTGATTCTGTAAGCCGTAAGAAAGAAGGTATATTTAAAAGACTGAGAATAGGAAATCGCGAGTATATCACCAACCAGAACTGTATATATACATATTCGTGTGATCCCCAAGCGCCAATATGTGTTCGGCACATTTTTGAGGCCTGTTTGCGCTATACAAATGCAGTGAATGTATATGCGGTATTGGAAATATCCTTGGTAAAGACACCGAGTAGTCACTACTAGACTATTTTACTCAGTTCACCAAAACAATCAACATCTTCGGTGAAATTTGAATAATGTTTTACAAATGTTTTTTAAACTGATGTATCATTATTTTACTCGTTTTTGTAATTATATTTTCTTAGCTTAAGTTCATATATATTTTTTGTTAATATTAAATTTTGTAAATTGTTAAAAAATTGTTAAAAAAAATCAATATGGACTGAAAAATCTATAGTTGGTAAGGTTCAGTGGCCCAAAATAAACTTTATTCAATTTAATTCAGATTTCGATGAATACCAAAATTGAGAACATATTATGTGAAGCATTGATTTTCGCAATATCTTATTTCGCAATATGGAGAACGTCTGGCAAATATGATGCTAAAGATAAAGCACATCTGCGCCAAAATATCAAAATGAAAACATATAAATCTGTTGATATTCAACAGTTTTTTACAATCAAAATTTTCAGAATAATGTCGGTAATAATACTAGTATGTGTTTATATATAGCCATATACGATAATATAAAATTTCACCATTTCGCTGGTAATTTTCATTACTGAGGTAAGAACAGATTCATAAGTTCCTGCTAATGACGCCGAAATATGGAATTGGAATATAGTCAAAATTTCATCTTTATATATTTGTTCATACAAATTTTCTTAGTTTACAGTTCAAGGCATTTATAACATTCTTTAACAATCTAAGTCTAAAGCAAAATTAATCATTAATTTTAAAAAACTAATTTTTTTGATAGTCAAATTGAATAGTCAAACTTTAGATTAAAACTAATGGTCATATATTTTTTATACTTTGGCAGATTGGCTAATAAAGGGCAGCTTAAGGAAATAGTGAAGATGAACCAAAAGGTTTTGTGGAAACTTACCAACAATGTTGTTGATGTTCATTTTAAGTTTTTGCATACATTAAAACTTAAACCAAATTAAAAAATTGTAAATGACTTTATTTTGTACAATACAATTGAAATTGATGTTTTTCTATTCCGGTTCCCAAATTATTTGAAACAAAAAAATTATTTCCGACTTTTATACTTTACAATTTCATTTACTACTTCCGGAATTTTTAATTTATTATTTTGGAAGAAATAATATATATATTTCATTAAAGGTCTTAAAAAATTAAACTATTAAAATCCAACATTGTAACTACAAAAAAAAAAAATGTATCTAATTTACTAAATGTTCTTACAAGAACACAAATTATTTAAGAAAAATAAATTAGATTTTTGTTAGGTGTATTGTTTTTTTTTTTGTTTTTCTTTTCTCAAAATTTTGTGATGTAATTTTCTCATGCCCTTCAAAATTTTTAAATGAAAAATTTCGCTTTCGTAATTTAATTCTGTTACAAAAACAAAACAAAATATGTACATATAAAAGAAGAAATTTCTCTAAATTAAAATATTCAAATTTATTTTTTTAAATAAATAAAAATAATACGGTAATAAATTATATTTTATTTATTTAATAAATAAATTAATTCTCCTAATTAAAATATTAAAAAATTTAAATTCTGAGATCTCTTTCACAACCTTATCGTCTTTTAGACAAAATTTAAGCCTAAATATGTGCATAAAATTTGTTAATAACTCTTATTTTCATAAAATTTAAATAAAAAATACACACGATCTTAAACAACAAGAATAGAGTAGAGCGATGAACGTGATTTTGACACGAAGAAGCTTTGGAAAAAAATTAGCAAACAATTGGATTATAAAAACAACAAAAACAAAAAAAAAATTAATATAAGAAAATCTTTTTAAAAAATCGTGTTAATTTTAAATTTTAGAAGGTCAATTTTACAATGAAAATTTTACTATAGCTTTTCCCAAAGAAAAATTGTTCAAGTTGTATTAGATACGTTAATATGTGTTTGTTTGTGTATTTTGTTATGTCCAAAAAATATAAGAAACATAATACGATTTTGGTTATGGTGTCATTTGAATTTATTTTAACACTTTTATTTGTATTACAAAGTTTTTGTTTTCGTTTTTTATTTTGCTTTTATTTTATTTCATTTTTTTTTTTGTTGTAAAATTTTTAACGATCATTTTAAAAAGATTGTTATAAGAATTTATTGTATTTAATTTTAATAGACTTGTTTTATTTATTATTCATATGGTTAAACATTTAAATGAAAATGTATATATATATATATATATATATATATATATATAATATTAATAATAATTATCATTAATTTTAAATAATATGTTAATTTTTTAACTATGAGCATAATCATAACAACAACAATAAAAACAATATAGTGGATCAAGGATTTTTCTGCATCAATCGGTTTTCATTTTGCATTTGGAAAATAAAATTTTTCTTGTTAAATCAAACTTCAGTTTTAAGCTTGTTTTTATTGATAGGTCCTAAAACACATATAACTATGCAATACATAGGCTTTTACAATTCATTGGCATTGTTATATAGGCCATAATTTTTTGAAAGCTTTTTTAGTAGGTAAAACAAAAAAATTATTAGCAATTAAGTCCTTAAATTCTTCAAATATTAGTTTACAATTTTCAAATTATGATGCTTTAAATAAAAAATGTTCTCATATAATTAATGAAAAAATTTATAACTGTAAGTTTGTTTTTAATAAAAATATTATTTTACGGTCTTACAGAATTGCATTTAGTCGTGATATACCTTCAATATATCAATATAATCTTCAAATTCAAATAATGTTATATAATTTGGATATGAAAACTATTTGATTGTATATCTATACAAACATCCAACGTATTAAAAAAAAAATTTTTATTAGTACACAGAATGCTGTAAATCAAGTTCAGTCAGTGCTTGCGATGAATTTAATCTAAATTAATCAATTTAATAACTAGAATTATATATAATAGATTATTAAATTAAGGTCTCAGGATCGTAAGTGTTGTCTTTAAAATTAATTTTGTTTTTATTATTACAAATAACAATATGTATAAATAGTACATATATTCAAAATAGTATATAATTGTACATAAAATATTTCTTATTATATAGAATATTCAATTCAATATTCCTGTTTAATTTGAAATTGATGACCTACAAAATGAAAGTTGTATCAAATTTCCTGATCTAAATTATTAATTAAAGGTACTAAACAATTGCATATATCAAGTGCACTGACATGAGAAATATCTTATATATACTTCCAATCTCAGAAAACAGAATATAAATATATTGAAATATATTACAAATTGTATCCTTGCAGAAAAAAATATTTTAACAAAGATAAGAAGCTTTGATTTATATTGAAACTATTATACACAATAAACATACTAAATTGAAATTCTATTCTTTTTCAAATTATATAAAAAATAAATATAGTTATACCGATTGCTTGTTAGATATAAATTATTGTTCAAGATTCTGTAATTTAATATTGAACTTTTTAACTGTAAAAAAAAAATGCATAACTATTGCATAACAATAATTTAATATGTAATTTTCTTTATATAACTTAACAGTTTGTACCTTTCAAAGTTGACTAACGAAAAGTGTTTTCTATTGAAATCCAATAAGATTGTAGTGAAATATAATCAATCTGTTTTATATTGTATAAAAAATTATATTTTTTATCTCTGTTTGTCTGTCTGTCTGTTTGTTTTTGTCGGTCTGGCTGAAGACTAGTCAATCCATTTCGATGAAATGCTCAGTATATATTTTTGAAATACAGGGTGGTATTATATGTTATGTTATTTTCCAAAATTCGATCTGGTTCATGTAGCTGTTATACAGCCTGTAGCACTTAACGTACTCTTTTTAAAAAACAACAAATACGTCTATTACCATTTTTTAAACTCTAACTAACTATTTCTGTAGCTGTCATACAACTCCCAGCAGCGGCCAAGAATAATTCAAAAACCAAAAGTAATACAGATCTGAAAATTTGTACCAAATAAACAAATAATTTGAATATAGGAAATTACATCTATTGTAGAGTTCATTAACACAACATCACAGTTCCATTTTATTTAAAAAAAAAAAAGGTTTTGATTTAAGAGGTTAAAGTTAAAAATGATCAAATTATTCAGAAAAATCTTTAAAAATTTACTTTAACATAATATATATATATGTACATATAACTATATAAAACAGATTATAAATAAATAAATAAAATTAAATTAGATGTACAATACGGACGAAACACTTTTATGTATCAGCGGTGAATCATTTAAAAATCGAAGTTGGGCACTGCCCACTCGATAATATCTAAAAACCTCAAAAACAGTTTTATAATTCCTAGATTAATAAGTTAAATGTAAAATTTCTGTCAAATCTCTCTTTTTTACAATATATGTATATTATTTTCATTGCACACTACCATTACATACATTTTGTTGCAGTGTGTTTTATTTTTACAAAATTCGTCTCTAAATATTAGTTATAATAAAAAATATTGCACAATTTTTATATGAATTATTTATTTTATTCACTAGTGAATTGTTTTTTTTTTATTGTAAGAATTGGATATACATATAATAATTTCCCTGTATGTATGAATAAATAATTTTACAGCATAAACTGCATAAGTAACATTTTATTTAGTTGTACTTCGTATTTCATTCGATTATTCACATTTTAAGTACTTTTTTTTATATTTATTTCGACAATTCAAATTTTTTTTGCTCTGAAAATATTTTAGTTTTTTGTTTAAATTTAATAAATTTAATTGAATACATTTATTATTAAACTATTTAGTGAATTAAAGCTAATTTTTATATTTTTTTTAATATCTACAATTTTTTTTTATATATAATTATTTTTTTAAATAATTTATTAAATAATAAATATTTGTAGTTGCATTGTATTTTTTTTTTTTTTTTTCTGTAAAGAGATGTTTTAGATTTATAGTTGAAATTGTTAGGAGAAATAATTGCTAATTATACAATTTAAAAATTTATTTTTTAACATTCAGCTTTATTTAAAATTATTCATATAGTTAATAGGTTTGATTAATTCTGTTTTGTTTGATAGTTAATAGGTTTGATTAATTCTGTAACATGAAAAATTATTCAGTATGCTTAGAAATATAAGAAAGTCTAAATCAACTACAATGGAATAAAATACATAGTTTAAATTCATTGTAAGTTCTATCACTAACATAAAGATTTATTTTAAAAAATTCAAATTGTTCACGAGTCGAAATTTTATTTAACTATTGGAATACCAGTACCATTGTGTGAAGTTGAAACATTTTCTTTTTCAAATTTTAGCTAGCCCATTCAGACATTTCGCCACAATAAACTATTCGTCACTACTTTCTGTATTTAATTCAAATCTGGAAATTTTTATCTTGAACAATAATATATTACTATCAAATTATTAATATTTAATGGTACAAACGTAGCATTAAGTTTGTTATACGTAATAAAATTACACCTACTATAGTTTATATTGGTACAACTGATAGTTGATCAACTGATACCAATTAAAGTCAAATCTTCAAAACCTCGATATAGACACCTTATGATATCATTAAATGGATATGATAAAATTACATAAGAAATTATGTAAGGTGCTTCAAAAATTGTATTCCAAATCACAATAATTGTAATATATGTACTTCGAAGTTCGAATATAGTTAAAAACTATAAAATAATTTATATAATTCATTATTTGTGAATGTACATTTGTGAATATTATAAGGTGATTTGATATTTTCATTATTTCTAATTAATATTTCAAATTTTCTTAAGGATTTATTAAAATAGTTTTGGAAATCTACATGAAATTGTATACATTATGTATTTACTATGTATATACATTTCAAAGAAAATTATTATTTTTGTTTTTATTTTTTTGAATTTATCTGTCACGTTTTCAATTACTTGAAATTTAAGAATTTGTAAAATATCTATTAAACAAAAAAAAAATAAAACCGAATAGTTGCTTTTTAGTGTACATACTCGTATATGGTAGATAGTAGATATACTATCTAACAATATATACTTTAAATATTCTGCTGGTATATCTTCTATATAAATATTTTTCAATAAAATGAAATTAAAGAATTTGATTGATTTTGATTTCCGATCATTGTGACAATGAATCAGACAACTTAATTAGCGAGGTAATAGTATATATATTATGTACATATATATAAATATACATTTATTGTATCGTATAAAACATTCATTGTTGCTCTAATTGATGTAATTGATTTATTGGCATTTATATTGTCATTTGAATGTTTTATCATATATACAAATTCAAATACAAATGAAACAAAAAAAAAAAAAAAATAAAACAAAAATGAACAGATTTGAGATTTTTTCATATAAAAAAAATTATCATTTAAAAAATGATTTTTTTATGATAGAAAAATAATAATTTTTTGTTAGTCTAAAATAAATTTATTGAAATAAATACTTTTTCTGAAGAGTACCTACCGAGAATTAGAACTTACATTACATTGTATGTATTTTATTTGCTTTTAAATGTAGAATATGAGTTAAAATTAAATGAACTGCAGGAAATATTTTTTTATTTATTTTAAAATTAAGAAGTTCAAAGATCGGAGCAATTTAAAAAAAAATAAATAAATAATTAAAAAATATTTTTTAAATAAATTTGTAATCGGCCTAAAAATACTTAGTTTGATTAATCGTTATTTTTGCAATGAATTTATGTAATTATTTACTAATTTATTACTTTCCGATTAAAGGTTAATAATTAATAAATGTTAACAAAAAATATTGAAAATGATTTTTATACTAATTTACAACAATATTGTCCATCTTATTTTGGTGGTTTGTGTTAGCATAAAAATAAAATGGAATTATGCTATTATGAAGACGAAGTACTCTACAATAGACATAGTTTTCCACATTTAAATTAGTAGATATACCATAAAAACTATTGTATGTAATTGTGTATTTCAAATTTCTGTGTAAAAGTAATTAGGGTGTTTATCACATAAATTTGGAATTATATAAAAAAAAAAAAAAAAATAGCAGTCATCTCAAGTATTTATTTTAAAGTGATAAATTTCAAAAATAAATATAATTTTTCTTTTAAATTAATTTTAATAAGTATTTATTTATTTCCATTGGAATTATTATATTGTAATATTTATTTCATTTAACTTAATATTATTTTATTTACATAATAAATTAATAAATTTTTAGAAGTGAGACACCATTCAGAATACTTTTGGCGGGTGCTGGGAGTTGTATAATAGCTACAGAAATAGTTAGAGCTTAAAAAACGGTAATAGATGTATTTGTTGATTTTTAAAGAGGGTACGTCAATATATTTAGAATTTTTTAATGTTATTAGATTAATAAGAATGATTGTATAAATTTGAATAATTGTGTTAAATGTAGAAAATTAGGGGTATCGCATTGTGAGATTTTAATTTGAATTTTTTCGATTGATACCTTCTATATAATCAGATGTTTGATCACTCTCGGTTATCAATACTGAAATAAAAATAAATATATGTTCACGAAGATAGAATAAGATTGTAATAAACTGATTATAGTATATATAAGGTTGAAACAATATCAACCCAATATTAAGTTGCATGACTTGCATGTAGTAAATTATAGAAAATTACAACCTCAAAATAGAATCTATTTCTATCAACTAAAATCTTAGAGATGCTAACTTTAATTTCATCGAATGGTACTTTGTGTAGTAGCGTGTTTGATCACTTTCGGTTATAAGCACCGAAAAGTATATAACTACTAGCCGCAGACGAAAAGAGTGATTTGATTCTGGTTTAGCTTATGGTATATGGTTATAAATATACGTAAATAACATAGTAGAGTAGTGTGTGTAGAGTAGTTTGAATAGTTTGTGTGCAGAGTAGTGTTGTATTATAGAAAATTGTTATTTTTAACTTTTTTATTCATTTATTTGTTTATCTATTAGTCGAAAAAGGTCTACCCTTGTCCTAGACTAATTATTTTAAAATTTCTATCTTTTTAAATAATTAAATTATTAATACGAAAGACTTCTTTCATTTGATTTGATGAAATTAAATATTTTATGCTATAAAAGTTTAAAAAACAGATTTAACTAAAACGCAATGAGTAAATAAATAAATAGTATCTCAATTGGATGAATTTAAATCTTAACTTGTTCGATTATTATACTTTTTTTGTTTTGTTGTTTTTTTTAACTTTTATTATGTGCCTTTGATATACAAACTCAAAACTATCTTGGCCTATAAAAAGTTGAAGAAAAACAGCTTTGATGAAACTAGGACTAGCTATACTATTAAAATTTAAATTAACTTTCTATAATTGATAAGTGTTTGATTATTCCCGTGTCTACCTCATCCACGAAACAATATTAGTTTTTGAGATAATTGAACTGAACCAGATTGAACTGTAAGTTGAATGTTCTTAAAATACAAAAGTTCAGAAAAATTTCAACCATTTATACTAAAAACTTCAAAGATTTATAGACTTAAATAAGTCAAGAGATTAATTAGTATTTTAAAAAATTTAAGAGTAATTTTATAAAACAAATTTATTACAGGAAGTTGTGGCAAAGACAATGTTTTTTTAACAAAATGATTTATTAATTTGAATGAAAAAATTTTGGAAAGAAAATTTTCAAAAATTCCATTATAAATTTAAAAATTAGATTACTGTGATAAAAATACGATATAAATAGATATTATATTGTGTTCAAAATCAAAGAAGACTATACAAATGTTAAATTTAGTTTTTGGTTAAATGAAAATTTCAATGAGAATTTCACAAATTAATTTTGTATTTCAAATTTGTATACAAAATAAAAAAAAAATTTTTTAATATAATTTCAAGTTGTAATTCTATAGTCAACACTAGCAAACATATTATGTTCGCAATTTTTTAAAATATTATCGACCATGATTAGTTTAATATCAATTTATTGTAGTTGTGTTCTAATTAGCTGTAACAAGAATATGATTAGGTTTTGTCTACGTAAAATCAACTTCAATCTTATATTACTAGATATCTAGCTAATTGTCTACCTATTAAGTTATCTACTCTTGAGGCTAAGTGAAATACTGCTTCTGTGATGTTTTCATATGATATTTTATCTGGCAGAATAAATTGTCCATTTACTCTTCATTTTAAGAAGCCAAAGATTTTTATATCTTCATAGTCATAGAACGCAACGATGCACAATGATTTTTTCTAACCTAACAGTTTATTTTTAACACAGTTTCTTACTAATTGACTTGCACTATTAGTAGGTACGTTTTTCGGAGAAAAATCATTTTTTTGATACCTTACAATAATTTTTCTCTTTTTAATTAATTATAATTTTATACTATACAGGTCTTTATTCTCTGTTATTATTTCAATTTACTACCATTACTATTAACATTTATTAATTTTACTTGTGAATATTTTTTTTTAACTTCTTTTCTTAACTTAATGTTATTTTTTCGTGAAATTTGTTAATGTATTTTTTTATTATTAATGTTATTTTCTATTTGAAATTATGTTATATTTAGAATTTTTGTTTTCTCTTTCTATTTTTATTTTATTTTATTTTTTAATTGCCCAGTAGATTGCCCAGTAAATTGAAATAAATAAATAAATATTGATTATTATAATGTATATAATATAATTAGAAGTAAAATATTTTGAAATTAAAAAAAATAATACCAATTAATCAAGGGTTCAAGGCTTGAAAAAATAAAAACCGATATTATAAAGAGTCAGTCTAGAGATAATTTTTTTTTTAATTACGAAAAACTCAAGGTAAACCCAGCTACTCGTCCTATAAATTTATTTTTAACTAGACAATAAAACTACAACCACTTGTTGAAGAAACTAAATTTTATAAAGTTTGTGTAATAACAGCAAATTCAAGAACGAATTTAGAAGAAGAGATTATACAAAATTTAAATCAAAAATGACATATTAAACTTAATGTCTTAATGTCCGAAATCAATGCGGTTTATATAAACTTTTTATAACATATCTCAAAATAAATAAATAAAATATTTAGAACATATCTCCAGATATCAATATCAAATAAAATAAGTATAACTACTCTATGACAAAAATTATGTACAAATATTGAACTAAATTATAATATAACTAAATCGTTCTGATCATAGGAGGAAGTAAAAATCCCAAAGATTAAGTTTACATAATACATACATATATGTAACTATTGTAACATATATAAATATATTACATATTTAAAAACTAATAAATAATGTATATTTCTGATCTCAAGCTAAACTAAAAATATTGATATGACATTGAAAGTCATATTTTATTATAAAGTTCAGATAAAATAGAAAATGGTTTAATAAATAAAAAAAAATACCTACTAGATACATTTCACTCTCAAAGAAATTAAATTCAATTAAATTTAATCCTCTTAAAACATATGTTTACCTAGAATCAACAGTTAATTCAGCAGAAAATTTAATTAAAATAAAACAAACGAATATAAATCAAAATAAAGGAGCAATAACGCTAAGGCAAGGTAAGGTGTGTTATCATATCACAATTATATCATTTGAATATAGTGAAATCTAATTGAACAGAAAAAAAAAACGTATTGTATGGGTGCACCTATAATGCACATATATCAGTAAAAATATATATATGGCTAACTTTCAATATTTTTATAAAAATGTCCTTATCGGTAACAGATTCAAATAACATATAACACTATTTTGGTATTGGAACAAATTCTTTGAAAAATTTTCAAAATCGACTTACTTATTTCTGATTGAATGAATAATCCAGTCACATCAATATAAAAATTTACGGTATCAAAACTTAAGAAAAATATTAATTGTTTATAACCAAAAACTAAAATCGTTTTTCAAAGCAAATTGTAATTGATGTATAGAACTTAAGATAAATTAACACACCCAATTGAATTTTAAAACCGCTAATTAGACTTCAAAAACTGTTATGATCATTTTTTTTTATCCAAATTTTATAAACATTGTTAACCCTAAAATGAACTATGAATGATATAAATAAACATGCTATCAATAATATAAGCATTCCAACAGTTTTTCTACATAATATAGGGCTATATAAAACAAATGTAATCTATATAAAACAAATACAAAAAAATATAAAATTAGGTACTTCTATTTTAATAGATAGTGAAATATTATAATGCACTTTTACCTGATCAAATAAATTCAAATTAATTTTAAAAATAATACGAGTTAACTAAAATTTTCTACAGATTCTACTTCTGTTTTTTTTTTTATATATGTACATACTTCTATATGTATTTGAAAAAGCTTTCTAAGTTTTATAACATTATATATATTTTAGTACAATTAATTGGAGGATCAAAATTTCAAAAATATTAAAAACGTTATATTAACACTTTAATTTAACTTGAATTATAATATCAAAGTCCTATTAATTTCATAATATTTCTTTTGTTTGAATTAATAAAAATTTAATTCCATATTTTACTAAATTATCTTATTAATATTTATTATTAAATAACATATTGTAATAATAATTATAATATTTAAAAGGATTTTCTATGCAAAAGCTATGATTAAATTTTCAAGGACACAACCACATTAATTTATTTTTTGTTATTATTTTTTTGTTTTTTTCATTAATTTCTATTTATTATTTAAATAATTAATATTATTAAAAGATTATTTACTTTTATTTATTTTAATCGTTGTGATTAAAATTGTTTACAAAACAAAAAAAAAAAATAAAAACAAAAAAATTTATTAACCGTTCTTTAACGAAATGTTGAACGAAATACATATAGGTTATACGCGAATTAGTTTTTGCGGTGTTATAATATAGTTTCACGGTATTTTGCTTTTATCATACTTCGTATTTGAAAAAACAGTGTATTTTAATTGCGACTTTTTGATTGTATTTTTATAAATTTTTTGCCGTTTTTTTTTTTTACTTTATTTTGTTTTTCGTTTTTTTATTTATTTTTATTTTCGAAATATATTTTATTTTTGCGATGTTAACACAACAACCGACTAACTAGGAATGAAGTTAACTTTTGACTGACTGACTGGCTGTATTGAATGAATAGATATTTGTTTGGAATATCATCATAATAATATTGTGTAGCAAAAATGTACAAACAAGTGTAAAAAAATATAAAAGAACAGAAAAAAAAACAAAGAAAAACAAAATTATTAATAATATGCAAGTTTTTCCCATCCAGTGATTAAATATTATGTATAGATATATATATATGAAAATTGTGTGAAATAAAAAAAAAAAAAATAACAAAAAAATAAATGATTTTTTTGCTAAAATGAAAAACCAGAAGGAAAATTTCTATGATACGGTTTATACATTTTCAAAAAATAGTAGGTATTTAGATAGATATATATATATATATAGGCGATATATTTGTAATAAAATAAATATCATTACCATCAATATCAGTATTATCAGCGGTGGGTGGTTAAATGATCTTTATATTGTATATTGTAAATAAATGAGATTTTTGATTTTTTTTCTTTTTTGTTTTGGTTTTTTAAATAACAGTAGATAAATAACTAACTTTTCAACACTTTGGTAAAAAATATTTAAATTGAAAATTTATTTTGTTTGATCATTTTCATTTGTGTATGTGTATTGTGTACTACAGAAATCTATCAGTGTTATTAGTTTATCATATTATGGGCTTCTGCCTCTATTGAGATCTACATCAAATTGATTATTTTTATCTACTTTTTATGCCGATAATTTTGGATATATATATATATTTTTTTATGTTATTCGATTTATTTGAATTTTGAAAGTTATATTTTTCGGAAAAAAGACAAGTAAGATTTTTGTCTGCACATGTTTTTAATAATAGGGAACATTTCCAAATTATATTCCGTCCTCCATTGTGCTGAAGTAATCTTGAATAATTCTTCTTCGCTGAATTATGTTAGATATTTCATGCAATTCTTAATTATAATTTTTTTTGCTATTATGATCTACGTCTTTATTTGGTGGACAACATAAACCAATAGATTATAATTAATTTTTTTGCATTATTGTATGCAAAGGAAGAGAGTGTACCATAGTAGTTAATACTTTAAATACTTTAAGCTCTAAAGTAGTTTTGGGATTAAAAAAGTTGCGTGAAACACTGATTTGTGGTCCAAATACTTAAAAATAGTTTAAAAAATAGATTATATAAGGTTATAGTGCACAATACGTTTAGATATATTAATAGGACTGTTCACAATATATACAGATAATTACAGCTCTATGTCCATGTAATGTCACAACAATATACCACATGTAGGCTTACGACGATCGCATACAATAAAATTATGACCCTTATTTAAAGTACCACATCCATAGATTAAACATCTAAGTTAAGCTTAACATAACAGAGTGTATAGTAAAAAAGTTATATACATTTTATATACAATAAAAAATAAAATGTGTATAGTTTTACATAGTTTACAATTATAATTTTACATTTTTTAATAAATAAAATGAATATAAATTATTTTCTACAATTAAGTTTTATCAAGTGCGAATTTGATTTGGTTTTTATAACTCAGGTATTGGTTTCTATGAAATCTATATATATATATGAGTTTTAAAACATTTTAAATTCAAACTAGGAAGCTGTCTAGGAAGTCTAACACTACTATACCTACTGATGAGTTCCAAATGGTGTGGTGACCGAAACATACATTTAATTTCTCACCATAGGCATATAAAATGAACAATTTGAAGTTTTAGCGAAATATTTATTTTACAGTTAGGTAAATCTAATTTATATAATTCATAATTTATTTATCCCTATCTAATTTAATTAAAGACAATTCAATCAGCGTTATTTAACAATAAATTTTATTTGAAACATTATTATAAAAGTAGGTAAATTTAATTGTATAGGTATAGCAAACGTAATATACGTCGTATTAGTTAAAATAAGTTTTTAGCAAAAAAAAAAAATCAAAGGTTAAAAAAATTAATGCAAGAATTATGATTAAAAAATTATTATAATATGTATGTATATTATATATGACTATATACATACATGTTAATAAATATGATGATCATATCATTTAATCCAGAGCTTATTCATGATAAACCTTCAATACATATTACTTACAGTAGTGGGTTAATAAAGAAGTTTTGCTCTATTATAATTATTATTCTATAATAATCGTAGTTTGGTGTGTGGTGTTTGTTGGTTATCAATTTTAAAGGAAACAAATCAATATTTTTTAATCATTGATTTATTTTATAGATATACTATACTATATTACATTGTAACGAATTGTAATATATATATTTTTCTTTATTTTTTTATTTTTATTTTTAATTAACTATACAAGTGTAATTTATATCAAATCAAAGTAATCAAGTCGCTCTGATGATGAAAATTTATATTTTTTAAAGTAAAAAAAAGCTTTCAACTTTATTTAACGTTTCTTTTTCTTTAATTTATGTATCATCATAGAAACAGTGATTACTCGTATATCGCAAAAAAAAAATCATGAGAGTAGAAATTAAAAACTCCTTCAATTTTAATGAATTTTCAAAAAAGTGAGCCAATGTAACGTTTTTTAAGTTATTACACTGATATTTTGATAAATATTCAAAAAAAATTTACCAAGTACCTACACTATCTTATGGATTTCAAATTTAGAATTCTGAAACGAAATTATTTTTAAAAAAAATTGCGATATACGAGGTATATCGTGATGTATATACATATTTCAGATTTTTGTGTAAAAGGAAATAATTTTGATTAATCAAAAATGCTTATAGGAATATTCTGAAAACTATAGTTCCAATTTGGATTTCAGTTCAATAAAATAATTTTATTTTTAAGAGTTCATGTTAATTTAAATCAATATTTTTTTATTGATGGTGATAACAAATAATTGTTTTATTACAAATAGGCAATGATATTTAAAAATCTCCATCACCACCCCATGCTCCTTTAACGGAACCTTCTTCATTCCAATCTTCATTAGATACAGGCATTGCAGCAGCAACTTCATCAGCCCAATTGCTTGGTTCTTCTGGATCTGGTTCAACAACATCATCTAATTTTGGTGCTGGTAAAATTTTTTTAGCAATAACTTCTTCTTTTTCGGTGTCTTCAGGACCACGATAGAAGAATAATAATCAACCCTCCATTCAGTTTGATGTGGAATTGTGCCATGTAAACGTCAAACTTCACGAGCTAAGAACCATAATATAATGTTTATCCCCAATAATGGTGCTGCTCTGTTACATTGAGATAGGCCGCATTTGACGTAGAACGAAGAAGGAAGATATCATAGGCAACTCAAATAAGACATTTGTACTACCAATGGACAAAAGCTGCTCTAAGCTATGGACGAATATATAAGATATCTTCAGTTGTCCAGAGACTCATAAATGTGGTTCACCGTCATCTAAGAAGAAGAAAAATGGAAACCCCAGGTATAAAATATAGTTTTTTTCTTATAATACATCACTTATCTCTAAATTCTGTATATCTTGTTCATTAAAAAATATAAAAAACAAATATGTGTGTCTGGGTTGTGATTTGTGAATTCAAAAACCTTATTTTATCCACTGTACTGACGTTTACTAGTATTTTGTCTTTTTAAATTTACATACATTAAAAGCCAGTTAAAACCGAAAAATATTTGATAATTAATTTCAGTTATAACAAGAGACAAAAATGAATTTATTATGTTTATGAATTTATTTATTAATATGTTTTGCGAATTTTATTACAGAATCCCACCCGCTATATCTCTACATTCATTTCTCTGAAATGTAAATTTTATTTATTATATTGTAAAATAATTATATAATTTTTAAAATAATAAATTTTACATAATTATATTTATTTTTTTAATTCAATTTAATTTAAATTAATGCTTTAATTTTCTTACATGCTTTCTAAAGCCAGTTTTCGAACATGCGTACTACAATAACTATTAATACAGGCGCAGTAAAATAATGCTTAATCTGCACGACGCTGATGCAACACCGATAACTATGAACATTAGGGCCTGGTATTTAACTGCACAGATATTTTGACAGCAAGCAAATATGAACAAAACACCTATTTGTTGTTGCGCAGAGTGACCCCCATGAACACGCCTTCAAACATTAAACGTCATTGTAGTCGCACTATAGAACACACAAGTAGTACGCATAGTATGGCATCATTAGTCGAGTATTTTTATTTGAATTTTACTAAATATGCTTATCATACAGTTACGCGTATTTCGCTTACTACTTGCAGGCTTCTTCAGTGTTTTGCATCCGACTGTATTGTACTCAAATTTTACTATAATACTAAAGAGTAAATTTTATTTTAAAATTAAACTTTACTTTACTTACTTTCTGGGGGCTAGAGACCTTTAAGGTCCTAGTTCTGACGTAATATTGTCTTTCATCGACCGCTGTTACGAGCAGATTTTCTCTAATTGGAAAAATAGAGTTTTTTCATATCCGCCAATAGTTAATCTCCCCGACAAAGGTGTCCCTCGCCTCCGACCATACCTTCCATTAGGATTTGGATTCGAAGAAATTTTAAGCTGGATCAATTTCTTCCATTCACTCACTCTACATGGCCTAACCCGACTTGACTTATGTTTTAAGTTGAATTAAAAAATCTAATTGAAATTTTTCTCCAATATTTAGATTTTATAAAAAATCATTAGAAAATTAAAACCATATTATTAAAAAAAAATATTTTATTCATTTGGTAATTAAATATTTTATACTTTTATAATGAAATTAAAATAAAATAACTTCTTTATAAAAGATATAAAATTACTTTTATTTAAAATTAGAATTTATAGCAGATATAAAATAGTTTATTTGTGACTTCATTAATTTGAACAACAAGCCATAACCCTCGGCAAAATTGTTAAATTACAATTTTATGTATTTTAAAATATGGTATTACATCATAATTATAGAAATCGATATAATGAGTAATTTAACGCCATAAATTACTAAAAATATTGGTGTTAAATATTATACTTTAATTGCATTTAGTTTAATAAATTTGAAGAATTTTAATTAGATATACAAAAATATATAAAAAATGTGTGTATGTGTGTGTAATTATAATAATAATGTGGTAACATAACCATCTAGCTATATAGTTGAAGTATTATGTAATCTATTTTAATTCATTATGCTGAAGGTGATCTTTGTAGTTTGGTGAATAGCTTTACATTTCAAAAATTTCCCTCAGTCTCAGATTCAGATGTTCACTTAATGTGTTGATAGGTCTTTTAAGGTATTACGAGTAAGAAATTTCATTTTAAACAATTATTTATGAGACTGTGTAACTAAATTAATTCCAAGAGTCCTTCCAGGAGAATGGTACATGTACCTATAGCTCCAAATCAATAATAAAATATGTGCCGATGTATTTAGATCAATGTTTAAATTTAATGCTGCACTTGGCATACACTCCACAATTTATCAAGCTAAAATACCTAAAAGGTATTGGCATTATAATGCATTAAAAGGGGGCATAAAGGAATTAACTAGCATATATAGAATTTCAGACAGTCAGGCTTATAAAGTTTCTTCAATTTTTAAGTCAAAGCTTACTTCTAGCTGTTGCAAAAGCTTAATAAAGTTATTGGAAGAAAATTAAGGAAGGGATTAATAATCATAAATATGGAATTGCTTATGTTTGGAAACACATAAATTGGAATTTGTTTCCACATATTATGGTGATTCAGTTTATAAACGAACTTCTATAACTTGTCTTCTGTTATCTAGGGATAAACAGGTCGGATTCAAACTTTACTTGTTTTCAAAACACTTGTGTTCGAATTAGAATTCGTCGTCTGCATTCCTATGCATCCAACAGATCATTTTTACCGAAATTGACTTTTCAATGTATTTGGTGTACCATTTTCGGATATGCTCTATCCGAGTTTGCAGTCAAAATAAACGTATTTTTTGTAGTTTTCGAAATATTTTTTTCTGATTTATCCAAACAACCTATATTTTACTGCTTTTTAAGTCTTCAGGTAAGTGTGCCTGTTTATCAAAACCAGAGTTTTTGTACTAATAATTGATAAAAGTTTTAAAAGCATTTGCGTATGATTCAGTATTCCTAACTATCAAACAGACCATTTTTATTTCGACATGTCCAAACGTTCATATGTCCTTTACAGTAAATTTTGATATTTCTACTGACTTTTTTTAAATACATTATTTTAATATTTGAAAATATTAAAATTATAAAACCATTTATGTTAGATGTACGGATGAGCTTAGAATAGAACCCACAAGGCACAAGAATACCCGGTCGCCCAAAGATCACCTGGCGTAGGACCATAAAACAAGAGCTTGAAAAAGCAAACATAACGCGGGAACAAGCGAAAATAGCAGTTAGAAACCGAGTACGATGGAAATGTCAACTAGAAGCCCTATGCTCCCAAGAGGAGTAAGGAAAGTTAGATGTTAAAAAATTGCTCAAATTGTTATAAAATGCAAATTGTGTTTGATTATTTTTAAATTTTCTGTCGAATTCAGGTTATCTCCAAACCGATTTTCTCAACATTTTACTTTTGGTAGATTAGATATATAGGAATGCAGCTGACGAATTGTGTTTGATTTTGAAACACCCTTAAATCAGTTTCAATATTATTTTGAGTATATTTGTGGTTTATTTTATCAAAACTAATTTCGACTCGCTGTGTCGGTTATTAATTTTAACTTAATAAAGTATTAAAAAATAAATAAATAATAATTTGCGCAGGAGACCCTTCTTTTATTGTACGGTTTTATTGACCTGTCAAAAAAGTCAGAATTAACATTTTCCCTTTATTTTTACAATGTTGCAAAATTCTATTATAAATGTTAACATTGAAGATCTTTTCATGATCAACATGACTCTGTTGAAATTTTACAACCGTTTTTGTGCTAGACATGATCTATAGAAGATTATAACCTTGTTCCAGCTTTCTAAGTAGTCCGCATAAAAACTACTTTTTTTAATTTAAATAAAATATCAAGTATCGTTATATTTAACCCACCCTTGTCAGTTGAATAAACTGTATCATTTTATAGTAAAATAATTATCACATAAAAATACCAAATTAATATGAGTAAAGGTGCGTATTTCTAATATTTTGTGGTTTTAAAAAAAAAAAAATTAAATACAAAATAATTATTAAAAAAATTAAATTACACTTTTTTTTAACACAAAACAAAAAGACGTAACTTAAGAAATCCATTAAATACCTCAATATTTTTGTTTTTACAAAATATCTTTCAATAATTTAATTAATTTTTATTTATGAAAATATCAAATAATTCTATTAAGCAATAACATTATATAATATCTTTAAGATACACTCAATGATCTAATGCAAGTGTGTAGGCAGGTTCTTGTTTTTTTTTGCATATCTACGATCATTAGTAAAAATAAAAAAAAAAAAATAAAAAAAAATTAGATTTATAACTACCGCAATAAATCCTCTCCAGTTTTTTTTTTTTTTTAAATGATTTACCAACTCTAAGATTAAAGTGTAATATGCAAATAATGTAAAATTAAATTACTATAATCCATATGGGTTAGATTGAAGTTCAAACTACACTCAATTAAGTGGTGTTTTTTTTCTGTTTATTTTTTTGTTTTGTGTTTCTTTAATTACTTCATAAAAATATTAATCATTTAGTTATTTAGTATTAAGTTGATATAATATACAATATGTGTAAGAATTTATTATTATTATGCTATTATGCTCTTGGGGACAATATTGTTGCTGATATTAAAAAGATGGCATGAATCAATTTATTACAGGTTCTTAAGTGAAAAGTGATGTACAAAGGCATGAATATGTTTTTTTTTTTTAAATTTAGCTCTTAAAATGCAATGATGAATTACGTGTTTGTTCCATATTTACGTATATTATGTTACAGTAAAATTCCGAATGAAGGTAAAATACGTGCAGGCAACTTTGCAAAATTAGTTTTAACCAACTTTTTGTTTTGACTAGTAGTATTATTTTGATAAGACTAGATGCACTTTATTTGTAAGCATTAATGAAAAAAATATTTTGATTAAATGTTCAAAGAGTAGAATATTCAAAGCTTGTATAATGTCAACACTTGTGTATGACATCGAAATTTGGATTACAAAACAAATAAAATAAATCAAAAGCTTCAAGTATTAGCGAACAAGAACCATAACAACTGAATTAGCTAGCTATATACGACCTTGATGAGAGGAAATCAAGATCACTGCAGAAAACAGAGAACAGTGGAGGACACAAGTTGATGATGCCTTATGCTACCACGAGGAGTAACAGTGAAAAAAATATATAATTAGAAGGAAATTTTATTTGAATACAACATGAAAATACATTATTAAAAACAAATCCAATCATCACAAATAAAACATTTCTTTCCGAAATTAGAAATTTCAGTATATAACAAACAAAATAAATTTCTAATTTACTCAAATGATTTAACTCAACTCAACTAGACAATGCTAAAACAGAAAATACACATGAGAATAAAAAAAAAGTGATTTCATTAACAGATCTATTAATTCTATTAAATAGATTTGAATAGTTAGTAACATAAGGTGGAGCCTAATGTCAATATTTCTGTTATTTTTCTTTTGTTTATTTCATTATTGTTTCAAATCAATTTTGATTTCATTATTGTTTCAAACCATTTACTTTAAATATTGCATTAAATTTTTGAAATAGGAGTTAATTTTAAAAACGATTTGTTTTAGATGTCCTACACCTTCGTTGTTAATATAAATTCTGCACCTAACCAAAACGTTGTTCATTGCCGCCATTAATGTTCCCCACCGTACCATATATTACCTTACAGTCACACAATCTAATAAAATAATTAAATTTCTGAACACTGGTTAAATTTTTTTAATTTAAATTCATTACAAAAAATTAAAGAAAAAAAAAAAATTTATTTATTTATTGCCAATATTTATAATTACATATTAATTATTTTTAATTACAAAACAATAAATTTATAATTTTGCAAATAACCTAGTGAATGTTGTTATATAACAATGTTGTTAATGAACAACATTTCAAAACATTTTATTCCAAAATAAATGAAGCAAAACAAAATCATATACAGATACTAATTGTTTTTACTTCATTTGTTTTCAGCCCAAAATTTATTGACCGCAGTTAGCATAATTTTTGTTTTAACTAAAATTTCAGTCGATATTCAATTAAACTAAATTGTACTACAACAATTTTTAGTGAAATTCAATTTTGAAATTAATCAAATCCATTAGTTAAACAAATTTTTAAGATATTTCGGACGTTGCATGTAACATATATAATAATAAATGATAATGAAAACACTCTTTTTCGAATATAATATATTTAAGGAGAAAAGAGAATATTTATTAATGTATTAATATTCAAAAAATAAAAATAAATAAAAAAATAAAACATCATAACAATAAAATTAATAAAAATGTTGAAATTGTATATAATTTTAACGCCTGGCGCCTAATACTTTCGCTAAATGATTTTAGCATTTTAAAATTTAGATTTATTTAGAGAAAATTTATTAAATTTATTTAATTTATTAGAGATTTAATATAAATTGCTAGTTGATAGTTTCTTTGTGTTGCCCGTTTTACTGTTTCTAGTAGGTAATTATACATATACATTCTGTTCTTCATTTCGCATCTCAAATTTGCCCCTCCAAACTTTAATCATTTTATTTTTGTTAAAGATTACTTTATTATTTATTTATTTATTTATAACAGGTATTGATTTGCATACCAACTAGATTATGCAACATTGCAATGCAACTTAATTATGTTGCAAAAAAAGGTTTAACAGTTAAATTTCATTTCAGTTAAATGTGTTAACAGTTAAATGTGTACTTAAAATATTTAACCGTTAAATTTATTTTGATTTTTGTTTTTGACAAGAGTGAGAAAGGGTCTTGCTTTCCAGAAAAAAATTTATTTATATAAGGGGAAAATGGAAAATTTGATTTTAATATGATGCCACCAATTTTATATCCACTTCAACTTTATCAATTGGTCAGTTATATTTGTTATTAATAACAGTTCTATTCTGGCTTCAAACATATTTCAAGATCAACCAAAAAAATGTTTTTGGCTAAAAATATATTTTTTTTTCTCAGATAGAAGAAAAACATCAAAATAATCTTCAGCTTCTGTTCTATATGCCTGGAAAGAACTGGAAAGAACAAAGTGAAGGACTGTGCCGACTTTAACGCACTAAAAATTCCAATCCTTTTGTTAAAATCAAAACTAGTCTTTAATACAATCTTGACTGTTTTCTTCAGATATCTTTGATCAAACAAGATCCCGATTTCGTTCGTTTAAATCGTCTAATAGGATTTCGATTGTCAGTTAAACGTGAAACTTCGCCATTGACATGTTGAGAAGGACGACTTTTATGGCGTTTAACCAATTTTTTTATTTCGTCTTTTATAAAAGCGATTCTGCTATCTTTATGAATGTCAGCATTGCAAACAAATCGGTGGGCATTAAAAAATGTTTCGCAAATACTTTGTTTTGGAACATTTGGATAGTTTGAACATGTAAAGTAGTTTAGCACAATCCCATATTTGAATACCGTATGCCCAGACTGGCTTCAATATGTAATTGTAGATCAAAACTTTGTTATAATATGCTGAAAGCGTATAGATGTCCACCCAATTAGTTAATACAAATATTTGTATTTCAGATCTATAGTTCTAGATTATTTTTCTTGCGTTGTACCAAGATATTTTGCAGAATTGTGGTTTGGTTGCAAATTTAAAAAAAAAATTAGAATGGCATACCTATATACTTTACTTTTACAACAGTACTCAGTATGTAGCGATATGGGTTAATCATTACTCAATTTCAATGGTTCTAGTTTTCAATCAAATTCTAATCCAACCTTTTGGAAATTTTTTAACGATTATTGTTGCATCATAGAATTTGTATGAATATAAATATTTAATGTAAGAACATGCGTTCCATTAATCCCCTTATAAAAAAACTACAACAATATGAATATAATGGGTTTTTAGTTTTAGAAATACGGTAGTCACTAAGAAATAGGTTAAAATAGAGTTAGGTTTTTAGCTTAATTAATTTTTTTTCAAATTTACAAGGTTTAATAAAGGTTTTTCGGTAAAATTTTTCCTCAAATCATAAACGTCTATCATAATAGACTAAAAAATGACGGTTGTCGCATGTGACGATAAATACAACATTTTGGTATCACACTAGACCTTTTTTTTTAGAATAATTAGACCTAGGCAAAAATCTAGTAAGAAAATTTTGACATTACATGAGAAAATTATAGTATTTTCAAGCGTGTTCAATTATTAGGCGACAGTTAAAACTTTTAAATAATTTTGTGCTAGTTTTAAAAAATTTATTAAAAGTAAATAAAAATTAAAATATTAAAATTTTTGTTTATATTTATATTTGAAAATAATAAAACTTGAACCTTGAAAAAAAAAATTTGAAAAAAAAAAAAAAAAAAAAAATAATGTAGAGGTATGCATATTGTTAAATTTTTAATTTTGTTTCACTTTTTAAAGTTTTAATTTTATTAACTTGGTTTATCAAATTCAAAAATTTCAATCCAGAATGTAAAGAAATACCGAATAGAGAAACTAAAATTTAAAAATTTTTACTAATGCTGCCGGCTCAATTTTTTCATCGTATGCATCATGTCTGTTATGATACCAATTTCATATTTAAGTGACACGATTATTCCCATGTTAATTGCATCGCATAGTCTATTATGACAGGGGTTATAATATATTAGTCATAGAATAAGTAATACTCAATAAAATAAAATCAAAATGCCCCTATAGCTGTAAATACCTACTTTAGTGTCTGTATCTCTTAGTATTAAGTTAAACAGAAATGTAAAATTGAATATTACAAATAAACACTACTACTACTACTTCTAATACTATTACGTACTACTAGAATTTAGAGTAAATCATACTTTCAAAAAATGTTCGTTTTTAGTTCGTTTTTAAAATAGGTCGTAGGTGTGAGAAATTCCTACTCACTAAAAACACATAGTCACAAAAATATTCAAAAAATGTGATAAATTTCGTAGTAATGTAAGTACTACCAAATATAGTAAATAAGTAGGTAATAAGTAGTAATATACAAATAAGCACTATAATAAAAAAAAAATCAGTACCTACCTACATACATACACATACCGCTGCTTTTTAATCAGTTTTTAAGAAGGGAAGAAGCCGTTATTTTAAAATTAAATAAAAGTTTTATTAGTAAATTTCTTAGTTTTATTAAGTTTCTTATTTTTTGACGTAGCATCCGAATTTGCATGAAAAAGTACCCCTTCCCTTTTAACAATCTCGATTTCAGCCAATTTCGGCGATATTTGGTCTTAAAAAGCTTTTTTCCGGTCATTCCCAGAGGTTGAAAATATCACCAATCGATAGAGCACCCTCGATTTAGATAATATTTTTTTTAATTTTAAAATAACGACTCCTTCCCCTTTTAAAAAGCTGATACGCATGCTCTGGAACATCCGGTATACTCAAGAAGTATAAAAACAAAAATTTATTCACATCAAATTTAAAAACAAATTGTTCAAGTTCCTGACTTATAATACTTGAAACATTAAAATCATATTTATATAGTATGATGTATTTTGTATTGAAAATCCTTAATCCTTCCCTTTTTTGGACAAATTAATTTTCTATAAACAGAATGCATTTTCATATTATAATCTTATTATTTCATAGAATATCAAAAATCTTATTAGAATATGATTCAATCAATTTTAATTTATTCCCACTTCTTGGTCTAAATTTATTGAAACATTTTTTTTTCTTTTATTTTTTTACATACACCTACACACATGCATGACTATATACTTTAAATATAAAATTCTGCTTCTATTGTTTACAAAATTCAAAATAAAAACTTCATTTTAATTCCATATAAAAATTTTAAGAAAAACTAAAAATCGGAAACTGTAAATTAATGCTTAAAAGATTCTTTTTCTTTCATTTGCATAATAACGTTATGCAGTTAAGTTATCGCCTTGTTAGATATCTTATCTTTAAAATATTTATACAATAGAGACCTGATGCCAAAAATCAATTGTTGTTAAAGAGTTATTGGGTACATTAGCAGTAATGAATATTGAATCATCGATTTTAGATAAAAAAAAAATTTTAATATATTAAAAAATATTGTATGTAATGTAAAAAAGTATATTTGTATGTTTTAATATAAGCAATATTTTTTAAGAAAAAATACAACCATTAAAAATTCAACAGCAATTCTTGTATTGTTGAAAATTTTAAATCAGTAATTTTTTTTTTTGCTTTAATTTAATATGAAAATTAAAAAAAAAAATACAATATAAAGAGAATAACAGTTATTATTAAAATGCATTTTTATCTTTTTTTTTAATTATTCTTTGTGATAAGAACAATAGATTCCCGTTCTATTTCTTAGAACTTTTAATGTAAAACGGAATTGTTAACGGTGTACAATTTTTTAGAACGTTTTACTTCAACGATATTCAAATATTTACAATTTTATTATTTTATTATTTCATTAATATATCAGTTAAATAATATTACTTACTAAATACATATTTAAAAAAAAAAAGTTTTTCTTTCACAGTTTTTATTGGTATTCAATTAATTTTTCAATGCTATTAAAAAATATTTATTCGATACGGAAACTTTTAAAATAGATCGTTAGAAAAAATTTTATTTATAAAAATATGATCAGATAATTTTTCTATTTACTCTAAACAAATAAATTTAAAAATTAAATTAATTATAAATTAAAAACTGATTAGGTACTTTGATGAATTTTCATAATAAAAAAAAAAAACAATTAGTAAGATTAAAACTACAAGTAGGTAGAGTAGGTAATACAAAGATCCATTATTATAATGCATAATTTATATAATCTTTAATCTCTTACTTGAGCTACAAAGTTTACTGGCATGTACATCGAATCATTTTTTTTTCAATCAAATAAAGAACGAAAATATTCAGTTATATGTTGTATGAAAAATTGAAACTGTGACCGTTGTGACATAATGAAAAAAGGTAAATTTAAAAATTGAAATAAACTTTACATGTTATGGTAGTATTCTGGGGTGGAGATGTTACGATTATTGCAGAACGCAGTTCAAAATTATTGATTGATCGATTTTTGATTTAAGTTTATCTTTATATCACGTGGTAGATATCATAGTAGTAGTGGTAGTAGTTATATATATCATTATATCATGGCAAGGTAAAATTGTCATGGTTGCGGAAAATCGAGTAGTTGAAGTGGATACATAGAAGAATTACCGATCGGCGTATTGTTCAGGGATTGCAAAATAAAATAAGTGTATATGAGAAAAACTGGTTTAATGAAATTTTCGAAAAAAAAAAAATACTCCATCAACAAACATTTGACTTTAGAATTTTGTACTCTTCTAGACTTATGTATTTTCAATACTAGAAATTGAATTATGCACTATTTACATTAATAGTTTTTTTTATTTTATTTATTTATTTATTTTTAAAAATTTAGGAATTATAGAGAGGTACTACATTTAATTTTTAAATGTGAAAAAAGGCGAACAAAACAGAATTGGTGATATATAAATTGAACAAGGATTAAGAAATTTTTGTAAATTTTGACGTTTATAAAAAATCGACATTTTTCTTAAAATTATTCATTCTATAAAAAATTTAAAAAATAACGTATCCTGATTAACTATGCACAATTTAATGGTTTGATTGGGTGATTTTTAGTTTAGTTTTAACAAAGATCTTAATGCATAATATATACCGCCCGGGTGTTCCAAGCATGCGTATCAGCTTTTTAGGAGGGAAAGGAGTCGTTATTTTAACATTTTAAAAAATTGTTTAACTAAATCAAGGGTGCTCTGGTGATTGGTGATCTTTTGATTCGAAATGGGTTTTTTAAACCCGAAATTCGTCGTAATCAAGATTTTCAAATGGAAAGTGGTACTTTTTTATGCAGATTCGGGTTCTACGTCAAAAATAATATGTAAATAATATGTTTTTAAATTTTAAAATAACGGCTCCTTCCAATTTTTTCCAATACTATTTTCTTATTCATGAATATAGAAAATCCTCTCCACAAAATGTGTTTGGCATCTCATCATGTTAATTAGTGGAAACAACAGGCTCATTCATTATTGTTATAAGATTTTTTTTGGAAAAGACTGTTCAAATATTGTAAGTAATTGGCATTTGCAAATCAATGCATGTGACATGTTAATGGTTTATTTTTAAGGTGTTCAAGGGTCGAATTCAAAGTGTTTTAATATCCAAAAATATGAAATGTTTAAGTGAAATTGCCTGTTAGTATTTATAAAATTCTGAACCAGAATATTTTGATCTAGTTTTTTCACATTACTTTGAGAAGTTGTGGTAAAATATTTTCCAAATCGACGGCTAAAATGACGGCTAAAAAATCATTATGTACGGCTGATTGACAATTCTTTTGTCAGTAGTCAGTTCAGTATAATATAACAGAAAAGTCAAAAATTGTTGTCAACTCATTCAGAAATCAGAAAGCTAGTAGCATATTATATTAATTTTAAAGAAAATAAATTAAATAATTATAAAAATAAATAAATAGGAAATCAATAGAAATATTTGAAATAAATTCAAAATGGTAAGTAAACAAATTTTAATTTGTAAATTATTAAATTTTAAACCTTTTTTTAAAGGTTATGTATAATATTTTGCTTGGTCATTTATTTTTTTTAAATTATTTTTGTAGGCTCGTCGATATGATTCAAGAACAACAATTTTCTCCCCAGAAGGTAAAATTAAAATATTTAAAAATAATTAAAATAACTTTATTTGTATAAAATAATTTTAAGGCCGATTATATCAAGTTGAATATGCTATGGAAGCTATTTCTCATGCCGGTACATGCCTTGGAATTTTATCAAAAGATGGTATTTTATTAGCTGCTGAGAGGCGAAATACGAATAAGTTATTGGATGGAGCAATATTTTCCGAAAAAATTTATAAGTTAAATGAGTAAGTTTTTATAAGATTTGTGAACCATTTACATTTTAAAGTAACTAATTTTAATTTACATTTTTTAGAGACATGGTATGTTCAGTAGCTGGAATCACATCTGATGCAAACGTTCTAACAAATGAATTACGAGTGATAGCACAACGTTATCAGTATAATTACGGTGAAGCTATGCCATGCGAACAATTGGTTTCGCATCTTTGTGATATTAAACAAGCATATACACAATACGGAGGAAAACGTCCATTTGGTGTTTCTATTCTCTATATGGGTTGGGATAAACATTATGGTTATCAATTATATCAGTCAGATCCAAGTGGTAATTATGGGGGTTGGAAAGCAACTTGTATTGGTAATAATTCTGGTGCAGCTGTGTCAATGCTTAAACAAGAATTAAAAGAAGGTGAGGAAGTCACAATAAAAAAAGCCCAAGATTTGGCTATTAAAGTGTTAAGTAAAACTTTGGATATGACAAAATTAACCTCAGAGAAAATTGAAATGGCAACTTTAACTAGAGAGAATGATAAAACAATAATTAAAATTATGGAGAATAAAGAAGTTGATTCTTTAATTGAAAAGTATGAAAAATTAGAAGCTGAAGCAGAAGCAGCTAAAAAAGCTGCTGCTGCAGCTGCCGCAACTCCTTCATCTAAATAAATTAAGGTTTCAAATATTTGCTATTGATTTTTTTTTTTTTTTAATAAAAAAAATTTCTTTTAAAACTTGAATGTTTCATTTTAATTCATGCTTGGTTTTAAAATCTAAAAAACAAAAACCGTTCCACTTCGAATGACAAGATAATACAAACAAAAATAATTGTGAAAATACATCTAACGAAAAGTATAATTAATGGACATTTATGTATAAAGTTCATCAATTTACGAACTTGTAATTAAACTCATTACAATTCGTAAAAGTTTTTCACTTAGGCATTTGCATTTGTGATACAATTGTTGCTACCACACACCATTATTTATAATTGTATAAATAATGTTGCGTTCTTGAACACCATTTGCACTTTTGCAGTGATATGCTATGCATTTTTGAATGAATATATTTTGGGTGTATTTCAAAAATGACAATTAATTTTTAAGATTAAAATTTATGTGGCAACTTTTCTTCATAAATTTACTCAATTCTGCAATACCGTTACTTCAGTTTGTCAAAATTTTTGAGTTGAAGGACACTACAGAAATTTAAAAACAAAATTTTGACTGCTAAAATTTATTTGATCAATGCAAATTTTTCTTTCGCTTGTCATTGCGGCAAAACAGGGATATCTATGCATACCTTTATTGTAAACTTAAGAATTGAAATACTTGTATAGATCTGAATTATTTTATTAGGTTTCCTTATTTTCAAATTGGTTCAACTTAATTAATAAATTTCCAAAGTATGTATACCAATATTTTCTAAAAATGCAAGACTTGCAGCTCTACTTTTTTTTTTTTGATTAAATAGCTTTTACATTGAAACAATTATTCGGCATTCAAATTCCAAGTTATATTTATGAACATGATTCTTAACAGTATTAAAAACATGTTTTTAGCTTATGAAAACATACAATAAACAAAAAACAAATAGTTAATAATAGAATTCGGAAGAAAAATAAAATTTAAAAAATTTCCATATCGTTTCTTCTTAACTTTTTTTATTTTTAACATGAATAAGAAGATCGTATATGATTTTATATAATTTTATAAAACTAAAATATTTGTTTTCAGCTTAGGCTGTGAATGTTGAAAGGAATTTTGGAACAACATCCTTTAATTTAGCATCACTAGCTTCACTGATTTGGTTATCTTTAGCGATTTGTTCTAATAGAGCTTTTTCATTAGTCTTAACATGTTGTAAAAATTCTTTTTCAAATTTGGTGATTTTTTGTGGATCCATTTTATCTAAATAACCGCGTACACCACAATAAATAACAACGACCTAGAATAATATAACATTATAATTTAGTATGTGAATAAAATTAATTTTTAACAATTAAAAACTTACTTGATCTTCAATAGACATTGGTACGTATTGACCTTGTTTCAACAATTCGGTTAAACGAACACCACGATTCAACAATTGTTGTGTTGAGGCATCCAAATCGGAACCGAATTGAGCGAAGGCAGCTACTTCACGATATTGAGCCAATTCCAATTTCATTGAACCGGCAACTTGTTTCATGGCTTTAGTTTGAGCAGCTGAACCTACACGTGATACAGACAAACCTACGTTAATAGCTGGACGAATACCTTTGTAGAACAATTCAGTTTCCAAGAAAATTTGTCCATCGGTAATAGAAATGACATTGGTTGGAATGTAAGCAGATACATCACCAGCTTGTGTTTCAATAACAGGTAAGGCAGTTAATGAACCACCACCCATGGCTGGAGACATTTTAGCAGCACGTTCCAATAAACGTGAATGCAAATAGAAGACATCACCTGGGTAGGCTTCACGACCTGGTGGACGACGCAACAACAATGACATTTGACGGTAAGCAACAGCTTGTTTTGATAAATCGTCATAAATGATCAAAGCGTGTTTTCCATTATCACGGAAATATTCACCCATAGCACAACCAGAATATGGAGCCAAATATTGCAATGGTGCGGCATCAGAAGCTGTGGCTGAAACCATAATAGTGTAGTCCATAGCACCAGCATCAGCTAAACGTTTTACGATTTGGGCTACGGTGGAACGTTTTTGACCAATAGCAACGTAAATACAATACAATTTTTTAGATTCATCTTGACCATCATTGAAACGTTTTTGATTAATAATGGTATCAATGGCAAGAGCGGTTTTACTTTAAAAATAATATATGGAATTGATCAGTTAAAAATATAATAACTTTTTTTTATTAATATTATTTCTTACCCAGTCTGCCTGTCACCAATGATCAATTCACGTTGACCACGACCAATTGGTACTAATGAATCTACGGCTTTAATACCAGTTTGCATAGGTTCGCGTACGGAAATACGTGGAATAATACCAGGTGCCTTAATACCAACACGGTAACGTTGTTTTGTATTAATAGCTCCTTTACCGTCAATAGCATTACCTAAAGCATCAACAACACGACCAAGAATTTCATCACCAACGGGTACATCAACAATAGCACCAGTACGTTTTACAATATCACCTTCTTTAATCAATTTATCGTTACCAAAGACGACAACACCAACATTATCGGGTTCCAAATTCAATGCCATACCCTTTTATTAAAAAAAATTAATTAAACTTCCATTCAAGCACAACCATCTAAGAGTGTTTGTTACCTTTAATCCAGAAGAGAATTCCACCATCTCATCGGCTTGGATATTTTTCAAACCATATACACGAGCAATACCATCACCAATGCTCAATACGCGACCAGTTTCGTCAAGATCGGCTTTTGGGGCCGAACCCATAATTCTTTCTTCCAAAATAGCAGTAATTTCTGCGCTACGTTTTTGTGATGAAACATGGAGTTTACGTACAGCTAGAGAAGCGGCTGGGTAAGCTGTTTTTGTAACAACCTAAAATTAAAGAAAACATTTTTTAATTTTTGTGCCAATAGAAACTATGATGTAACAGCTGTTCTCATTAATTGTAATACATTTTTTATTGCTTGTAATATATTCAGGGTTAGATATATTTTTAAAATTTTTTTCAATCACTTTATCTGAATATACATATATTTTAATTTTATTATTTATATATTATGTTAAATGCAGTTCATATTTGAATCAAATATAACCTACAAATTATGAAGTCCTATGTGAGAAAATTATGTAACATTTCAGTTCATCTTCGGTTTAAAAATTATGTACTTGAATAAAATCAATACATATTTTCCAAATTCATTCAAATTATATCTTTTCTTTAATTCTTTGCCGAGTACATGATATTGAAAAATTGTTACATAACACATTGCTTTGATAAAAATAAAGTTTTAATTGCGTAACGTTTGTGATTCTAATTTTTTTACATAGACATTTTACAGTTTTTAAGAACTTTAAAAGATCACTCTGTTACACAAATTTTGACTGGTTTTTTGAATTATATTACAACTTAATTAAATTTTTCAGGATTATGTTATCCAAAATGGCCGATAAATCCGGTAGAAAAATTACTATTTTATATTTATTTAAATAATAATTTCATACCTGTGATGCAGCTCTTGGTAGTGTACGAGCCACAGAAGTAGCTAAACGTGCTGATAAGTAAGACATTTTTCTAATAACTTTCTTAAATTTAAAATATTTTCTATTCCACCTTCTTCTCTAGCGTATGACTTTTTTTAAGTGCCAACTTTTTTGATGTGTCCGCAAATATCCGAATTCGCAAATCCAAACATAAAAAATTTCAGATTTTCGAAATATTGACATTTCTTTCTTCGAAGTTGGTTACACTGAATTTAATTAGTTCGACTTTATCCATTTCATTCCATCCATACCTCATCATTAGCATAATCACACCCTACCCATGAATGTAATTTCTTACTTTTTTATCAACAAATTTAAATTTGAAATAAAGATATTTTTGAGTCACGAGAGAGAGGATTTTTAATAAATATTTTTAATTATTGTTCTGCAATCATCCAAAGAAAATATTATAGTTTTATACATAATAATAACATAATAATAATCACTAAAAATCTTCAAATAATCTAGCAATATTTTTTTTTAAATTGTTCAAAATGAACATTCAAATTCTGTTTTTTCTTTTACATCATTTGCGCCATCTAGTTTTTGATAGATAAGTTTTATTCTCAATCTCCAAAAATTTTCGTTTTGTTGAGTACTAATTCTTTTTATTGCGAACTATAAAGCGAAAGAAATATGTATGAGTTTTGATATTTGTTTTCTTTTCACTGAATGTAGGCGAATATACTATACTACGACTACACATAGAGGAATAATTACATCTTCAAGACTCAAATGGACGGAAAGTGTAGTCGAGAATTGTGAATTTTTTTTTAGAACAATCTTCTGCAACTTGAAACAAATAAATTTTTTAATAGAAGTTTCATCACTAAAAAAATATTTGGATGAGTGTCTAAAGTAAACAGGGATTGAAACGGTAGTGATTTATTTTAATAGGGAGTAGGAGCAATTAACGTAAGTATAGAAAATAAAATAACATGTCGGTTTTAAACAACTCACATACTTCTTCATGCCTAAATTGTTTAATTTGATTTAAATAAAAGTAGGAAAGACAAAGTAGAAGAAGAACTTTATTTTTCACCTACTTTATTTTCAATCACCCATGTTTGTAAAAAGGATAAAATATTTCTATGTACTTTCTTATGAAGTTTACTGCGATAAATTGCAAAATGAATATGTAGTTTTCAATTTGATTTGTTTCTACTTACTCTTATTTAAAATACAAAAATTATGGTAATTCATAATTCATGAGGATGAACCTTTAAAATGTTTATTGTAAACTATTTTCTTTATGTTGTTCACTCTGTTTTAAAGTGTCATTTTTTATGTGTCTCTTTCTTTTCAACTTTTTCAAAAAGAATATATTTTCTTTTTCTATCTTATAAGGAATTACTGCCCAAGATATATTTTAAATTTAAAAAAATCAGTTGAACAGTAATAAGCAGAGCAAGCTGGGCGCAAATGAAAAGGTTGTAATATATATTGAAAAATAAAAAATTATAAAAAATTGAAAACCTGATAAAAAGCGCAATAAAAAATAGTTTATATTAATAAGAAAAGAAAATAAAAAATAAAAATGTCTACAGGAATAAGAAAATTAATTAATGATGAGGTAAGCAGTAAAAAAATTATACTTATGCATGCATACATATAAAGTTTTTCTTTATATTTAATTTTGTTATGTCTATGATCATGTTTTAAATTTATAAATTTTATAGAATGTGATTGACAAGGGATATAAACAGCAAACAGCTAAAACATTTAAAGCTCCAATATTAGATAAATTACAAAAGAGACATGCTTTAGGAGAGCTTGGCAATAAAGTGTTGGTTCCAAACTCAGGAAGCTTACTAAATAAAATTAAAGAAGCAACATCACAAGAGAGGTTTGTACTTCAAGTTTTTGAATAAAATTTATAAAATTTAACAATTTAACATTTTAATAGTTTTAAAAATGCCAAACCTAAAGTTGATACATACTGGAAAAATAACGACGGTCGAAAACTTATTCGAACTGAATCATTAAGGTCGGTTAAAAATACAGTTAGTGCAACAGAATCTGATGTAGCGGTACCTCAAAATAAAATTACTTTACGAAGTGTATCTAATGCTAAAGTGAATCCAACTGTTATTTCAAAACCTTTAGTACGTGAGCCCAAACCTATTTTAAAAGGTGTGTATATAATTCAATATGTATTAAAAATAAAGTACGTAATAAATTTGGTTTGACTACGAGTGTAAAAAAATTTTATGAACATACCTATGTATGTACTGAATTAGTGCAATTAAAAAAAAAAGTCATGATATATACATACGTAACTATATTAAATATTTTAAAAATTAATTAAAAAAATATTTTAAAGAAATTGAATATGGTATATACAAACTTATTACTATACAATACAAAGCTTTAAAATATAACATTCGTTAAATTATTAATTTAAAAATATTCAAAGTACAACATTGATGCCTATAATTTTTTTTTATATAGCTAATAAACAAATTACAAAAAAAAAAGAAGACAATGGAGCTCAGAAAACTACGACAATACAAAAAAATGATGTTCATATATTGCGTCGCGAAGAAAGTAATTTATCAAGAAAATCTTTAACAAAGTTACGAGCAGCTTTATCTAAAGATGGAGCGAAAAAAGATATTATTGCAACAAAAACTGAAAACGGAATAGAAATACGTAAAAAGATTACTAAAGTTCAAGGGAAAAACTCTGAAAGTAATAAAATCAAAGCTGTAGAAAAAGTCAAAGTTAAAGAAAAAATTTTACCCGAACCATCTAATGTCATTATTAAAACTAAAATTGAAGATGTTGATACAAGTGATAGTGAAAATATTTTTGCTGTATCAGAATATGTAAATGATATTTACAAATATTTAAATGAATTGGAAGATGTTTTTAAGATTGAAGAAAATTTTATGAAACATCAAACGGAAGTAACACCACGAATGAGAACTGTTTTATTGGATTGGATAAATGAAGTTTCTCATCAATTTCGTTTAATTTCAGAAACCTATCAAATTACAGTTGGAATTATTGATAGATATTTACAGGTTAAATTATATACATAATAAATTTAAAAATATTTTTGTATAACATCGTTATTTTTATTTTAGATTGTTACGAATACAACAAGAGGTCATTTGCAATTGGTTGGTGTTACTGCTTTATTTATAGCAACAAAATATGAAGAATTATATTCATCAGATATTGGTGATTTCATTTATATGACTGATAATAGCTATACAAAACAAGAAATTATAGATATGGAAAAAAAAATTATGAGAGCATTAGATTTTCAATTATCTCGTCCAATCCCTTTACAATTTTTAAGACGTTACTCCAAAGTAATTAAAGCTGAGCAATTAGAACATTTATTGGCAAAATATATAATAGAATTAGTTTCTATTGAATATACATTAGTACATTATAAACCATCCGAGGTGAATTAAATTATTACAATATTTATTTATAAATTATTACATAATTTTTTAAATTTTTCATTAGATTGCCGCATCAGCTTTATATTTATCAATTCATTTATTAAATATAAAAAAAAATGCAAAAGATAAAATTTGGAATAAAACAATTCAATATTATTCTGGTTATAGCTCATCATATTTGGAACCAATTATTAAAAAAATTGCCTATATATTAAAAAATGCGCCACATGCCAAAAATAAATCAATTTATTTAAAATATAAACATGAAAAATTCAGTAAAATTGCAACAAGACCAGAATTATATGGTAAAGACATAGATAGCATAATTGTTTCGAGCGGGTAAATTAAATTAACATGTAAAAAAAAAAATAATTAAAAGAAAGACAAAAAAATAATTACAAAAATATATTGGTTATAAAATGAATTTAAGGTTTAACTTAAAAAAAAAAAATAGAATTATTTTGGTTTTAGTATTGACTTAAGTGGCATAAAAGCATGTCATTTTAACATTTTGAATTCATGTTTATTTATAAAATTTTGTTTTATTATTTTCGTAAATTATTACGGATAAAACACAGTAAAATAATTGTGCTAGTTAAAATTATGATATGTAGTAAAAATTTACCAAAAATATATTTTCTATTTTTGTATACATAAAAATATTTATATTTGAAATAAATATCAATTTCGCTTGTATCAACTACTAATCATTATTTTATGTGTAATATTAAAATTAAAAATAAATTATATACAAAATTTAAACAAATTCAATTGAATATTTTTATATATGCAGGTTTTTGTTTCAAAAAATAAATTAATATTTTATGGTACATTTTAGAATTACAAGCTTTTTCATTAATTTACTATCTACATATAAATAGTTTTAATTTTTTCAAAATGTAATTTTTATCTTATTAAATAATTGTTGTATTGAATATATTTTTTTTATTTACGTTTACTTGTACTGTAGTATTTGCTTTAGCTATCGGTTGATAGCTGATGTTCTTCAAAAATCTCCAAAAATGATTTGAGTGCCATATTGTAAAACAGCCGCAAATTTTCACAAAGTCTTATGTGTTCCGTATTGTATAGATTTTACCCTGTGACATGTTCGGAATTGTATAAAAAGCGCTTTTAAAAAAGGAAATTGGAATCAATTTTTTTTTAATAAATTCAATGCAATGCATATTCCTTGTTTTGCAGTCAATCTGCATATTCTGAATTTATTAACAAACTTGTCAGATTTTCTGAATGCGGTTCATAAATGCAGACTCGAAATCTACTGGGCGTCAACTTGGCAGAATAAATTTTTAGTATGCATACATTTTTTTGAAGTAGTTTTCTTTGTTTTGAGTATTTTAGTTTTTGTTTTGTTATTTAAAAAAAAATGTTATTTTCAAAATGTCAGTATTAATGAACAGAAACTTTGCAGAATTGTCAAGCAAAGGTAAAATATAGGTAGAATTTGTATTCATTATTGCAAAGTACGCCAACTGGTGGCAAACTTGTTGTCATTTTGCAGCATACACACCCATTTATCTCAATTTAATTTTTTAATTTTTAAATTTAAGCTTACTTTTTGGTTGACAAAATATGTTTAATAAATTGTTCGGAAACATCAATTCATAAAAGTTATGAAGACAAATTGCTTTGTAATGTATGCTTAACTTATTGCATCCGATTTAGCTTTTTTTTATCCCTTTAATCGCTTTCCCTTTTTGTGGAAGAAATCCTTTATTAAATTAGGCGTTCAACAAGGGTGGCATTATGTAACTTTGTTTTAAACATTTTGTCAATTCATTTTGAAACGCTCGAAAAAAAAGTGAAACACTACATAATTCCATTTTTGATTTGTTTCGTTAAAATTTCAACAAATACTGCTACAAAATAATATTGAAAAAAATAATTTAAAAAAATTGAACTAAAAGAAATTGCAACTAGATATCAGTAAATGAAGCTAATAATAATAAACATTTTTTTTTTGTTCTGAAGATGTTTTCTTCTTGAAAGAAAATCATTATAAATTTACTTAATTTTTCATTTTATTGGAATTTTTTATTTCTGTGCGTTTCTAAAATAAATATTCCAATAAAAATCATGTATTAATTTATTATTTTTTTTAAAATTTACCTAAAAGCGTCAACTTTTTCAATCGCCAAAATTTGGTCGTATCAAATGTAAAAAAAGTAGCGTTTCAACCTTACGCAATACCAAAATATGTCGTACCAATTTTGAAAAGATTGAAACAAAATAAAAATGGTCGAAACAAAATTATGCAATGCCACTTTTTGAAAATAGTCGAAACAAAACGACGTTTCAAATTACACAATGCCACCCCAGGGGTTTTAAAAAAAATAATAAATTAATACATGATTTATACAGCTCACGGAGTTCGGCATTATATCTTCTCCTCTAGACCCCTTCGCCGTTTTTAGGGCCGCCATGAAATTGAGGAAGAACTTTCTAAGGTTACGGCTTTCTAACGGTTTTCAAAGAAATAGTTGCACCAATTTTAACTAGTTTACTACTTTCCTCTGACTCTACAGTAACTACCTTAATGGAAAATGGGTTTATAGTTTGACGCCATTTTTACTGATATAAGGGAAGCGTTTGATAGAATCGCTCATCTCTTATTTAGCTTGTGTTTTACCTTTCTTCTCGAAAGTACTCAATGCTCTTCAGAATCGTTTTTTCAGCTCAATACTCTGCTTCATCTGGTGTTGCTCAATGTAGCCATTTGCGTTCACCTAGCTTTATAGTTCCTACAATTAATGCTCCTAATGTTATTTATTTTTCTAAATTTCTCAGTTTTTCAAACGGCTTCCAGCTTTATAATGCTATATCCTGCTTATCCAGATTGGCTGAATTAACAGAACGATATAAACCCTTTTTCTTTTTTGGTTCCTTATAACGGTCTTGAATTGAACACTTCCAAATTCCTAGTCATTTAATTTTCCAAGGGGCGTTCAGATCGATCAGTTTGTTACAAAACTACCAATTAAATAGCTTTTTAATTACGAGAGTAAATTCCATTACAGATCTCAAAGTCACACTTGACTTTAAACTTAATTTCAAGCTACACTCACTATCAGCTATGATAGTGAGTAAATCTAATTCTTTTTGAAATTATATCAAAAGTTGGTGCAAAAAATTCTCTGAACCTCCTACTTCACAAAGCACTTTTATGTTACCTAATGGGAGACCTACCCTTGAATATACCAGTCAAGTATGGTGCCAGTCAAGTATCCACAGAGACTTCCATCTTGCTCCCACCGTTTACAGCTTATTATTTGATGTTAACATTAATAAATAAAACAAAATGTCAAATTTTGATCGTCGAACAAATGTGGACATCTCTTTTATCCACCTTGAGTAAAACGTTTTAAAATTTACTAATTTTACGTTTTATATCTACTTTTCCAACACAATGTTTGTTTTTTATTTTCTAACGGCATCCGGTTCTACTAACCCCACAGAAGGATGTTAAATATTGCAATTGAACGTAAGCTTGCTCTAAGCAATAAATCTAACAGTATAAAACAAATTGTTGCTCAACATGATGTTTTTTCCATTATATCTACATTATTCAAGGTATTACAGACTGAAAAATAATTTTAGTATCCTAGGTCATAAATTGTAAGAACACTTTACATAATATGTACATATACATAATAGCAGGCTAAATCCTAAATGAATACCGATAGCAAGCAGTGGCGGCTCGATCTAAGGAACAAGCTGTGCACTGCCCGCCCAGTAATATCGACTAGAATATAGTTTAAAATTTTACGTGCAGAAGCTTAATATATAAGAAAACTTCCGTGCCATCATTTCACATCATTTCAGATCACTTCTATATTATTTTGGTAGAACATTACGAGTATATAAAATTGTTTAAATTTTTCAAGTTTTCAACGAAATGAAATATTTTTTTCTTAAATGCATTTCAGCTAGTCCATCCAAAATTTTACACAACGATCCGTTACGGATAGTGAAGATATCGTAACCTTAAGACATACAAAACCTTAACGAAGAGTACGGATTAACATGTTAAGTCTAGTTTGCACACATAGCTTTAATTTGCTACAAAAATATCACAGAAACAAACAATTTAATATGTGGAAACCAATTGGTATTCAGAAAGGGGCATTTATGTGAAACAGTAATAAATTGGGTGATAAATGAGTGGGAAAGAGGTGGTATCGACGATGTCTACATTATTTTCTACAGCGTGCATTTGAAAATATTGGTAGAAATATTGAAGTAGATGGAGTGGAACAGAAGTGGTGGTGCTCAGGAAAGCAAGAAAGAGAAAGAGCTGTGTGTCTTCTCCTACGATAGATGTAAACATTTGAGTACCACAAGGATCAGTGATGGGAGTTCTTTTATTTTGTTATTTACATAAATTCTACCATTAGATATGTAAGTAACCCTTTTTGGCAGATTATGTTTTTGTTTGTTGTATACCTATATAAAAGGTAAAAATATTGAAGAATGTAGAGTAAAAATTAGTGTGGATCTAGAGTATTTATTTAAATTGTTTACGAATAAACTTAAACTGAATGCAATGCAAATAAAACAAAAAGTATGATGATTAATAGGGGAAGACAAAACTGTAATATTAAATTTGAATAATCAGGAGAGGAGATTGAATGCGTAACAGAAATTAAATATTTGGGAGTGTACATTGATAATAATTTGCATGTGAATTTGATTTTTTACATGTATTACAGACAAGGTGTTATATATAATTGTGCAGTTACGATGTGCAACACATTAATATTGCCATAAATATGATTACTGCTCATCTATGCTTTTTCTGTGTAATGCCGATAAGCTGCAAAGGATTCAGATTATGCAGAATAGAGTAATAATGAGAACTATATTAAAATATTATAGGTACACACATACAGGAAATGTTACCGCAATTAAATTGGATAGCATAGATTAAAGTTCAATCATAAAGTACTTTATGGTTCAATGCACTAATTTTCATGTTTTGAACAAAATATGAAATATATCACGTCACGAGTACATCTAAGAAGAAATTTGGGATAGTTATTTATGCGTACAATATGTAGTATAGAATAATAAAGGCGCAAAACAACCTATATTATAGAGGATTTAAAAAAATGATTAAAAGAATTAATTATAAATAGTTTAATGTGAACGTTTAAATTTTATTTGTTAATTTTAATTTATGTTCATATATATGTAGTTTTTTTTTTTTTTTACTAATAAGTGATTATAGTAAAATAAAACTAAAATATTCACCATTCGAATTTAGAATAAATTCGTTATAGTCTGGTAATCTATTCAATGAATATTTCTGAACTTCCATCAAACCAATGTGTGTATATATACATATAATAATGTATATTATGTATAATCAAAAAAGCATGTGAAAATAATTTCATATTTTTAATATACATACATACATTTAAATGTAAAGCGCAAGTGGCATTTATGTCAGATAAAATATCCTTACAAAATTTTTCAATTTTATTTAGCTAAGCTTTTTTGTTTTTGCCATCATATGGAATTAATTTACAATTTTTCTTTACATTTACAAAACTATCAAAAATTTGAGCAAATTTTCGAAATTTATTTGTATTTCATTCCATGTATGTATGTATGTAAATACAATGTATTTCTAATAAGGATTCTGCGTTCGAATATATATAATTTTCTGTAGTGGTCCATTTCTATTATTAAACAAAAACAAAATAAACTTAAAAAAGCTTTAATTGAGAAAAAAAAAAAATTCAAAAGGAGAAAATATGACAACAATTTTCCCTCTAATCTTAAATAATCATAGAAAAGAAAAATTCTATAGGTACTATAATGAAAATTGTCTGTAATTTGAAAAGTTTACTTTGTTTTTTTTTTGTTGTTTTGTGTCTCTAGTTGGAGTTTGATGATTCGGATGCTAAGAACACGTCGCGGATGATTTTTTTTTGATTTGAAATACAAAAATAAAAAAAAACTTATTTTTTTTCAAGACTTATTAAAGAAACAATTTAATTGAATAAAAGTAGTGAAAGAAAATTAATTAAATTAAAAAACAAAAAAATGATAAAGACGAGATATTTTAATTAGTAATCTAATACTGCCATATTTGTGCCATGCCGGTAATAATATTTGTTTGTAACAAATATTTTATTTGGTATTAATTTGTTCATTAGATAAAAAGAAAAAAAAAACACAGAAATCTAAAAATAATAAAATATAAAGAAAAAAAAATATTGAATTTGATTATCATAAAAGAGAAAAAAAAACTAAATATAATGCAAAACAAATTTAAATTAAATTAAAAGATTTTCAAAATAGTTTCAAAATTTAATATTAAAAAAAAAAAAGTAAACCAAATATTTAAAAATAAAAATTAATATTATATATATATATATATATAGATAAATATGATAGTTAAATATATACTTATATATATAATATATAATCATATTTTAAAAATATAGATATAATTTATGTAAAATGTGAAGTAAATAAGATAATTGAAAAAAAACGAAAAAAAAAAAATTAGTATGCATTTTTAATAATAAATTATTAAAAATATTTAAAAAAAAAAATTCAATCTATGGAAATAAGCCGGTTGACAACGTAACGTATTCATTTATATTAATACATACTAATATAGTTCTCTAGAGCTTTGATTTGATGCATGGGTATAATATGAAGGTACTAAGGATATACTTATTATTATATATATATACTATTAAGAGTTTGTTCATATAAATTTATATGTACATATATATATGTGTGAATAAAAATTAGAAAATAACAAAAACAAAAATAAAAAAGTTCGTGTTACTGTTAATAGAATTAAAATGTGTCTCTAGTAATAATTCAATTATTTTGAAAAATTAATTAGTAATAAAATCATTAAAAATAATAAAAAAAAAAATTAGTTGTATTAAATTAATGGTTTTAATTTTGATTTTTAAAGAAAAATTTTATTTCCTGCTGTTAAGGAGAACAATATAATTTACTTACTTAATTATGTTAAATAAAATTATTACATATTATCTGGATACATACTTAAGTATAATTTTACTTAAATGATTACCATTTAGTTACTGATAGGGGTATACATCGATCGTTGAAATTGGTCCAGTTCGTACAATCTAGATATTAAACTCTCATTTCACCTAATGCTATTTCGTATAATTTTTTATTTCGCAAATATCAATTAACAAAATTATGATTTCAAAAATAATAATATGTTTATCAAATAGGATACTTCACAACTAATACTTTTTACAACATCCAACTTTACAAATAAAGTAATTATTATATATAAGATTAATTTCATTTTTGGAAATCAAATATTCTCCAAAATATTACACATTTTTTATTCGAATTGTCTCATTATGCTAAACGAGCGATTCCAAAATTACCCAATTATGCTAAATAGAAAATTTCAAAATGTTTATTTTGTCAAAAGTCACAAGCACTGATGAAGGAAGTAAATTGCTTCAGAAATATCGATATTTGCACTATGAAAATAAGTGATTAGTGATAGATTAATAAATTAAATATATCAAAGTAAAAATAAAATCTGATTATCAAAAATAATTAAAACATATTAGGTAAAATTGTATTTTTCAATTAAGAATTCGGATAACTATACCCAAACTGATATCGCTATAGTATATATGTACCTATATGATATACAATTTGTATGCGATGTTATATCTGTGTGATTTACTGCCACTTAATCTGATTTAACTTAATGGAATGTTAAAATATGAACTTGCGGATGTCTATAGGTATTATAATTTTAACTGCCACTTAATTTGTAATACTGGTTACTTGTCCACTTAACTTAACTTAAAATAATAACGAGTAATAATATAACTTTAGTCTTAAATAGTTTTAGTTATATTTGCGTTAGTTTACATAAAATTGTTAAGAACAGTAAAATCTAGTATTATTATAGAAATCTGAACGTCTGTCTATCATCTGTTAATTAATCTGTAATATATGTATACTTTTTTTTCATTCAAATTCAACATTTTTTCAAACAAATTGTTCGACAAAATGTTGAATTTGAATGGAAAAGTGTATGTTACAGTCTCTGATATAACTTAGGTGTTTTGAATTGAAAATAAGAAAATTTAGGATTTTAATAAAATAATAAAAATTTGAAATTACATACATTATGTTTACTTTAATTTAAATTTAAAATTAATATTTAAAATTATAATTAAAATTATCATTATAATTATTTTGTAATTTTTAATTATTTTTTAAGTTTGGACAATTTCGCTAAATTTAAATTAAGAGTTCTTAAACGTATGATGTATAATATCACAACGTATTTGCGTATATGTGAAACCGGAATCAAATTATTGACTTGAATTTGTACATAAGCCATGAATGTATACTAAAAATAAAAATAATAATTAAAAAATTAAAAATATTTATATTGAGTTAGTGTCTATGAACACAAAATTAGTGTCTATGAGTATTTTTTAAACGAAATCGTGTGATTTGTAAATTTTTTAATTCAATTGTATAAACGTTTTAAATCATATTTCAATTATTGAAAAAATGTAACCTATAAGTTTTTAATATTTTTTAACTAATATTTTCAAAGAATGTAACGCATGTAACAAGAAGGCTGAATTTATTTTTGTTTTTATTTCTTTAGTGAAAAGATCTTCTCATTTATTCAATTATTTTTTTCTTTAACATTATTTTCATATATTGGTAATTAAAAAAATAATACATACTTGAATAATGTTACTGTTGCAGTTCGAAATACATTTAAATTCTTACTATGTAATTAAATTAGATTTATGATATTAAATTTATATGATTTGGAAATTTTGAAGAGATAGTAAAGTAAATAAAATATTTTACTTTACCGAACAAAAACACTTTCTAACTGAACTTAAGATTAATTATTTTTTGATTTTAGTTTTTATTTTTTTAATCTCCTTAATGAATAAATACAATCTATCACATTTCACTGGTATCTAAATCTAATATGGAAAAAAAAATCTGTTTTTAAGACTTCGAAATTAGTTAGGAACTCCTTATTAATTTATTTAAATTTTTTTATCCTAAAATGAAGAATTATTATGAATTATGCCCATATCTGGGCACTTTATTGGGAGTGCAAAACGAGTGCTTTATTTGGTATAAAAAATAATAAATGTTGAAATATGAAAAAAATATATTTAGTCAAGAGATAAAAACTGGCCCTTATTGCTATATTCAGTTTTCTGTCGACAGACAACTGATAAATTTTATCAGTTGACCTTTTATTTGGCATTGTAATTTGAAGTGATACTGTCAAAATTTTGTTCTATTGTATAAATACTGAGAAAATTGACGTTTTTTTGGACAGTTAACATTTTAAATTTGTAGATTGTTTTAAAGTTTTTTTAGAAAAGAAATAATTTTTTAAAGTTTTATTAATAGAATACAATAATAATAATAAATTTTAAAATTTTTAAGTTTTATTAATAGAATACAAATATGTCGAAATTTTTTTTTTTATAATAATTTGTCTATTCTCCATAATAATTCAACTAATCGATTTAATTAAATTTTTTTTATTGTAAGTTTTCGTCATTTTAATAAAGCACATAAAATAAGAAATATTTACAATTTCAATAAAAACTATTGTTCAATTTAAATTAAAAAAAAACAAACAATATTTAAGTAAAATAAAATTTTCTTTAACACAATATGTTTTGTTACGGTAAAATTTACAATTAAAAAATTGCTTTAAAAACTGGCTTGCACTGACATTCACAATACCAATTTTTGTCGTCAGAATTCACAATTTATCAGTATAGTTTGCTGACAACTGATAATCACAATACCGATTATCTGCTAATCTAAAAACAAACAATGTATCTTCAAAATGTAGTCACGAGTGTATCATGCATAAGTATACCGGGAGTATACCAGAGCATGCGTATCAGCTTTTTAAATTGTTATTTTAAAATTTAAAAAAAAGTTTATTAACTAAATCGAGGGCTCTCTATCGATTGGTGGTATTTTCAACTTCCGCAAAAGACCGAAAATCGGTTTTTTAAGACCAAAAATCGCCGAAACTGGCCGAAATCGAGATTTTCAAATGGGAAGGGATACTTTTTAATGCATATTCAGATTCTACGACTATTCAAAAAATAATAAAATTATGTTAAATGATTTTTTTTTGATTTCTCAGTATTTTTCTTTAAAAATAATAACAATAAAACAAAAACGTTCAATATTTTCCTTTGGTAAACTAAAATTAATGATAATAATTTTTATAAAAATGATAATTTTTCATGTTATCATATTTTTTCTCTAAGCTTTGGGTTCCTACAAAGTTTAAACAAAAAAAAAAAAACAAAAAAAAAAAATGTACTTTACAAAAGTTACTAATTTTTTGACATAGAATCCGAATTTGCATAAAAAAGTACCCCTTCCCATTTGAAAATCTCGATTTCGGCCAATTTCGGCGATTTTTAGTCTGAAAAAACCGATTTCCCTTCCTTCCCGGAAGTTGAAAATATCACCAATCGATAGAGCACCCTTGATTTAGTTGATAAAATTTTTATTTAATTTTAAAATAACAGCTTCCTGCCCTTTCAAAAAGCTGATACGCATGGTCTTTAACACCCGGTATAATGTATGGCTTTTCACATAAACTTTTGGTTTAATTAATGATAATATTTAATTTAATTTATTTATAAGTAGTGAAAACTAAGACCCCTTTTTCTCACGGATGTGGGCCATCATGATAATACGAAATTTATTTTAAACGGGGTTCTCGATTTTCAAAGTACATAAACATTATTTTAACCGAATTATGTGTCATTTAAAATTAGAATTGCTTTAGAAGCTTCAATTCAAATTTGCAAAGCTATAATAATGGGTATGGACAAAACTATATATTTAATTTATTTAAATATAAACTCGTAAACCTAATATTCATCGCAATAAATCATTATTTTAGCCAACCGATATTAGTGGTATAGTGGTTATGTCATCCTGATTTGTAATTAAAAGGTTCCCAATTCAAATCATAAAGCTTTGATATCGTATAAATTAGTTTTCTTTGAAATTCATTGGAAATACAATTTGGTTATAACTCAACAAAATCGAACTATACTATTCTGAAGACGAATTAGTTCTTAACAATAAATGTAGTTTTTCTCTAATGTATTTTGAGTTTTAACCGTAACATACAAATTTATTACAAAAACAAAATATCTTTTAATATTAAAATAATAATAAAGAGTATGAATATTTGTATTTGTATATATATACATATTATGTACATAATACAGGTATACATAAATGATTATAAACTTTACGCTCAAATTAATTAAGAAAATTATTTGTAAAAAAAAAAATGTATTTATGATATTTTTTTTTTCTTAAAGGAAATGTTATAAGAAAATTTTCTCATAAGTATTGAAAAACAAAACAAAAAAAAAACAAAAATTGCCCAGCTGCTACTAATATTGTACTGTTGCTATTTTGCTGTTACTGCTGATGATATTTCAATTCAACTACTACTACTGCTGCTGCTGCTGTTGACTATATGGCAATTTTTCTATACTACAATACAGTTTTCTAATATTATTTCTCTGATATGAAAATTGAAATAAAAAGCTTTTTTCTCATTTTCTTTTAATGTCCTTTTTTTAGTTTTTTTTTTTTTTATTTATGATTTTTTATCGCTGCTGCTGCTGTGTGAATAAAAACGAGAAAAATACTTTTTTATATCGAAAGTTTCGTATTTCTTCAGTTTAACTTCATACGTCGTCGTGTTTTAAATGTTGGGAGCTGACTTTGTAGTTCTATAATCGTTTTTGTTATTTTTTTTTTTTGTTTTTATTATTTTGTTGATGAAAAAATATAAACCAATATATCTGCTCTATTGAATGTGTGTACATATATAATTTAATATATATATATATATATATTCTTATTTAAAAAATAGAAATAATCTGTAAAATTATTAGTGAACCAACTTAAAATTGATTTAAAGTTAAATTGTCAGGTTAAAATCCTTAAAGATTATCCTAAATTGTGTACTAAAGTTGATGAAAGAGAATAGAAATTTTCAAGTAATAAAAGTTAATATTCTTTTAAAGTAAAGAAAAAAAAAAGAAGAAAAATATAAGAAGTGAAATAAAAAAAAAAGAAGCTATTTATCATTGTAGTGGTAAATCAAAATATATATTAGTGAATATATGTATAATATGAATTCATAATACAGTTAATAAATGAAAAAAGGAGTGTTTAAAGAATATTTTCTATGTAAAAAGGTATTTTAATTATTTATTTAGCGAAAAATAAAAAAATAAACTATTAAATTTTAAAATAATTAAAAATTTGACAATAGAAAAAAAAACATTAAGAACATTTTTTTCTGTTATCATTGCACGTATACAAACGTATACATTTTTAATAACTTTAAGATTTTTTTTTATAACTGTATATATATATGGCAGTATGTATGGTATATCAATCGCAGGATGCAAATTAAAATTCTCTTTGCTCTCTCAATAAAACTAAATTGAAAACAATAAAATTTTTTTTTAAAAATATATCTATACGTATATATATAATGTGAATATATCTATAATATATATATAATTTATATGTTATTCGAAAATTCCCAACATACTTATATTGTTAAATATATTTATTTTGTATAACTTTTAAACTTAAATCTTTACTGTACGTATCTCATATAAATATTATTTCATAGTGAATCTATTCACATCCTTACATACATCCTTAACATTCATATCTTTTGTACAATATAGTTACAGTGTGTAGTGTATATAAATAATAATATTGTGAGTTATTGCATGAACTATAATACTATGTAAATGACTTTAAAGGAATCTCAAATATAAATAAAGAATTTTAAATATTTTTAAATAAATATAAAAAATTGAAATCAATTGAAAAAAATTGTGAAATTAAAAATTCCCCTATGTACTTAAATGTTATAATCAGAAAATTATAATACATAAATGTATGTCATTGAAAGTAAATCGAAAGATTGGAATTTTCAATTATAATTAATTAAGAGCAGCTAATAAGACTGCAATAATTTAAGAATGTTTTATTTGATATCAACTGAAGAAAATTAAATTTTTAGTATAGCAGATCGTGATTTAATTCTTATGGATAGAAATCTATTTTTATTGTGTTACTGATAAAGTAAATACATATATACATATGTAGATGCTTTTGAATTATAACCCTCCAATACTACTTTACTATTAAATTGATATTTCTATTATGCAAAAATAAAATTTTTTAAATTTATCTAAACAAAGCTGTATATAAATTTATTAATCAGATTTTCGTGATTTGGATCCTTCAAACATTTGAGACTTCTATTGATATTATTTTGTAAATGATTATACAATATTTAGTTATATTTAAAGATTTCAAATTAAAAAGAATAAATATTTATACTTTATACTTAGATAAAATTACATAATTTTGATATAACCAATTCTACGATGCAAGTAAAAGCAATTTGTGTTTAATCAAAGACTACCTATATACAAATAATATGTTATATAGTCTTTGGTTTAAATGTATTTATCACTTACATTATATTTTTATGTAAATATTTATAATGTTAATTAAAATTTAAATTAATAATTTAAATAAAAGAATTAACTATTAGGGTTACCGGCTTACATATTAAATATATACTTTAACGATATACAGTTTGGTGGCACAATTCAATAATATCCTTTTTGATTTGATTTTAGTTAAATAAAAAAAAAAATTAACTTTTACGGATGTTGTGTATGAATATTGTCAAATATATTATTTATTTTGTTTATAGACATTAACAAGAAATTAGTATAACAGATTATATAATGACAAAAATTTTGTTTATGAATTCGGATTCCATTGATTGCAAACATTTTTTTGAGAAAACTGATGAGAAAGTAAATTTTTCTATAAATAAAACGTAATCGATCACTGTTTGTTACATTGTTGTTGTTGTTTGATATATTTTAGTTTATTTATTAAGAGTGATGTAATAAATAGGAGGGTATATGATTATAAGTGTAAGAGTTTTTAATTATTTTGAGGGAAAAAAATACATAAATAGATAAATATGTATCCATATAGTTGTTAGTTTTGTCAAACAATTCCCTGAATTTGATGGCAATATAACAAAATAAAATTTTTTTTCTAACCCTGTTTTTTTCAAATCCTGTCATTATTGGAAGTACATTAGTAAAGGGTAATTAAATAAATAAAATTTCTAAAACTAAAAACAAAAAAGCCGTGTAGCTATATTGTAAATCAGATTCCAAACATGGTTATATTAAGGCAAATTTAGTTTTCCCCATTTATTTGAAAATTTTATAAAATCACAAAATTTATAAAAAAATGTAAGTAAAGTGAAATATATTAAGTACTATTTTGTTATATTTAAATAATGTCTCGAGAGAGGGTAGGCTCAAGCGATATCAATATACCCTCTCCCCTATAATTTATGCTTAAAGATTCTAAACACAATTTTTTTTTTAAACTTTATTTTACCAATTGTACAATCTTATAATTACTTAGCCTAGATAAAGTTAACAAAAATAGATATTGTGCTATTATTATTAACATGTAAAGAAAATGTTAATTTTTATGTTAATTTATGTTATATATTTATTATTATTATTGTTATTAATTAGTTTTAATTTACTTGAGTTCTTGTATAAATCTATTAGAAAAAACCTGGGGAGTAAAAACCAATATATTCTCGTATTATTTAAGATAAAACTTAACCTAACTAAACCTGACTAAAACTACTTAAACAAGTTAAGCCTAGTTAAACATACATACATTTACATACATACAAGATACAAAAACATTTTCTAAACACAAAGAAGAGTAAAAATTCAGTTTGCTGTGAGATTTTCAAGATTGCAGCAATTTAGGCGTACAATACAAGTTTTTATGTTAATAAAATTATAGTAAAAATTATATTTGAAGTAGAAATTAATTAATTCATTTTTTACTTGATAATTTAAATTTATAAAATTATTAATTTATTAATTTCTTACACTTTTGAACATTTATAGTTTTTGTTTTGCCAAATGATAATTTAAATTGGCTTTTGTAACTCACATATTTCGTTTTCTGATTTTATTAATAGGGTTTTTTGTTTTTATGTAAGCGCGATCTCTGAAGATCTATTGTACTTCCCTGTTTATTATTTTAGAATTGTAGATCTATTTCCTTGATGAATGCTATACATATTAATTTCTATGAAAGCCATTATAGGAGTTTTGAAACTTTTCAAATACAAACTAGCAGCTATATAGGTAGTTTAACATAACTATATGTACTGATGAGTTCCAGTATAGTATTGGTGAACGAAAAACTTCTTTAATTAGGATTTTTTTTTTAATTATAAGTGTTATATAACTTCAAATAACTATATTTTCAAGATAGTACTGTGTTTTTTTTTTTTTTAAATTTTTGACCGTAGTTTTTACATTTTTTTCTTTTACAATTAATACGTCCTCAAATATCGACTTTTACGTACTATAGCATAGACACACGATAAAATTTTATTTTGAATTTTTGTTTTGGTGTATCAAGAAATTTAAATTATTATAAAACATAATAAAATTGAAAAATATTTTATAATATCTGAACATACCATTAGGGGGGATTTGAAAGTAGCATTTTCTAGTAGTCATTAGTTCATTAGTAGTCAGATGACATTATATTTAAACATGCTATTTTTTTTTGGTTCTGGTCAACTTATTAATAATTAGTAAAAGTATATATTATAGATATTCTATGCGAAAAATGTTGGAATATGATAAAGCTAAATTAAGAAAGCTAAAATGTATGGGTATTTAAATTCAAATGTAAGTATTAATCGTAGAGAAAGCATATTATCGACACGAATAATTGGATCTAATTTACAGTAAAACAGTCGTCAAAATGAGTCCATTTTAGTCTCGTTATATATATTTTATTGTTAGTTTCAATTTTGCACTTAGCTGACTGCTAAACTTCATCATAAAATCGTATTAAAAATTGAAAAAACCGTAAAAATTAATAAAAATAATAAAATTTCAAAATGTATTCCTTTTGCATTTTGGCACGTATTAAATTTTGAACTTTGTTTTAATATTTTTAAATTCAATTTAAAGAATTTAAGATGAAAGTATTTTCTTCCATATTAATCAAAAGTAAATAAAAAAAATATAATTGTAGCAATGTTATAAAAAAAAAATGTACCTAAGGGTATATAGTTACTTGTATTTAAAAATTTATTAAAAAAAACGAAGTTTTTTCTTATGCTCAAGGAAACTTTGAAGTTTACTTTATAATTTGTTTTTTTATTTAAACTTCATAAAATATTTTTACATTTTAAATTAATAATTAAACTATTGCAAACATAAATAGAGTCTGATAATATTTGTATCGTAAAAGAAAAGTCCTATGGCTTATTTCAGAAATATTTTTTGAATAGATAATAAGGTCTTATTTATTATTCTTCAAATTAGATTAAAGAAATCAAAATTTACTTGAATGTAAAAAAAATCTGATATATAAAATGATTCACTTTTAGAATATAAACGATTACAAAAAACAAAATTACAATCGACCGAAAATTAATATCTTTTTTTATACGTATACTGTTATCCTTGAATCATAGGACTTTGCTTGTATAGCCATTTTAATTCCGAAACTGTACTTCAATTTCTTAAAATCACTTTGTTTTTATGAAAATTGGTGATTAGAGTTTTAACGATGCTCCGATTGAATCAGCGCTAAGTGGTGCAGTAGGTAGAACGTCCCAGGTTCGATTTCCGAATTAAAATTGAATTAAATTTAAATATATTATATAGTTATTGATTAATAGAATTACACATTCATTAAAATAATGTAAATGTAAGATTGTACGGTAAATACAAATTTTTCAAACAAATCAGCAAGATTCTGAAGAACTCAAATTCACAATAGTATTTCATAGTTTTTGTGTGTTTTTCAACCTGGTTCAGTACCCTTTATCATTGGGATAAAGATAAAAAATAGTTGAGAGTTTTTATTTTGATTATCATTAAAAATAAAGTGGAACTATACTATTATGTGGGCGAAATTACTTTACCATAACTGTAGTTTCCCACATTTGAAATGAGTATAGATATAAGTATCATAAAAATTCTATAAAGAAAAAACTATTCTAAACTATTGTATGTAATAATTGGCATACACCAAATGTCTGAAAAGGGGGGTTTAGGGTGATCATCCCATATGATTTAGAATTGTATAAAAATAATAAAAAAAAATCGTAGTTGAATATCACTTATTTTCTCAGCTTCTATCGAATATTTTTTGTTTTCATGCATTGAAGATCTTTTAATAAGAAAATTCTACCTTAAAAATTTATAATTAATAAAACAAGCTTATATGAATGATGATTAAAAATAGCTTGTACATAATTAAAATGATCAAGTTTTCTTTGTTTCTCTGTCACATCACAAATGTACATGTACAGATTGAAGAGTATGCTAGTACAAATCTTTGGGATAAATCATTTTTTTAATTTTATTTTCTTTCTATTAACTGGTCTCCGATGAACAAAGTTGCAAATTATTGATTCATCCCTATATAGTATGTTATTTATAAAATTTATTTGTTCTTTGAAGGAGTTTAAAGATTAGACTTATTTGTTAGAAGATACAAATATATTATTACAAATGAAAAATATAAATTAATACAACTAGTGAACATCAAGTATAAAACTTATAATAGAACCATGAATATCAGATAAAATATAAATATTTAAAGATCAAAACCGTGATGAACAATAAATTTGTATTAGACTATACTTTATCATACATTTTTTCTATTGCAGATTGCTATAGGCATAATGTTATGTTCGATTTAAGGCAAAAATTCCTCTGGTTACAACAAAGATATCGATCTTCACAAATTTTGATTGTTTATTTTTGGTTGTTGGGCAATAATGATTGTATACTTTATAATATTTTTGATTGTATGCCCACACTATTGACTAATGGGAAATTTGCGAAATAGCTTTTTTGTCTAATGATTTTTGAAAAAAAAATATTTTTACATTTTGTCTTTTGATGCATAACATACCGTTGTCCATTAAATTATAATAGTAAATTTTTTTTTCAAAATATAATTTAAATACGGCTCGTTTATTAACGAAAAGCTAATAATGAGCAGAATTTGTCTCTGTATCAAATCTCAAATATCAAATAGCAAATAAATGCCTATATTCCTGAATATCTGAATGAATAAATTCAAATTTTCAATTATTGTTTTATTTATTAATTTATTTCATTTCAAGTACGCATAAGTACATATAATAATAGTAACTAGTCCTTGTGTCGAGTTGCAGTAGATAAAGTTAAAATTGCTGTCACGATAATCAACGTTCTGAATGGATAAGAACAGAAAAACAGGAAGAATAGTATATCTACATTGATTTGTTATATAGCAAAAATTTGAACTATCCTCCTATACTATAGAAAATATAAACTATCCATAGTATGATGTTACAAGTACACTAACAAGGTACCATAATGTCATATGAATATTTTTTTTTTCTTTATTATTTCAAACGAGTAAAATACAAATTTTATTATAATTATAATCTTATTCAATTATTTATAACATAAAGTTCAATTTTATTATTAAATCTATTATTAAATCTAATAGTAACATGATCTTAAGTATAGAGAATATTTATATTTGATTTAATGAAAAGATAAAAGAAAGTAGTTTAGATTAAGATTAATATTATATACTAATTAATTTAAAATGTAAAAATATATGTTTAAGACCTAGTTACGTGTTATAACGATCACATGAATATACAATAATAATATAGAATTAATGTAAAATGTATGCAAAAGTGCATTTTAATTAAGTTCATACTTTTTAATATAATTCAATGAATACTTAATATTTTTTCAATATGATTTAGTAATACATAGTTGTATACTATTACAATTTTAATTTATATAATATTAGTACAGTTAATTTACAATTAGTTAGTACAATTAATTTACATAATATAAGTAGTATTAGTTTTGTATAATTATTATTAGTATATTAAGTAATAGATTAATTGAAATTGAGAATTACTTTTTGACATGCTATCAAAGACCAAAAATGTAATTAAATTTAATATAATTATATATTTTTATATATTTACTTAATACGTGACATTGATGAAGTACTGCAATAATTCCACAGTTTTGCACAATTTTTGTTAAGTTTTTTGTTATTTTAATTTATTATAATTTTTATTCATTCCGTTACACAGATATTATCGACTTATATTAATTTTGAGCTTAGATTAATAATAATCTTATCAACTACAATTTAAATTTTTTTTTTTTAATTTTAACTAAGAGTATAAATTATAACTTAAGTATAAATTAAAAAAGTGAACGACAAACGTAAAACTAGACATGAACATTCTGCTTTTGATCAATAATTAACTAGCCATCGAATTAACCACTATTAGCGTTGAATTTTGTTGTTTGCCTATTTGTAATTTAATCAGGTATAGGTAGACTTTTGGATTTTAAATGTAAATCATTTTTAGAACCTTGTTTTGGGAATTTGTAATTTTTGTTTTGTCGCAAGTGGTGTAATCTTACCCTCCCATACTGTGCATCTCTATAAGAAGTATATACTTTGAAGTATTGATTTAAATAATAATGAAAAATAAAAAAAAAACGTTTATTTTAAGTTTAACAAAATTTTACATACGTGCATATTCGACGGTTTAGATTTAAAATATTTCTTCGTTATTTTAAATTAAAAAATTAAAGAAAATAAATTTATTAAAAAGAAAGTTCATTCCACTGTGCAATTCGTACTACAATCGACTACTATTTTATTTTTAATTAAAAATAAAATTACCTTTTAATTTAAAAGAAAAAAATACCTATTATGATAAATTCAATGATGTAAAAACAATTAACTTTTGGAGAAAACAATTTGCTTTTTCTCTTATTTCTTATTTTTTTTTCATTTTGTTTTTTAGAAATACTAAAATAAAAATCATAAATTTTAAGTAAATCACTATTATATGTAAATTTGTCTATTGAAATATTTCTACACATTATTGAATTTTTTTGTCCATTCCATTATCCATAAAATTAATCTATTTTCCAGGACATAAAGTTAAAAAAAAAAAAAAAAACAAAATATTCGAATTTTATATGTATATATAATGTATAAAATATGTGCATACAGTACTAGTGTATACAATTATTTTTAATTTCATTTAAAAAAAAAAGGATTTCAAAGCTTTCAATATTCTATTATATATACATACATACATGTATGTACATACATTTATTCCATCTTTTTATATTCGATGAAATTTCATTGTTCTCTGTGACAAAAGAAAACTTTACTACACACATTAAAATATTGTTATGTTGCACTTACTGCAGCAAAAATTCTCAAATATCATGAAAATATATACAACAAAATAAAACAAAAAAATTTGAAATAACGTATTGAGTGAATTATAAAAAAAAAAAAAAAAACAATAAAACCAAATAAGAAAAAAAATAAAGAATAAATTCTAAAAATTCAATAACATTTCTACTTTACTAATTACCAAAATTGATGGGTTTTTAATTGATATTTTGAGCTCTGATGATAGAATCAAAATGTTGAAATTTTATTTCTTTCATTTGAAATTGTTTGCTATTAGAATTTTTATTAATTTTAGTGAAAACAAAAAAATTGTAAAATAAAAAAAAAATTTAATATCATGTAACATGAAAATGTAACTAGAAATTATTGTGATTTGTTTGAACCATAATAGTGTGCATTGATTGGCATGACACAAAAAAAGGGGGCAAAAACGAAAATGTCTTTTGGTTTGTTATTTTCCAAAAAAAAAAAAAAAATAAAAATTGCACATCTACAAATTTTGTTTATATCTAATTAATATTAGCATTTTTAAAATTTCTTTTTACACATTAGAAATTCTATTTTGTTATCAGAAGTGGTCATTAAAATCAGCAAAATAGAAAGTAATATTTTATTAATTGTCTTATAGAAGACATTAGCTTCTTTCACTTATTCAAGTGTATATCGGTTTTTTATTTCGTTCAATTTAGACAGTATAAAACAGATTAAAAATGAAATTCGACATTGCATCGAAAATTGAAATGATGATACCATAGTAAATCGAGTACGATGGAAATGTCAAGTGGAAGCCCTGTGCTCCCAAGAAGAGTAAGGACAAAAAAAAAACAACTTCGTTCAATACTGTAATTTGATATGTAAATTGATTGCTATTATATTATAATCTTTCGATATACCTTACAACTTTGTACTTATTACTATATTTATACTTTGTAATGTTTATTTGAATTATCTTAAGCCATGATAGTTTAGTAATGATTATAACGAAATTTCTAAATTATGAGGGGTATTCACGAATACATGTAGATTGAAGATGTAGTCTTGTACTAGGTCTAGAAGTAAATATTGCCATTGTAAAATTCTTATATGAAAAAATATTCTACAAGACTCAAACCATTGCATATAAAATACCATTTTAGTATTGTACTTTTTAAGTTTGACATTATTGAAAAGTCAATACGTATATTTGGAAAATCGCTAAGATAAGGACATAGGTAATTTTTGAAATAAAAAATTTAAATTGAAACAAAATTGATATTCTAACAATTATAAATTAAATGCATAGGTAAACAAGCCGCTGTCACAATTCTACAGTATAACATTGAAAGTACAAGGGTGCGCTCACGAAATTTTTGTACAAATAATTGTAGATCTACACATACTGCATTTCTATATACTTAATTGTGAATAACCTTAATATACTATTTTTTGTTATTCAATTTAACAAAATTATCAGATAGAAATTACACTAATGGAAATGTGCAGTTCAACCTGAGTGACGCAGTAGGTCAAACAATTGAAAGATCTCAAGTTTGATACCCCTTGAAAGGTAAATGTTTTATAGGTTTTTGACCTTATTGAATTCTCTGGGATAAAATAAATGATAATGAAAAAAGGGTTTGAAGCCTGGGTACATAATAATATGTTGGTAAACTGATATATATAAATGAATAAATAAATTATATAATGAAGATGAATAAATAATTCTCTTGTGCTAATATTTAAGATATTTCCCTCCAAAATATTTTTTCTTTAAACCCAAAATCTACAGTAATTTTGTATCAAGGAATCCGTTCCTAATTATTTTTAGTAATTTTTTCGTTCATCATAACACTACTAAAACTCATCAGTAGGTATTTATAGTGTTAGACTACATATACAATTCCTGATTTTCATTTTGATTGATTTTATAACTTATTAAAAGATGCCATTAATACATATCTGTGAGTTATAAAAATCGAACAAAATTTCATCGTAAAATTTATGTAATTATAAATTTTTGAAGTGTTAAATATTAAAATTTCCGTATCATTTTACTTTTAATAAAAAGTTCGATTTTTTAATTAATATTCAATCTTGATACATAGATATTTGGTATCACCATTGTATGTATGAATATTATTATTTGGGTGGTGTGCAAAAAAAAAGTATAGACGCAGCTAAATCAAGTTTGATATATTTTGTAATACTAGTATCAATGTCAATGATATTCTATATTATTTATTATTTTTTATTGAATATAATTTAAATTAAAGCCAGGACGATCTGCTGAAAGACATTCAATATTTCTTAATAATATAGAAAATTCTTTATGCAATATTGTTGTGCGAGAGAATTTAAACGGACTGAATTTTATATTGACATAATATCGAATGAGTGTTAAATTTATTAATTTCTCATTTAGAAATTCAATTCACGAATTTGACATGTTTTGGCATTTAATGTTGATGGTGGCAGTGGCATACATTATATGGTATAGTAATATTTATTTTTTGTGTCTAAAACCTAATTGTTGTTGTCTCTAAGCTTGTTGTAATCGATTCATGAAATTTTCAGAATTTTCTGATACAACTAAATAAATGAATACATAGAATTGAAAAAATTAAGCGAGTAAAGAATTATTGTGTCTATATATTTCTTTTATTTTAGAATAACTTAGTAAGGACTTACGTGCATATTTTAAAATTTGCTACTATCTTACGCGAAATTTTTACCAATCAATTTTATAACCCTTTTCTACTCATTTAACAATAATCATCATAATCATCTTGTCATTCAAAGGATAGACGATGAACTATGCAGCTGTAAAGTATCTGTAAATGATGTGTTGTAGTCCAAAGCGATTGCTTTGACTTCGGTTCAAGATTTTCTAATCGATTCGTATTCTTGTACGATAGTTCTTTTGCAAGCGTTGTGCGGCTACAATCAAAAGTAATTTTCTGCATGTTTTCTGCAATTTTCTGCGTGGATTTTCAGTGTGTGGCTTTCCGTCTCTTCTATTTCCGTCTCTTCATTTGTTTATTGCCAGTTACGATATCTAGTTTAGTATTTGATATAATATACTGCTAAAATATTTTTAATATTCACCGTAAACATCAATTTGTAAATATTTGTATTTCTATTTAATATATTTACACTTGCTTTACACGTTTCACAGCTGTATAAAACTGAATTAGGACATTCATGACATTGGACTTGACTATATGTATCTTAAGGTAAGTTGAAACTCGACCTCGTCACAATTTTGATTTCACTTCCAAGGTTTGTCTAGTCCTTGAGATCATCTGTACGACATGGTTTGATTTTGCTTTTTTATCATTATATCCGAGTATAATTGATATTTTTGTGCGATTTGTGACGGTAGATCTAATTTTAGAATACAACTAAGTGGTGGATGACTACTATGAAGAGGTAAGTAGAGCACTTGGCAATAGTTGCAATACTGTGATAAAGTTTTTTCTTTTATCTAATCAGTACCGCCCCTGGTTATACCATTCAACAATATTGCAGTTATAACATTCTCTTGGTTTAGATATTAACAACAGCAGCAGAGTTTAGTAAATAATATTTAATGTTAACTTTACTATAAATTCTGTTGTTTAGTATATGTATTTTTAATACAACTACATATAATACGAGTATAAAAATATAAACTTCAATTTGGAATAATAATTTATGCTAAAAAAAAAACAAAAACAAAAAAAAAAATCAAAGATGTCTATTTCTGTAATGAATAAAAGAAATATTTTTGTATTATAACTCCTTTTAATTCATTGACACCTTCCTACTCGTTATCTCCAATTGAAAATTTTTGAATATAAAAAAATCTTTCTAGACGAGTGTTGTACTATTATTATTATTATTACTATTGTTTTTTTTTTTTTTTTTATAACAAAGTAAATATAAGTATGTGTATTTTTAACGAGGATTATTATTTGAATAAAAAAAAAAACAACAAAAACATATTTTGAAAGCGTGTATTTTCTTAAATATTTCATAAAAATATACATACATATACTTTATATATATATATAAATATATATATAGTTTTTACTTGTATGTTAGTACACAGTAAAACGGAATATTCTGCGGAAGTAATATTTTCTTTGATTTTATGCGCTCGAATAATCCTTAAACTTATTACTTTAGTACAGTAAAAGTTAAAATGCTTATGTCAAAAATTTCTCTTTTATTTTTTTCGTTTTCTATTAATATTCATAATACATACATATACATTCATACATATACGTAGATGGAAAATAAAAATGTGTATTAAAGTAACAAATTTCGAAAATAACAATAATAAAAATGAAAATAAAGGAAAATTTTTTTTCTTTGTAGCTAAAATTAAAAAGGACCAACTTTTCGAAAAAAAAAAATTCTCATAGTTTTTCCTTTGTTTTATGATTTAAGATTTTGAGTCAATGATGTCTTTGGGACAGGGTTGGAATGAGGGGAAGAGTTGGGGTTTTAAATGTAGTATACTATTATTATTAAAATTATTTTTTATTGAATATAATTTAAATTATACACAATAGTAATTTGGGAGCACTATAGTTGCCAGGACTATGGACTTTTAGTGTATAGTAGTTTATTGTAGTTGACTGTAATATAATTTATTTTAGGTCATTCTATTTGCCTATTTTAGCAAAAATTTATAATTTTAGTATATACGAATAGTTCGTTATTTAATTTTATGTTACATTTATCATCAATTATCATCAATCATATCAATTTCACAATTACAATTGAATATTTCACAAACATTGTAAATAATTATAAAGAAATTAAAGACAAATTGTATTATATTAAAATCAGTCAATTTATAGGGAAAGACGAATCTTCTAACTAGCCATATTTAAGTTAATTTAACTTTCAGTTTCGTTAAAAAATTAAATTTTCGTTCAATTTAAGTTGATTGACATTTGAATGAAATGACATTAGATAAAAATCAATATAAATAAAATTGAAATTGAAATTTTGTTTTGAAGTAAGCTTAACGAAAAGTATTAAGTTAACTTAAGTACAGACAAAATACACACAAACGAAATTTCCGAAGTTTTGGTTAGTCTCTGTTGGATATAAAAACGAAATTCTTCTGTTTTCAGAGTTGGGCAAAAATATTTGTTTTGCAAAACAAATGAATATTTTTCAATTGGGAATTTTATTTTTGGAGATTTTGTCTTTGGGGATTTTGTTTTTGGAGATTTTGTTTTTAAGGATTTTGTTTTTGGAGATTTTGTATTTAGAGATTTGATCTCTGGGAGTTTTGTTTTGGTAATTTTGTTTTTGAATATTTTGTTGTTGAAGATTTTGTTTTGGGAATTTTGTCTTTGAGATTTTCGGATGATGATTTTTCACACAACCCCAATTTTCCAATTTAAAATCGCAAATATAAAATTTTCCTTGTTAATCTAAATTGTTTATGTTTAAATTTAAGGTCAAAAAACTTTTCAAAAATGTTTACTTTTTATTTTGTTTTTTTTTTTTTTCAAAGCTTTTATTCCTTGTAAATGGATTCCATAATCCACGTTTTAAAGCAATATAGCAGAACTGACTTTATACAGGTTTGAAACATACGTTGTTTTATTCATATTTGAATTGCATGCTGACTATATTCTGCTGAATGCTATCTTAGACAGTTTTATTATGTTTTTAAGAGCTTTATATCAGGGTAGTTTAGTTTTTTTTTTAATTTGTTTTACTCTTTTGCAAAGATTGGGCTTCTAAATAGATTTCCAAACCGACTTGTAGTACTATTTAACGTTTAATTTTCGCTTTCATGTTTCCGTTGGTGTGGGACAACAAGATTATATGATTTGCATATTCTAATTGTTTCATTCGAATTATTGGTGAACATTAGAGATAGCATCATCAAGGTAAATGAAGTACAAAATGATTTTAAATGAAAAAATAACAATAAAAATTGCTTGAATAATTCAAACAACAACTGAGGGGTGTATTTTTAAGTAAAATGTATTAGACAAATTAAAGCAAATAAAATAAAATAAATGTCTGAGGTGTAGTGGTTATGTTGTCTAACTATACTACTCAGAAATTCCCGGGTTCGAATTCAATCCAGTTTATGGTTCAAATAATTAAATATAATAGCATTTTTTGAGATTATAATTTGGTAATAACTAAAACAATTTTACACTTTAAGATGAACTAGTTTAGGATAATGTATATTTTTTTTCACATTTAATTAATTTATTTATCAGAAAAATTGATAGATTGACACTCGTAAAATATATTTGTTCTATTTTATTTCACTTATTGTAAGATTAATCTATAATTACGTGCCTATTCGAGGGAAATGTCGTTTTTTACAATTGAAAATATAAAGCGCAGTCATGCCGTTGTTTGGTTGGATTTTCAAATTTATTTTCGTCAGACGTGAATCCACAACTGTCAACGTTGCAACCGATCAGATTTGGTAGCCTTGTATTTTTATCTGAAGAAAGTAAATTTAAAATTTCATTTTTATAGGATGCAGTTGTATAATATTAAAAGTGCATTTTAACGCTAAATAATATTAAGATCTTTTTATTCGTTAATTCTATAAAATATAGTTTAATGTATAATATGTATATGTAGATCTGAGACAAAATTAAAAATAAAGAAAAAAACCAAATTTACATAAAGACTATTTTGTTTGTTTATTACAGTTTAGTTTTTTGCTAAAAGAACAATAATTTTTATTTATTCATTTATTTATTGTCATGATACACGTTCATAATTTTTTTTTTAACAATATTATACTATTGTATTTACACCTATAACTATTCTTAATTATTACTTGGGCTAGCTAAATTATTTAAAGGAAAAATGGCGACAAAAACCATTTTTGAATATTTATGTTTTTTCATAAAACTTACCACTACACTTACATACTAAGAAATAAACCTAAATTAAAACCTATTCATAACAATAATAATTGCTGCAATCACATCTCCATTTATTTTTAATAAAATGCTACAATTATTATGTTACAAGTAACCTCGTCTATTTGGATCTTAAACATATTAAATTAAATTTTGTCTTTAATTTTTAGAAATTCATACATAACTATGCACATATGTACTATGCACATATTTAATTATTCTAAAGGATATCGTTATTAACTCTTATTATATTTCTATATTTTATATGCCAATAATACGTTGATAAATAATCAGGTCCAGGGTGTATATGGTCTGTAGCGGCAGGCAAATAAACATTTTACATAGCAAATAAAAATTAAAAAAAAAAAAAAATTAATTTCTAAAAAATATGAAAATATAAAATTTACATTGAAGTTTGTTAGATTTTTGACATATTCTTGACATACGCATGTATTTTTCTTTATTCGAAAATAAATTCTAAATTATTAATTTATTATACATATAAAAAGAAATATTTTTTAAATTTTCGAAAAAAAGATTTTTAATATCGAAAATTCTTCATTTTTTTTTTTCTTTTTTTTTTGTTTATTTTCTTATTTTTATTTTGTCACAACTTGAATGTCCTTTTGTTGTGCTGTAGGGTCGTTGTTGTTGTCGTCGTCGTCGTCGTCGTCGTCGTCGTTGTTGTCGTCGTAATCTTTAGAGAATTTTTTTTATATCTAATTGTATTACAATAAATGTATACGCACACAATTATCATTTTTTGTTCTATTATTTTTGTTATTGTTTTTTTTTTCAAAGTTTGAAAAAGCTTTTAATTATGAATGTGTTAGTGGGGATATATTATAATATAGAAATATAAAATCTTATAATATAATAAATATATGTATATATTATTGAAAAGATAATATAATAAAAATAAAATTGACCATGATATTTTTTAATATTTTTATTTTTTATTTTTTTTTTTAATAATTTTATCGTTGCGGTTAGCAGAAAATTTTCAAGATAATGAACAGAAATTTTCTGTTTTGCATATAAAGAAGAAAACAAAAATAAAAACAAAAATGAAACATTAAAATTTTATATTTATTTTTAAATTTATATTTTAGGTCCATGTATTTGATTTAAGAAATAATAAGAGTTAAGAATACATTTTAGATTTCACACAGTAGAACTTCTCTATTTACCACTGATATTTACCACTGTAAGAATTAATCAATTATTTTATCACGTTAGATAGATGTTATATTTAAGCTTAGTAGTTTTAGAGTTTTATACACACTTTAGGGTATTTTGATTTTGAATTTTCGGTAAATGAATGTCGCGGTTAATACCGTGGATCTAGTGGTGGAAAATTTAAGCTTTATGTTATTTATTATTGCGGTATTTGTTTTTGTATTGCTTTTTTTTTCATATTTGTACAATGAATTCAAGTTGAAGATTATATATATACCAATTTAAGTATGGTTACATTTAAAATTTACTCCTTTATTATAAGGATTAATATACACTATTAATTTAACATAAAAAAAACTATTTTTAAATGTTGAAAATTTAAAAATTAGAATAACCTGTTTTATAACTTTTTGTGTAGGTTAAGGATAGAATAAGATTGTACATATTATTACCAAAATAAAAGTTAAAAAAAAAAAAAATCACCAAAATAAAAGTCAACAAAAAAAACAAAAATTTGCTTGTATATTGGCTGATTGCATATCCGTAGGGGCTATAGTTGGAAATAATTTTTCTATTCCAGTGACGAGTACAGTTTTGAATAAAAAATGGTTTATATACAATTCAAGGATGCAATTTGATTGTACTTTATAGGTTAATGTATATATATATATATATATATATATATATCATTCAGTTTTATTAGGTATAGATCACACGATTTAAGATTAAGATTTCTGACTTATGTCCTTAGAATGATGACGTTTTAATATTCAAGATTTTAATTTATAAGATTAACTTTCGCAATTCAATTTAAATATATAGGTCTATTGTATAATCATAAGCTACCTCAGAACTGACATCTTGGAATTTTTATTACCAAATTTTTATTTATTTATCTGTAAAGATTGCTCGTACAGAGATTACTGTCAATATTTTTTTTTTTATTTCTTACATCTTAAATTTTATTCTTACAAATTTTTATTCCGAAAACCAGAAATTTAGAGATAAAATTCGGATTAAATCTTAATTGAAATCTAAATAATGAAAGCTCAGGTAACCAACCTGTTGCAATATGTAATTAGTTTTCATTTGAATTACGATTTGAATTTTGTATGCAGGTGATTCAGTTAACCGCTTAATTTTATTAACTATATTTTTCTTATTCATCTTTTTACAGTTATATAATGAGTAATGTGTTCTAAAATTAAATATCATAATATAATTAAAAATTCTTTATTAATATTGAATGAAGTTAAGAAGAATTTTTAATCAAATTTTTCTTTAATTTAAAACGTGTACGTGTAGGACTATTAGTATAAGGTTTATTTTGCTGTTATTTAGGACTGCTTTAATTTTTTTTTTATCAGACAAATATTATATAAAAATAAAATCCATTTGTTTTAAATTTAAGATTTTCATTTAAAATCAACAATAATTATTTCATTTCTTTAATATTGTAAGTAAAATTACTTTTTTATTTATCAAATTTTCATTTTATTCGGAATTTGTCCGTTTTTATTTACTTTATTCTTATTCTTATCTGTTTTTGTTTTTGTTTTTTTTTTTTTGCAATTAAAAGGATTGCTTATGTATAAGTTAACCTATTACAAAAAATATTTCATAGAAAGAAAGTTGCCTTTTCAATGGTTGTATATATGAAAATAGAAAAATAAAAAAAAAAATTAAAATAAAAACTTTCTTAAGGAATTTTTTGAGAAAAAAAAAAACAAAATAAAAACAAAATGGGTGAATTTTTAATTGTGTCGTCTATTTCTAACAATTAGTTTCGGTGTATTAATTTTATTTTAAAATGAAGATTTCGAATAGGGAATTTGTAATGCTTAAATTAAGAAGTAATTAATTTGTATTTCTTTCGGTTAAATGAGGTCAATTAACTTAGACATAATATGTATGTATGTAAGTTGTAGGAATGAAAGAAAATTATTTTCATGATAGTAAATTTAGAGGATTCAGAAAGAATAGTTGAAATTAATTAATAGTTCAAATTAATTTAATTTAATAGTTGATTTTTTTTTTTTTGGGTATTAGATGACTGAATCAGTTGTAATATCTTAAGTTACTCACTTCAATAATAAGGTATTTTTTTAGGGATTTAGGTGATATGTATCGTGATGTTATGGGTATATGGGTTGTATATCACTTAAATATCTTAAGTACCTGACCTTTTTTTGTTGTTCTTGACGTTTTTCGTTGCTTTAGTTTTTAAAAGACACAATATTAGTTTAGTTTCAATTACGTTATTATTATATAGTTTGCATGGTTATAGGCATGGTATTAGAAATCTACTGATAAATTTTTTATTCATGTTTTTTTTTCATCATTTGTAATTTTATATTTCAAATAGAATTCAATTTGGATGATAAATTATGTATAGCGTAGATAATTGTAATTAATTTTTTTTAATTAGGTATACCTATTGTTTCATATGCGACAATAGTCTACGTTTTATAAAGACCAGACATTAATTGGTCAGTTAGTCACAAAATTTTATGCAATAAGTATGTTGCTTGTATGTTGCGAAATAATTGATATTTGCAATAAAAGTATTAATCAAATATCAGTCAGTCAAGTAGAGTATTAGAATAATTAAATTATTTATCTGTTGGTAAAAATGTTTGTAAGGGTTGTTCACAAAATAATGATATTCTATAAAATTTTGATAAGATAGGTAATATAACTTGAAACTATGCAATAAAAATATAACTGTGCTACTTAAAAATACAAATTTTCTGATAATAGTACTAATTTACCACATATTTGATTAGATAAGATATCCCAGAAAAATAATAAATAAATTATTAAATATATTACTGCAGTTGATGCACTAAAATGTATACCTAAGTTATTTACAATAACGTAAGCAAAAAGGCTGTAATTTGGAAAAATTGCCTTGGCCGATTGCAATGAAATTTATTTAAGATAATCCAATAAAATTCGGGAATATTTACTTTAAGGGTTTTTATACCCGTTCAAATGCCAGTTAAAACCCATTTTTGGCTTAACGGATTAAAAGGATAAATGCTTAAATAACAATAAATATCTGAAAAGCTTTGTTAACTCTTCAAGTCGCAAAATATAAGTCAATAAGATAGCTTTAAGTCAGTATAGATATATCATTGGTGATTATGTACAGGGTGTTTGAAACAAAAAAAAAGACATTTTTTTGAAAAAATTTAATGTAACGGTATTTTTTTTTTTTTAGAATTTTCTTCTTCTTTAATTAAAACTTATTCGCTGACTACGATGCCTCTTTCAATTTTTGAATACCTAATGGTTATTTTTCTGTAAGATGACAAAAAAATTAATTTTTCATATAAAAATGCTAATTTTACATAAATAAAATACATTTTATAGTTTACGTTAATTAATTTAATTTATTTGATATCATTAAGAACAAATCTGATTATCAAAAATAATAAAGGATCAAATTCATTAGGAAATCATACTCTTTAATTTAGAGATAATACTCCTTCTTGAACAATTTTGAAACATAACTCAATACCATTATAGAATATTTTGGAAAATTTTGTCAAAAATACTTTTTAAATATTATTTGTAGACTTTAAAATGCAATTCTCTCTCTTCTTTCGCATATGCCTAATTTTTTTCTTCAAATTTTGTATTATAACTAAATTATAAAATTTTTTTTATTTGCAATTGGAAAAATATGTTAATTTAATACACTATTCTATAATATCTCACCAGATCAATCAGTTTAACCAATAGATTTTATGTTTTCTATTTTTAGACATTATTTACATAACAATAAGTTTTAGGAGTTGTTTAGTTCATCACAAAACTAATTGAACTCGTCATTAGGTATTTTTAGTGTTTTAGATGACATCGGAAATGTATTCAACAAACTTCAACCGATACAATGTGCATACAAATACAATATGTTAAATTTTCTGAATACAAATACAATATGTAACACTTGTGTTGGCAACATAATGTAATTTGTTTACAATTCTGATCACTCTAAGCAAATTGTCTCTGAAATAAACGTCAAATCAAACGTCAAAATATTATAATAATTTGTGGATAAATTTTTAAAATATTTGAATTGAAAACAAATTTTCGGGTACATAATTTAATAACCCGTGTCGTGAAAATGAGTCGCGGATACACTGTTTAATTAATTATACCGATCATGAGACAATCTAAACAATTTTTTTTTTATATTTGTTGGTGATATTGTCGATACATTTACGATGTCACGGTGCTAGGCTACCTAAACAACTGCTAACATTTATTGCTATTAACCGATCTTGCTTGCTTCTCTTAAAATTTTAGATACAATGGCGATATAACCGCTATATCTATATATCAAAGTAAAGAAATAAATAGAACTGGTTCTGTTTTATAGTAATTAATGTTATCAACAGCTTATTTTTAGTCGATTGTTTTTTTGTATTGTATTTTGTATTTAAATATTTATATATTTATATTACAAGTAAATATTTTCAAAAAAATGCAATGCAGATTCAAAGTTATTTAAGTTCTGGATTGCTATAATTATTACTATTATACCTACTACTAAAATTGCTATACAATATATAGAGTTTACGATTTGATATAATTTTAACCACTACACTAGTCCAATGTCACTTTGCACAGCTTTTGTTTTAACTATACATTCGTCAATACTTTTTTGAGTTTAAAAAAATTTCAAAATGAAAATTTATTGTATGCATTTCAAGAATCAAGATAAACGTTTTTGCAAGCAAATGGTAGGAAGTTTAATCTCTTATAATCTTGATCAATTGTAAAACAAAAAAACGCTAGAAACCGAAAAAAGCCAGATGCAAAATCCAACTTTTTGATTTTTGGTTTAAAAGTCTTAAAATTAAACTTTAATTAAGTATGTAGTTAGGTAGTATATCTACCTATTATTCTCCTTAAAGGGGTACTGTAATTTGGGGTTTCAGCTGTATATAATTGTAAAATTTTTATTAATATTTTTGCCATCGTTTATAATTCGATATATTGTTTAAGACGTAATTAACTTCAGCATGACTATATTTAATAATTCAAATATCACACACACACACACAACTATATTCAATTACCATGTTTATATTTATATTGTTTTAGATTATTTTTTTGTAATGGAAAATTTTATATAAAAACTATAAAAAAAAATATTTTATTCAGTTTCAGTTCATGGAATAAAAAATTATTTAATAGAGTAAATGAATAAAATTATAAATCGTCAGAAACTTGTCTACAGTGTAAATGATTTTTTGATCCTGATTAATGGAAGGAAATTTTTTATGATTTGCTTCTTAAAAAAAAAAATGGTTTTTGATTTTCTTTTTAGGGATATTCTCAGATATCCTAATTATGAATTTAAATTTCCAACTTTGCAATTTATTTTATTTTAATTTTTTTGTTTTAGGTTTTCTTCTACTTTATTCAAACTTCGGTTCAAAATTCTAGCTCTGTTTTCTTTAACAAATTTTATTTTAAGAAATATGAGTTTTTTTTTTATCAAATACTAATTAGTTAATTATAAAAAGAAATAAATTTGATAAAAAAGAACATAATTTAATTAAAAAAAAAAAAAAAACAAAAAATTAAATAATATATTCAAAGTTTTTAGTTTTTGAAATAATTTTTTTTAATAAACAATAAATTTATTAACAGTTTAAGATAAATTTAATTTTGATAATAATTCACTCAAAACAGTGCTTTTATTACTCTTAATTATCTCAGCATCAATTAATTTCAATAAGTAGAGTTAATGTAGGTTTATATTTGGTCTTTGAATTTATGAAATGTATTTATAAAACACTTTTAGATTCACACTTCACTTCTGATATTTTCCATATTATATTTCTGATATTAGAAAATTAATTTTATCATTTTATTAAAAAACTTTTTGACTATCCTAAATAAATTTAGAATTAATGAATCGATAAAAATCGTTTGAAATATGGTTTTGACTAAAATCTGTCTTTTTTGCCTTACATTACAAACATACAAAATTATAATTTATCAATTAATAAATTTGTATTTGTGTTGTTGTTTTAATTAACAATTTAACTTTTGACTCTAGTATTGAAATGTATAAAACGACGAGCCGGAATAATGCCGGAATAATGCCGGAATAATCATCAATGTCCTGTAACCCCATCCGCGGAGCATAAGACGAAACATAAACATATGTACGGCACTATATATTTTTTTAAATCTCTTCAACTACTGGGGTCAAGTGGTCGCTGGGCTTTTACTCAGATTGAAGAGAAAGCGATACAAATGGGTCTCAAAGTAATTGAAGAAAAAATAATATAGTGTTGTCAACAAATAAAAAGGCCTCTCAGTATCATATTGGTCAAAACATCGCTGTCGGCACATACAATTCAGATAGGAGTAGTTCAGAAATTTGTCTGCCACAATTAATTATAATTCCACAAACTACATCAAGTAGCAATTCGGCGAAGAATAATCTTGACGAACTGTTAATTTTTCGATTTGTCAAAACATATCGGTTCAAAACTCTTATCTCAAAATATCAAAGTGCAAATTTACAAAACCATCATACCTTCGATTCTGTTCTATGGATTAGAATCATTGACACTGCTGAAGACAAGTGAACCTGCGTTTACTGTCTTCGAGATTAGAATTCTCCGTCGGATACATGGTCTTGAAAACGACGATGAGGTTTGGATGATAAAGTATAATGCGGAGCTCTATGACCTGTATAATGAAATGGACGTAGGCACGAAAATTCAAGATACTATAGTGACTCGTTTAGAGCGGATCAAAGAACATGCTCGGTAAAAAAATGCAAATTCAGACCCGAAGAAGATAGAATATGTTAAGGTAAACCAAACTTCTCTTAAGAGATGAAATATTGGCAGATATGAAATATTGGGTTAGTCCCTAAATCCAAAAAAAAGACAAAATCCATAATGGCTTTTGCCACAAAAAAAAAATCCACAAAAAACGATCCTTGTTAATGCCTTTACGCATTTCATTTTATTATGTACGGCTCTTTATGCGAAATTCTGAATTAGGAGAAATTTTAGAGTTTGATTCAAAATCAAAGTTCCAAGCCTTTTACAGAATATTTATATAAATTTTTTTTATGCATAGCCGTTGTTAGGTACAACGAGGATATCTTCCTTTTCCAGGATTAATTTTCTACATTGTTATGGATTTTTTTTGTGGGTTTCTGTTTGTGGATTTACTCACCAACCCAAAATATTTTTATATATTTATTGGGAAAGAAGGCCCCCGTGTCCGGGAGAAATAGAGGACGTTGATGAGTATTATCGATTCTACCCTACCTATCCGAACTTACAAGTGTTTGGGTAGCGTGAAAAAACAAAGGCGATTCAAAAATTTGCCGAAACTGAATTTGCTTTAAGTATAGTTACAACGACATATCATAGATTAAGAAGAATCGATCCGCTAATGATGGCATCATATTAGATTAGAATAATATGTACTTATAACAATTGAATGAATTTGAACAATCTCGACATGTGTTTTACCTCTAGGTTAGAATTCCTATATGAAAATTAGCTTTTAAGATTTTATTACACTTTTTGTTAGTTTCTTACTTTTAAGAAAGATTCAAAAATGTAAGTTATTAAAACAAAAAAAACAAAAACAAGTATGTATAGATAAAAAATCTTATGCTTTCTGACTTGTTTGTTAAATTTCTGTCTACGCAGTTTGTCTTTTAGTTTTACATTGTTGTTTTATTTTTGTATAATGCGATGTAACTAATGGTATGCCTAGAATAGATTTATTTTATTCATTAAATCTGAACACACACTACTCGCGAATATTAGAGCGTCAAAGCATCAGTTGTTTTCTACTTTTAGAAGTTGTTTGGTATTTCACTAACTTAAGACTATAGTTTAATTTCGGTTTTATAAAGAGAAGCGTTCTATATCATTTTCATGATTGATTTCTTTGCCAAGTGAAAAAATGGAAATATTTGCCGACCATCGATATTGAAGACCTATGTTGCAAAATAAAAAATGCTACATCTTCGTTCGAAAGATGAAATAACAGTGAATATACAAAAATTACTATTTTGGAAAAATGTGCCAACAACTATATACAAGAGTAGGCAATACTGGGATTGTGATTTTGACTTTGATAGAGGATAGTCGCAAGGACAGTAAACAGTTTACTATTGAATAAATTAAATACAAAAAAAAATATAAGAAAACGGAATAAAAAACACCGTAACGGAGTTCACTTTTCCAACCTGAAATTCAATAAAAAAAATCCAACTAATATTGAACTGCTATAAAACACCAAAATTACCAACTCTAGTGATTGCATCCTTTCACCAAAAGGAGAGCAATCATGAAAGTTGACCCAAAAGCCGCGGAGAATAAAACGATGCCATTAAAAGAAGCCATCAACCTAAAGTTGGTTGATCTTGTTAACAGGAGCAACATTAAAACTAACACAGCTAAGAAGAGCACTTTATTCACCATAAACAAGAAGACTATGAATGGAAACAAGAAGCAGACCAAAAGCAAGCATCTGCATGAAATTGACGATCTCAAAAAGCAAATAACCACGTTAATGGAAAATAATCGTAAATTGATGAACCTGACTGGAGAAGGTACTTCTTCTGAAAATTACTTTGCTCCTCTTATGGAAGAAGACAACGATGATCGTGATGATCAAGCTCTCGAACAGGGTATCCTGGAGTTGGCTAAAAAAACAAAAGAAAAAAAAGTTGAGCTAAGTATTAATAATACTAAAAATATACATACTGCTGCGAATGGCTCACATGACCAGGCCACATCAAAAGAAACCGATCAACAAGATCAGACAAAGAAACGAATGCCACCTATTAATTTCGGCAAAACAGATGTAAAATTGATGAAAGAACTTCTCACGAAAAACCTAAAAATTAAAGATTTCCTAATTAAACAATCGGATGAAAATAGAAACGTGTTATTCACATTTAACATTGAAGACTATAGAAAAGCACGTGGTTTACTGGAAAAATCCGCCATCAATTATTATACCTTCACACCAAAGGAGGATAAAAAAATTTCACTCGTACTGAAAGGGTTGAGTAATAGTTACACATGTGAGGAAGTATTGGCATGCCTAAAAGATTTCGATAATGATGCAATTAATTTTGAAAGAGTATCCAGACTTACCACCAAATTTTCATCAACAAAAGGAGTAACACTGCCTCATTTTATAGTGCAGGCATCGCCAAACAGCTCAGTTAACGATATATTTAAAATAAAAGCTATTGATCATCAAATAATACGCTGGGAACGTATTCACAAGCCCGATATTATGCAATGTACACGTTGTCAACGTTTTGGACACTCTGCATCAAATTGTAGAATGGACTTCAGATGTGTAAAATGTGGAGATAACCACATACCTGGACAATGCTCCATTAAACCAGAAGATCCGAGAGAAAAGCTGTTTTGTACTCTGTGCAAAAAATATGGTCATCCAGCATCTTATAGAAATTGTCCTGAATACCAGGAAAAATTAAAAAAACGCGAGGAAAACAGAACACTGCTCAGAAGACGAATAGAAACTAGACACATTCCAACGAATTTCATACAGACAAACAGATCATTCGCAAATGTAGTAAGTGGAAATAATAATAATAACATTAATAATACTAGTAATACCAATACTAACAATACAAGCAATGGCAATAATATTAACATTGACATTTTATTAGAAATACGTAATAGTATAGTAGAATTAAACAAAAAAATTAGCAACATAGAAAAAAATATTAATACTAACACTAACAGAATTAATATATTATACGACATAATGTCTATCGAATCCAACCAACAATATGTGTAATTCCTCACATACGTATAAAATTATTTCGGTAAATGTAAATTCTCTTATCTCCTACAATAAGAAATTAGCTTTTATACACTTTCTGGAAAACAATAAGCCTGACATAATTTGCATGAGTGAAACAAAACTTAAGCCAGCTAACCGCATGGTGGTTGATAATTATAATATAATTAGAAGAGACCGCAAACTCGAAATCAGTGGCGGAGGGGTGGCCATATGTATTAAAAAACACTTTTTTTTTCAAATTGTAAATAATACCATTTTCGATGAATTTTTATGTATCGAACCATGTGTTATATCATTACAATTAAAACAAAAGAAACTATTTATAATTTCTATTTACGCATCAGATAGAAATTCACATATGTTTCTAACAGAAATAGATAAAATATTCGAAATTTTAAATTTAAAAAATTTGAATAACTACTATATATTAACTGGCGATTTTAATGCCAAACACACTTTGTGGTTAAATATTACTAATAATGCTAGAGGAATACAATTGCACAGGTGGTTTCAAAAAAATAAAATACGATACAAAATCAATCTCTTATTGACTGAAGCACCAACACTACCACGTGCAAAGTCCTATATAGATCTCGTATTTACAGACATTAGAATTAATATAAATTTCCCGCAACATAATAATAAACTAACCACAATTCCATATGATAGTGACCATAATGCCATTTGTACAGAGATCAAGTTTAGAAACGACGAGCTTTCACTTGAAGAGCTTCCAAACAACAACGGCTTAAACTTCGCCAAAGCCAAGTGGAGTTCATTCAAAAAAAAACTAGACTACAACTATACAAGAAATTATGCAACTAACGATAACAATATTGTTGATAACGCCAATATAACTAACCAAAACATTGACTATCACTTGTCACAATTAAATGAAATAATACTGAAAACAATGAACGAAGTAATACCAAAAAATAAAAATACTAATCATCTAAACAAATTTTATTCTACAAAACTAAAAATACTGCTCAATAAAAAAAATAGCTTAATGAAAGATATACACATAATTAATAAACAAAGACTTCAATTTTCTACGCACAACGTACGATTACTCAAAAGCCTTCTAAACAACGTAAAATCCCTTATTAAACAACAAATCCAGGTGGAAATCAACAGCTACTGGCAACGCAGACTTAAACAAATCACACCAAAAAATAGTAAAAACATGTTTCCTGAATTAAATAAAATATTTCGAAGAAAAAAATCAAACCAAATTAATAACCTACACATAGACCAAGTTGACATTGCATTACTTAACGTAAACAATGTTGACATTTCAAGCTTAGAAAAAACCAATACTAATAAATTTATTATAAAAGACCAAACACAAATTCACAATGTATTAGGATCTTATCTAGAAAAATCTCATAAAATACATATACCAATAAACAATAGATTCCACACCAACATTAGAAATACAGTTAGTCAATTCAAATTAAATATCGAACAAAAACAAAGAAATAACATTGCTCTCTGCAATTTCTCCCACACAAATAAAGCATCACAACCAAGAGGGGAAAATAGCCAGTACACGAACCAAGAAGAGCTTTCGCTGAAATTTAATACTTTAAAAAATAAAACTTCTTCTGGTGTCGATAATATACCGAATGTAGTCCTAAAAAATTTAAGTAGTTTAATAATTTCAAAATATGTTATTTTATTCAACAACGCAATTAATAATTCGTATTTTCCGAAAATATGGAAAGTGTCGAAAACTATATTGCTAAAAAAACCAGGCAAAGATCCAACTGATCCTAGCAATTACAGGCCAATAAGTCTAATGCCTAACATCAGTAAAGTATTCGAAACACTCATTAACGACAAAATTTCAAATTTCCTAGAGTCAAAAAATATTATAACCGAAAATCAGTTTGGGTTCAGGCACAAGCACGGAACCATTCATACAATAACCAAACTAACATCAGATATCTGCTGGTTCATAAATAAAAAATATGGCGTAGGTGCCTGTTTGGTCGATTTGGAAAAGGCTTTCAACTCGGTATGGTTGGACGGCTTAATATTTAAGCTAATAAAATATGAATTCCCATTACATTTAATTGCGCTTATTCAAAGCATGGTATATGGAAATAAATTTCAGATCCACTATCAACAAAATTCATCGGATAACGTATTCCCTATCGAAAACGGTTTACAGCAAGGAATTGTTAACGCACCAATCCTTTTTTCAATCTATATAACAGATCTGCTCCACTTATTAGATAGAGTAAAAGGTAATAATTTTGCATTAGCCTTTGCGGACGATATAATAGTTTATTCTGCGGATAGCAAAGTTAGTAATATACAATACAAAGTTCAAAAAATGTTTAATACTATTTTGGACTACTGCAAGATATGGATATTAAAAGTGAACTTTAAAAAATGCGAAACCGTGCTATTCCGTAACACGGTGGACAAAACAAGTTCAGACATAAAAAAAAATTGGAAATCTTTTTCTATAAAATCTCCAAATAACTCACCGCTGGCAAACAAAAAAGTTGTGAAATATCTCGGAATTTTTCTTCACCGTAATCTGAATTATTCCGAGCATATAAAATACACTATATCTAAAGGCAATAAGTCCTTCATGATGGCAAAAAAACTATTTTACAACAAAAACGTAAGCACTAGAGTAAAAATAATATGTTATCAGACATTAATAAGGCCAACACTTGCATATGGTGTACCCATATGGTACAACGTCAGTGCAAGCTTAATGGAAACACTTCGAAAATTTGAAAGAAAGTGTATAAGAGTATGTACTAATATTTATAGAAAGCCTAATTCCGACTACAAGCATTACTATTCCAATAAATACTTGTACAAGGAAGCAAACATAATTAGAATCGACAATTTTCTAATAAAATTGATTCGAAAACATTATGACAGAGCACAAAAAACTCCAGAAAATGGTTTAATATCGCATATATTCTACCACAACGAGGAGTACATTAAAAAGACAATGCTCACAGGCTTTATAGCCCCTGAGCACTTTATCTTTTTGGATAAAAATGGTTATATTCAGAACCAAAATCATGTCCCTACACTATATCACTATAGTAGACGGGTCACATGTAAAACTATAGAGTATAACCCGGGCAACATTAATGGAGAAAATTTGAGATATGACATGTCTATACCGAACAAAGATAAATTTATAAAAAGAGACTATTGGTGGTTGGAAAACACGTATAATTAGCACAAAGTACTACAAATACATATTTTTTTTATCGTTTTAACTAGGTTTAAGCAGTTTTAGTTAGGTTTAGTTAGGTTAGTAGGATTAGTTAGGTTAAGTTTTATCTTAAATAATACGAGAATATATTGGTTTTTACATCCCAGGTTTTTTCCAACAGATTTATATAAGAACTTAAGTAAATTAAAACTAAATAATAAGAATAATAATAAGAATAATTATATAACATAAATTAACATAAAAAGCAAACTATTACTTTACATGTTAATAATATTATCACAAAAGCTGTTTTTTGTAAACTTTATCTAGGCTAAGTAATTATAAGATTGTACAATGGGTAAAATAAAGTTTAATTAAAAAAAAAAAAAAAAAAAAAGTAGGCAATACTGAGTCAGGTTCCATACCATCAAAATATGTAACGTATATCAAATAAGTAAAATATTGTTTTTGAAAGAATTTTCAATTTAAGTTATAGAATATCTAAACATAAAAGGCCGTTTTTAGATTCGACAAAAATATATGCAAGCAAGATAATAAATTTAATTGAATCGTTTTAAGGTGTATGATCATTAGATATATTTAGTAGCACTTCCTATAGTTTGATCGATAGGAGTACAGAAACAGTAGACTATATTGATTTAACGGGTTCAGACTAAAAATGTTCTTGCTTCTAGACGATAGTTGTTATAATTCAAATCCAACGCATTAAATAATATATAAAAACAGTAGACAAAACAGTAGACAAAACAGTAGATTTCTTGTATAATTTTCATCTCCAAAAAACTTAAAAAAAAAAAATGCTTCTCTATGTTTCATTTATTTTGATGTTTCTTGAAAAAAAATTTAAATCTATAAAGTCATTAGAATTATACCACCATAATCTAATTACTATTAAAAAATTTTATTAGATCTTTTAAAGTGAGTATAAAATTAAAAGAATGAAGCATCAGAGTAGAGCAGAAAACAATTAAAAAAGTTTTCTGCTTATTTTTCCTCATCGTTTTCATAATGTTGCGGCGTGTGGCAGCGTAAATAAGAGAAGGAGAAAAATTAATTTAAAAAAAAAGGGTTATACATAATAACAAATCATTTCCATTACCTTTTTTGTTTTTATTTTTAATTTTATTTTTGCTTGTTTTTGTTTTTTTTTGTTTTACACAGCTATTAAGGACTAAATATTAAGGATCCTATATAAAGAGGAATAAAGTAATATTGTTTTATTAGATTAAATCAAGTTTTAAGAATACCATATAAATTGACTTTTCATTATGGTTAATTAGATTAATTGAAGCATGGCTTATGATATTTCAAAAGTAAATACATTCTAATACTAATAATATAAACAAAAACAAAAATAAAAAAAAAAAATCAAAAACAAAAAAATCCTTTTAAAAATAAACGGATTAAATAAATTGTAAAACTTTTTTTTTACGAGTATAATATTTTAATACATCAGTAGGTACATGACTAGAATTGCATTAAAAAAAAGAGAATCTTTTGGTAGGGGGTGAAAATTATGACAAGTAGTTATTATGAAAATCTCTTCATAAACTCTTCATTTTCACATAATGATCTAAATATGATAGTGTTGCATGGCAAATGAAAAACGAATCAATTTGAGTACAGCCGTACAGGTAAATAATTTTTTTTTGTTTTTATTAAATCAAAGGGGAGTTCAGCACATATTAATTTAAGAATATCAGAAAATTTTAATAAATTTCTAATTAAATTTATTTAATTAAATACTACATAAGAAGGTGATTGTTGTTGATGAGGATTTCGTTTAAAGTTTTCAAATTAGGTATACACATATATAATATAATAATTTAAATAGTATATTTAATTTGAAATTGCTTAAAACAGAATTTCTATGTTTGTTAAGCATATTATTGTTATGTCCTATAAAAATAACTTAATTAATATGATTAGATATTCGATATCTAAAACTGAAAACTCTTTGTAAAATAATGTTTTTGCAAATTTACTTTACTTATTGGATATACATTTTGGAGTTACATATTTTGATGGTACTGAACCTGACTTGTATATAGTTGTTGGCACATTTTTCCAAATTAGTATTTTTTGTATATTCACTGTTATGCCATTTTTCAAACGAAGATGGAGCATTTTTTATTTTATCATATACGGCTTAAATGTCGATTGTTGGCAAAGATTTACATTTTTTTAGTTGTCAAATATTTTTGTACTTACTTAGGTGGTCAACAGATGTTGTAGGTCTTGAGGCTGTTTCATTAGTGCTCTCTATTTTCTTACTTATTTGGTTGGTCAACAGATCTTGTAGATCCTAAACCGTGTGTATTAGCGCCCTCAATTTTTGGCGGTCATGAGCGGCTTCTCTGTCGTTGAAGATTCAAAATAAGTTATTTCATGTTTTCTTATATTTCATCTTTCCAAGGAAGGTTTGATTTGCCCGGCGTTTTCGTGTGCTTTCGACGGTTTACCGTTTTCATCCATCCGCTTTAAGTGTCCGAACCAGTGTAGTCCGTTGACTTTAATTTCCATGACTATGTCAACTTCATTATACATCAGCTCATAGGGTTCGGTATATACTCGATAAATATTTCACAATTCGCTAAACTTTGGCTAATAATTTAATTAAAGCTTGAAACTCTGACTTTTTGTTTGGTATGGACAATATTATTATATATATATAATAGCTCAGTGTTATAATGTCTACATTGAATAGTGTTATTTTGATAATGTCCACTATTATTTATATATAAAAGTGTTCAATCGCCACTTATCGTTTGGATAACAGATTGAAGCTATTTCATTAAAATACTAAGCTAAGAAGTCTAAATTAATTTGTTATATAATTTTGTAAATTTAGTATGTAAGTTAGCTTAAGCTGTTAATGAAATAAAGAATTATTATTATTATTATTATTATATTTATTTTATTTATTATAATATTGTCTCTAAAAGAGGTTAAAGCTCATACAGAGTATATGTTATAAAATATTAAGGTTTTACCTTACAAGCAAAAAAATTAAAACTAATTAAAAAAAAAAGTTCGCTCGACAGGTGTACTCTTGTTGTTGATGAGCTATTTATTACGACTGGTACATACTACCTATATGTATTGTATATCATATACATAAATATTTTCCACTTAAGTGATTGAAGGACGTTAATGATTTTGATGATGATGCATATGTAAATGTCAAAAATTAAACAGATTTCATGTTAAAGATATTTAAACACTATTATTCAAAGCTTTATGAAATTTAAAAAGAAAAAATAACAAAAAAAAGCAAGAGGATTGATTGATACAAATAAATTAATGTACCAGATCTGCTGTACGAACGAATTCAACTGACTGAAACGAAAAAATATAATTAAAAAAATTTCTTATGTAGTTTTCGTTTTGTAATTTTGTACAAGAATTTTTCTTTTAAATTAGAACATCCTTAATATAAAATTTCATTTAATCTAGACTTCTAAACAGTAATTAAAGTTAAGCTATACAAACATTTTGAATTTTGAAAAAGAGCTATATTGATTCAACACAGATACATAAATTATTTTATCATTTAATTTGTTCTTTTTTTTTTTTTTTATAATAGAACATCATTTTGAAATTAAATTTGAAATTTAATCTTCCATTAATTTTTTAATACCATCAACTTTAATTATATATAAAATCTATAAAAGAGATACTTGTATGTATTTATGTATATATATTGTTGTAATAATATCCTCTTTATAATTATATTATTTTTGTTAATATTAATATAAATTATTATGTTCAAAGATATTTTTTTTTTCTTTTTTTTTTTTTTTTTGTGTTATAAAAACTTTTTTTTGTTGTTGTTACATAATGCGTATTAAATTTGACAAATTTTAATTATACGTATGTGTATATGTATTCAATAAAATTTACTTCATATAATGGTACTTCATCATCATAATTTGAATTGACAGGATTCAAATTTGTTTTTATGATTATGTTCACCTGATATAAAAGATTTTTAAATAACAAGAAAAAAAGAAAACAAAAAATTAAAAATTACTTAAATGAATACATGTTACATATATAATATGTTGTACATAATACATAATGTACACATTATACGTATGCATTTAAAAATTATAATAATGGAGTTCGCATTTTTAGTTTCAGTTATTATACGCAATATTCGAAGTTTTCGCATCAGGAAGATGGGATTTTAAAAGAAATTATTGTCCGCCATGTATTTTTGTTTATTAAATTTAATGACAAAAATTTATTGTTGTTATTGGGAACCGCGTAATGCCCAATACAATAATTCAATATGAAAGAAGCTGTTTTAACTGTTTTAGATTTTTTAATTACTCTGTATTTCAATTTTTCATTCAAAATGTGCCGAATTGTTTCTGTCAGAGTAATATAGTGGAAGAAAGAAATATAGGCCCGTCAAAGTAATATTATGAATATTTTGCAGACTTCATCAATTAAATATAATAACTTCATATTTTATTTTAAAAATTGCAATGGAGATGACTGCAAAATAAGCTAGAACTCACTTCTCGTTATAATATCTTAGATATATTAGATTATATTCTTTAATATAGATTGGTATATAATACTATAATACTAAGTATATACCAAGTATCAGAAGTTTTATCATACTCTGAAAAATGCCAGAATAACTTTTGAGATATGTAGAAACCTATGGTGTCGTAAATGGAGATTAAAACCCAAAATGGCATTATGATTTTATACCAACTTTAACCTACACAAACCGCAGTTTGATGTAAAAAATGTACTTAAATCACAGCTCAAACCAAATTCTACAAACTATAGCATTCAGCTTGTTTGATGGTGACTGGAACTATGCGGAAAACATCTACCACATCATTAGAGACTCTGCTTCTCTTAGACGGCCTTCAGCTCTTTATGCAGAAAGAACCAATGGTTCACATCTACAAATGTATTACTGATGATGATCCACTAAATAAAAAACGGTACACCCATACAACTAATTGATGGGTTCCAGAAGGCTGATACGTTTTCGATACCATTATCCGACTATTGCTTGCCAAAATATAATTTTAAAACCCTTTAAATATAATTATACCAAACAGTGATACATGGGAAATCACCTCACTCTCTTTCGACAAAAGAGCATTCGTATGATATACTGATACCTATAAGAAAATTGATGGAGTTGGATATGGAGTATATGAAAAAAGTCTCAGAGCCCATATTTAATTAAGCATAGATTCTACAACAACAGTTTTCTAGTCCGGAGTACATGCTATTGAACTTTGGGTGCTGGAGAATGTAAGAAAAAATTAACAAAAAACGTAAAATCTACATTCATTTGGACAGTAAAGCAGCCATACTAGCTATCAGTTCGTATACAATTACATCGAAGCTAGTATGGGACTGTTTAGAAATATTATTAAAACTCTGGCATAGCAGAAAACGAAGCTGCAGATTATCTAGCAAAAAAGCCATCGAATACGTCTTTCAAAGGGCCAAAAAAAGGATTACCCTGAGCATGGGTGGAATAAAAACCTAAAAATTTCTGGCCCAACGATTCTAGAAATCATCAAGCAAATATGGTCTTTCCAAAACGATCACTCAAGAAAACTAAAACTTTTTCAATAGGAAATACATAAGCATAATAATAGGCCACTGTCTATTAATTGCCAGGAACTACCAGAATATACTTTCAATTATTTTTTGTCATTTATTTTATCCCAATGATAAAAAAAAACTAAACCAGGTCGAAAAACCGATTAAGCATTTTTTGTCTTCATCGGGAATTAAACTTGGGATCACGCTATTGAAAAACAGGGCTCTACCTACTGCATCACTCGCCTTGTTAAATTTTGAATTGGATACAAGTTATCATGTTGGAATAAATCCCTTTCCAATCTGAAGTAGTCTTTTATTTGCCAGCACTTCATATTCACATAAAATTGGTTGTTTATTCTTCACAGTAGTAAACCAAATAGTAAAATAAAATCTTTACGACAAACATCTTTCTGCATTTGCAACAGTACCGTATAAGAGTTTCTTTGATTGTACGAATACAAAATTTTTTGGTTTGTCGACATCCCACTTTTGTTTGTCATCCCATCTATAATTTGATTGTATTTTAAGTTAGTACTTTAGACTAATACATAGATAGCTATACATAATGAAATACCACATAAAATAATTTTATATAATGAGGATGAAATGCTCGAACGCACTTCACCCAAAAATAAAATATTAAACAAAAAATAATAAACCAATTTAATTTTTTTGCGTTTCTAGTATTTTGTTTTAATAGAAATAGTTCTTAAATAGAATAAAAGAATATCATATCTTATGTATCATATCTTTTATATATTACATCATTAAAAATATAAAAAAAAACTTCCCTCTTTCCTATAAATTTATGTATTTATCTTTACAGTAACAAAAAAAAAAACATTTTTTTTTAAAAGGACTTAACAGCAATATTTTATTTTTCTTTCTTATTACAGGCATTATAATAGAAAAAATTTTCTCCTTCATCAATTATCAAAAACAAAAACAAAATAAAAATAAAACAAAAAAAAGGGACATTTGATTTATTCGTTAACAAAATTATATAGAAACATTAACAAAAAAAAAAAAAAAAAAATAAGTAAAAGAAAAACAATTACAAAAACAAAAATTTCCTAAAGAAATACGAATAACTTTTATCTATTTTTCTTTGTGTTTGTGTTGTGAATCTTTTTCTATTAAAACAAAAATCCACACAAGTTTGAAAATAAAATAAAAATAAAAACAAAATAAAAAATAAACAAGGACAGACAATATTTTCGTTTCATTTCCGCGTCTATATAGTTAAGTGGCGTTGTTGAACAGAACAAAAAAAAAAAAAAAATTTGGTTAATTTTTGAAGTGTTTGTAATCAAGTGAGATTTTCAATATTAAAGAAAATAACAAAAAACAAAAACAACAAGTTTTCTAAGGTCCCTTTGAAGTGATTTTCAATTTATTTGCTTATTTTTTCTCGTTTTGTTTTTCGTTTTTATTTTTGTATTTATTAAATTATTTAATTTAAATTTACATCTCTAATAAGTCTTATTAAATTAAATATTTAAATTATAAAATATCTAAAAAAAAAATAAATAAATAAAAATAATTAAAATAATAAAATAAAAAAAAAAATAAATAAAACTTTTTGGAAATTTTTCTTTAATGGTGAACCGAAAACCAATGGAATATTATCCTACAAGGTATGTAATTTTAGTTATATTTATTTAAAATGCTTTAAACTCTGAGGAAGAATTTCTGCTCAGATTCAAAATCTAAATTTATTTTTCTAAAAATAATTAAATATATTTTTTAATTTTAAGGACATTTAAATAAGGACAATTTTTGTTATTTGTATGTCAAAAATGCAAAAAAATTAAATGCATCGAAATTCAAAAACAAAATTAGAAATGCATCAAAAGCTAAATTTTTTTTGTCATTTTTCATCGAATTTGTATACAAACGTACTTGTACCTAAAGTTTGAAAGTTTTTGGTTGCGTTTATATTTTAAAAGTTAGTATTTTAATGTATTTGGATTTTGAATGTTTGAAATATAAAATTTGGATTTTTTTATTCTGAGGCACATAATAAGCCTGATTAAAGAAAATTATTTCGTATTAAATAAATTTACAAAATATCGCATATTATTTTAGTCACTTTACTTATCACAATGATTATATTCAACTAAGGCCAAAGGTAAAGCTTTAAAGCTTAAGAGTAAATTGTAGCCAGCTAGAATAATTTTTTGAATAAAATAAAGTTAATCAAGAGGTTAATTAGAGATGATTAAATTTATATTGAAGTAGTAACTTATTTATGCTTTTAATATATAACTAGCTATTCCCGTCGTTACATTCGCCGGTCCAGTATTAAAAAAATATTTATTTTCTCTTCATATAAATATTAAATAATTCATTTTTCTTAGCATTTCGTTCAATTTAAGTATAATATTTTTGGTTCAATCATAGGGTATCTTTTTCTTTGTAATTATTCAGATGATATTATTTGCTTCTTGTATTAAATATATAATTTGCCTATATGGGTTTAGAGCTTGGATATGTTTTGTTATTAACGATTTATTTGAAATATAGTTTTTCGTTTTATTTTTATTTCTTAATTGGTAATTTGTATGCGATTTAATTTTTTAATGGTGAAATTGTACTGCGCATTTAATTTTTTGGATTCTTGTCACTGCTTTTTGCAGTTATATTAGATTGTAGCATAAGAAAAAATGGTTTAATAATTCATTACCTATGACTTAACTCCAACTGAAGATTGTGTAATTACATTAAATCAAAACGATTGGCTATAGCCTCATCATTAATGGTCAAACCTATACTTTATTGAATTAGGTACAACAGTACAACAACGACATTTTGAATTTTGTTAAAATGTTTACCGCTGACCTTGTCGTGTCTTACTATTTGCTTTGATGCAATTTAAACATATGTTCAGAATTTGACATATTTTGTTGACGACAATATGTTATTTTCTTCATTAGACTTCAGGCTAGAATAATTATTTGATTGCCCATGTTTATACGAGGCAGAAATCTACCATCATGTTCATACGTAAGTTTTTTATGAAAATCTATATTATATAGGGTAGATTTCTGCCCTTGTCGCTGTCAGATTATTGAAATATCAAAACGGCCGCAATTGAAATTATTGGCAAAGAAATAAATAAATACATTTTTAATTATTCTAGTGTCAATTCAACACTATTATTATTTGTATAATTTATAGTTTTTTATTTGATTAATATTCGATCCGAAAATTACGTTGTAAATAATAAAAATATTTTGACACTGACATATTCCCAGAAAAAAAATTTAAACGTCAAAAATCTACCAAAAATTTTAAATTTTGGTAGATTTGCTTACCCCTTACCGAAATGTCCTCTCACCTATAAATTTTGGTAGATTTCTACCACTTTTCTACCCGTATAAACATGCATATTGACAACGACGACAACTTCATAACAAATGGCCGCTTTTCTTTTCATTCAATTTGTATGGTACTTGTTACATACAATACAATTTGTATGCTTACACAAGCATACAATTTGTATGCTTACACAATATTTTATATAAGATTTGAAAAGGCAAGATTATAAGAGACAATATTTCGTTACGGTATCTATTAAATATCACATTTTACTGACAACTGACAACTATTACTGACAACTATTCTTTGCACTTTGATCTTGTTTTTATTACATTTTTGCAGGCTTATTGTTTTTTTTAAATTTGTACATCATAGATTTTAACTTTTATCTCTAATATTGTACTATACATACCTAATAAAGTTTTAATGTACTTGAAGCTTGTGAAATTTTAGCCAAAATAATTCTGCCATACGCAAAACTGAAATTTAAAGCCTTCAAAATTTTATTTATTATTTCTAGTTGCTATGCATCCTCAAATATTTTGATATAATTGTTTACTAAATTTATTTCATAGTGTAAAAATTCATGATAATTTAATTAAAATAAATTTTTTTAGTATATTATGTATTTTATAATAATGAAATTATTATAACTATGTATTGTAAGCACATTATTAAAATTTCATTAAAATTTATAAATTATATTGTTTTATTTTTGACACTTTCATTTAACAATGATGACAAGCACCTTTCTAAATAATTCATTCCATTCCATTCTTTGTTTTTGTTTTTTTGTAAATTTTTTTTTTTGGAAAACTATTTAAAAAATATACCATAATTGTTTCCGTATTTTGGTGTTCGTCAACACAGGAAGTTGAAACACTTTTAATAACCATATAAATTTTAAATTAGCGATTTTCAACAAAGATTATTGTAACCAATATAATTGGGAATGTTGTTTTTTTGTTGATATATTATAAATAATTTAAATCTACATATATATTCATTGTACATGTTTGGATATGATGTTTGGTTTTTTGATGTGTTTTAATTTGATTGTATTTTAAAGATTTAAATTTAATTAAATGTAAATGTTACATAAAATCAATAAATAAAAAAAAAATAAATAAACTAATATTGTATAACAGAATTTTAATTTATAAAATTTTTGATAATTTATTATGTTACTATTTGAGTTATATTAAAACTATTTATGTTAAATTAAAGAAGTGGGATATTGAATAATTTTTTGACTAAACTTTCAATTGTTGTTAATAGAAAAAAATACACTCGTGTTTTTAGTCTAAAACAAAACAAGAATGTCAGGATAATAAAAACAAAACAAAATATAGGATAATGAAAAAACATTATTTAAATTGTATTCTACTCTTGTTTTATTATGATTATATTTAATCTTGAATGTTAGTAGCAGATTTTGGTGCATTGCATTGCAACATGCAACAACATATAAATATATTGATTTTGAAAAAAAAAACAATACTGATGTAAAATAAAATTGCATTTATTTTAAAATTTGAATGGTAATGAAAAAAATAAATTAGTTTTCATACTTAATGCATTCATTTTTATGCATCAAATTAAAATTAAAATTTGATAATGATAAAAAAAATGTATTAAATTTTTAAAATGCATTGAATTTTCATTTTCAATGATAATGCTGAGATCAATGCAATATTTCGAAATTTTTATTTTACAGAAAAACGGATTATATTGTACAGAGAGTTAAAATGATCGTGATTATTGTATTGAAATTGTAAGCAAGAAATTCAATGCATTAAAAAAATTATTTACTTATTTAGTTAGGTGGACAACATACAACATTTAAGCCCTTATCAACGTGCTCCATTTTTCTTGGTTACGGACAGCTTCTCTACAATTGAAGATATGAAATTGTTTCATGTCTGCTGATATTTATCGAAAATCAACGAAGGTTTGGCCTGATCCGACGTCTTAAAAAATGCAATGTAATATTTTTTATCATTATCTTTGAAAATGAAAAATCAATGCCATATTTTTTTTTTCATTAGAATTGAATTAATTTTTCAATGATAATGCAAATTAAATAATAATGCTTAATGTCTGATTAATGGTCATTTAATTTCGACAACAATACTTTGGATAGCTTTTCCTTCCTTCTTCTGATGAGATGGAAATTATAAAAAAAAATATATAATCTTTAAATCATCATCATTATAGACGTATCATAATAAAAATATCCCTGTAGTAATATTTTTCTATTCTCTTAAGCGCGGACGTGCTAGTTTTAAATTGGGTTGATAATTAAAAGCTTTCCCAGTACGATCAACACAGTAAAAAATTTTATCACCCATCTTACAGGATCTTACGGAAATACATATTTCAGCTATACTGATTTTTCATCGCATCACTGATGCGTCTATGGGAATACGGATGTATATTTAATCTGTAAATTGTAAAAAGTATGGTACAAATATTTGACCCATTTCATGACCGATTTTCATTATTATTCTTTTAAATGATAGATATTTAAAAGGCGTGAACATAGCTAAATTAAATAATTTCTAATTTTTTTTTAATTTTCAATTAAAAATTTTAATTTAAAATTTCACCCCATGTGTATGGCTTAACATACAAAAATTTTAAAAATAAATTATTATTTATGCGGTTGTTGTCTGAGATAAGTCTATAAAAAAAAGTATATAGTGTCAAGAATAAATTGAAATGCTTATGCGGTTGTTGTCTATGATAAATCAATAAAAAAAGTTATATTGTTGCAAGAATAAATTGAAAATGATTGAAAACAATTCATAATGAAATTAAGCACGACTTTTTATCAAACTTCTAGAACCGGGTATATTATTATTGTTGAACATTTTACTTGTCTGTATTATAAAACTTTAACGTTAGGTGTTCCACAAAATTCTAGAATTATTGTTGTTATAGATTGTTATACGATTTGTAAGAACATAAATGTTCAATATTTGTTTTCTGAGCCGAATTTTCATGTATTTCTTAATTTAATAACAATCTCTAATTAAATCACTATATCTATTCTTTTATAAATAATTAACTAGAGTAGTGCTAGTATTTTTTTTGCTTATAGCCATCGAATCATTACGTTTACAATCTTTTCACAATTTCATTAGCAAACTCGGTAACACAAAAATTCAAACATTTAATTAATTCAAAAACTACCATCGTCTTCGATGTTTAAATTTATAAAAGTTTTTTAAAATGGATAAAATAGGACTTTAATTATATGAATAGAATATTGTAACGTTAAGAATTTTTTAAATTAAAATTACTAGTAAACTTTTATTGAACAAAAAAATTTTTTTTTGATTGCGCAAATAATTAAAATTTTTGAACTTTTCATAAATATTTACAAATCATATATTTTGGAAATGGTGACAAATTACTTTTATTAATTTTATGTTAAAGTACAAATTTTGACTTTTATAAAAATTGAAATCAAAAAAACAAAAAAAAGAGTTCCGGAAATTATTTCCAAAGGTATTTGATTTAAAGGAAATATACTGATATTAATTTAAAACTTTTTAATTTAATAATGAACCAGCAAATTATTTTTAAATTGAAAAACTTTCACCGTGGAGTGGTTCTGATTAGTTAGAAATTTTATTAAATGCTTTGTTAAAAAAATTTTTTTTATAAACTTTTCAAAATTCTTTAAATCAAAAAAATTTAAGTTTGTTATACAAAAAAAAAATGTTTTTTTTTTTTAATTTTCCTTGATTCATTTATGAGTTTAATCGTCAAATTATTATAATTCTAAAGAAATAAAAAAAAAAGAAGAAAAACTGAAAGCGAAAATTTTGAAATGTTGAAGTTTGGAAAATTGAGATATATGTATTTGATTTGTTACATTTAATAACGGTAGATTATTTTTTTTTTATAAGTTTGGAAAAATCATTTTAATTTCAATTAAGAAAATTTTTATCTTAAAAAAACTTAAGTTTTTTTTTCATGATATTGGACTTGGAGTTTATCAACTTTATTTTATTTATCTAATAATTATTGTAAACAAAATTTTTAACATGAAAATGAAAGTATGGGTTTGGAAAATTTGTATGTATGTATATTATTAATTATACTTGTAGTATTGTATAAAACTTGAAGAAAAGTATTTAAGAACTCTTTATTTAGCAATTAGTAAGTGAGTATGACGATTCTCAGATTCAGGCTCGAAGTAAAAGTTATTTCTACTAAGTCCGTCTTTTTATGCCTTTATAGTCAGTCTAAGTTAGTCAACTAATGATATTTTCCTCTGAATTTCGTTTTGGCATATTTTGAAAAATTGATCTATAAAAGTTTTTTTAGATCTTGTAATTCGCTAAATGCTTAAAGGGTAATGATAAGATATCTCCTGCTTTTTCGACGGAGGAATGAACGCTTAAATTTACATTTTCCAGATCGTGCACTTCGTAAAGAGTTAAAATATAGTGTTATATTTCTTGCTTTTTTTCAACAGATTTACTTAGGAATGAACAATATACTGAAGATTGTTGTTTCATTGACTTTAGGTTTATTATATTTTTGTAAAATAATAGCTGCATAAAATATATAAAATATTTCAATACTTTTTGAATTGACTTCCGGGAATTGGTGTTAATAACAATTTTAAAATCGTAATTTTTTTATGTTCTTGTCAATAAAAATTACGGTTCTTCTGAGGGAGATGTTGCATCCGCATAGGACCTTAATGACTATATTCCAAGGATACCTGGTGTTCCTAGCTTTCCAAACATTTACTTCAGAAGATTGTTATTTCGTAAGAGACACATTCCTAAGGGTAAAAAAACAATTTTTTTTAATAAATGTTAATATATTCTAAGCTATTCGATATAGACATAAAATATGTATGTATGAGTTATAGAAAAAAGTCTATACAGTTAATAAATATTGGGTAGGTTTAATGGTAAAATCTTGAGATGTTTGGTTTTTAAGGAATGATAATAAAGATTTTTTTTTTTCAAAAATTTTCTACTTTGAGCTACAATATTTCCATAACGGCAGCACCAATTATCATCCAATAAATGTTAAAATATGCACCAGATAGTTGTCTTACTGGACCGTTATATCTGTATATCTAATATATCAACAGATATAACGCTTTATATACAAAATCATCAAAACAACAAGGATACTTTCAAATGTCCTTTTCGTCCTGCAAGAATAACATGCACCATTAAAGATATATATGTTTTGAAAGCTAGGAACACCAGATATCCTTATAACATAGTCATTAGGTCTTACGCGCGTCAAAACTACTGACAAGAACATAAGAACATAAAAAAAATTCAAGTGCTAATTGGTTTGCAGAAATCACTGGAACGATTAATTCCACTTATACCTATCATACTTTTTTAAATTAAAAATAAATTTCATTATTTGGAGAATTGATGTTACTATTTATAAGAACTCAAATTACTTTTGTCCATTAAACTAAATCAATGAATCTATTTATTTCATGAAATGAAAACGGGAACAGTTCAAGCTGTATTCGACACATACTAACATACGCTATTGAAACAACCCCGGACACATAAAATGTAAAAAAAAAAAATGTGGATTACAGAAATGCGAACTTTCAGGCAAATATGTGGATACATGTTTAGAGATAAGAAACGTAGCAGTGGAATTAGTCTGAAATTTAAAATATTGACCGTTGGAGTATAGACGAAGAAACTATATATAGAGACCATTACTATTGAATAACAGAAAGTCGAACAGCCAAATTAATATCAAACATCTATCAGAAAGATCTCCAAAAAGATGAATGTTGGATATGAATGATCTATCTTGGTTGTAAGTCGAAGAATATTTGTATTTTTGTATTAAAATATGGTATTTTTAGCAGTATTTTCCAATTGACAAAGTCAAACTCCTTAGTTAAGTCAAAAAATATGATACTTACTTTATTTCTTTTGAATAATATTTTATTGTACGTCTGTGTTACATCAAATAATGTGTGGGACACGTTGTGGTTTGAAAGAGTATTTATAAGAAACAATTTTTAAGTGATGTAGGTATTAAATTCGAATATAAATACATACTTTGATTTGAATATAAACAAAGATTGAAGCCACAATCAATTATTTGAACTTTCAATTCGAAATTTTAAACTATCCCAAATTCTAAAATAAAATTAGCATGAAATTAAATTAATTAAAAGAAAAAAAATTTGAATTCCCATTTTAATCTGAAATGACCATATGGAATGTAAATATTTTCAGAAATAATATTGTTTTATTTCTTATTTTTATAAGATGAATATTTTTTTGGTCATTCAATGAAAAACTTTAATTTTAAGAAAACAAAAGTTTTCTTTAAAATAATTTTTTTTTATTTTTTTTTTTTAGTTTGAATTTTTTTTATTTTTTTTTTATTATATTTCTATTGTTATATAGTTTTCTACTATTCGTCATCTCTTTCATTCATTATACTATTATCATTTAAGTTTTTTTTCTTGTTCTTTTGTGCTTTCCATTTTCTAAAGTTTTTTTTTTTTTTGTTTTTTATTTTGTTTGTTTTTGTTTTTTTTATTGTCGTCAGGATTCGAATAGAATAAAAATGAAGTTTTTATTTTCTATTGACAGTTTGATTTTCTGTTACTTATTTTTCTTTTTGCCCGATTTTATGAAAAGGGTTCAAAGATTTTCAATTTTTTTCTTCTTTTTGTTTTTTTTTTTTTTTTGTTTTTTTATTTTATTTTAAAACACATAAATATGTAAATTTTTTTTTCTTTGTATTTAAATAAAAGTGAAACAAAAATTGTACATATATTATTTCAATTTCTATCTCTTTTCAACCGATTGTATTTCGGTGTAATTTTTTTTTTTTTTTCTTCGAATGTGTATTTGAATTTAAAAAGGATTTTAAATAAGAAAAGATTACTCAGGGTTCAGGATAGATATATGTAGATATAGTACTGTAACTACCGATGTACATACATACATACATACATATTAAGTTGATAGAAAATAAAAAATAAAAGATTTTTATTCTTAAAATTTTCTATTTTTAGGTAACTTTTGTAATTTTTATCGTATTATTTTTATATTATATTTATTTGATTGAAAGTTTTTAATTCCTATATCAACAGACATGTAAATGTATATTAAATTGTGTATATTTATATAAAAAATATGTAAATGGAAAAAAAAAATTTAAATTAATTTTAAGTTTTTTTGTTTATTCAACATGTGATTGCATGATAAATGAGAGATTAAATAATTACCTGTATTTTGAATTGTTGAATTCATAAACTTGTTGCTTTTGTTTTAATTGTGTTGATTGTTTTTCAATGTAAGACTTTTCCAGATCAAATGATACATTTTATTATCAAATTATAAGCTTTTTAGCGAAAATAACTTTAAGTTAATTTTTTTTAGATTAAGATTAAAGTCGGAATTCGATACTGCGAATTTTATGATATATTAATTTCATACTAATATCGATATTAGGCTGCTGGCTAGATTTAAACTGTAATTTATTCAATATCAGTTTCTTTTTCTACGACTCTAGTGACCCATTTTGTTGTTATTTTTTGTTTCATCTTGATATATATAAACTAGAAGAATGGATTGAAACTTATTATATTCACAGGAATTATGCTTAACAATCTCTCCTTGATCCACGTATATACCTATATTTTTTGAATAGTTTCAAAAGTCATTATAGATTTGAAAGAAAACAATATGTGAGTTATAAAAACCAAACAAAATTCCCACTTGGTAAAACTTTATTTTTAATAGAATTGTAGTAAAAACTGTATTTATTTTGTTTGGGATGACGTGATTTTTAATAAAAATGTAAAATTTTCAGCAAGTGAGAAATTAACTTATTAATTTCTATATAAATATAGTTTTCATAAGTGTAGTAGAATCAAAACCAAACGCAATTAACATAAATGTATGTTAAAGTCAATTTTGAGAAAAATGCAAAAAATGTTTTCTTTGTTATTTTAATTAATTTATACTATTTTTAAGTTATTTTATCAAAGAATAATTGATTTAAATATTATTTGTATTGAAAAATTAAAAACAAAATGAATATTGAAGCTTAAACATAAGTATTAATTTTGCAAATGATTCACTTTGTTGCAACTATTTGCAAATGTTTGATTTTGTTACCACTGCATGTGCATATGGCTTATTTTGTTGCAACTATCATCATGTTTGATAAAATAAAAAAATTAGGAATCAAAAATAAAAAAATGATTCAATTTGTTAAAAAATTAATTTTTTAATTTATATTCTAAAAAACAGAAATGCTCAGTATAATTCAGTTTGAGCGAATAGGTAACACATTGTTGGTTTTAAGTCAAATTTTTATATCAAGAACCGGATATAAAAAAAAATAATAAAAATAAAATTAATCGTCCTAGATTTAAATAAAATTAAACTAAAATTAATTCTCTAGAAATATTATAACTAAATTCTTAAATCTATATTATCTTCAAAAAAAAAATATCACATTGATCGTCATCAGCAATATTATCATTATTTAAATAATTATTATTCACGGCAAAAATCCCTTTTGTAAAATTTTAATTTGTTTTTGCCTGTCCAGGATTGTTCAAAATGCTGTAAACATTTCTTTACACTGTAAACATTTAGGGCACTGATCTGTTGAAGGCGTTTTAAAACTAATGTTGAAATTAGTCGGGAAAATATTTTGAAAGAACAACTTTTTTACTTGTAACTGTTTATGATCCTCATTATCTTTGTACATAGAGTAAATGAGATTTTAGGACAATTCCGTGGAAGATATTGTCTATTGGTAGATTTAGAGCGGCAGTAGTGTGTATCATGAACATACAATTTTTTTATTAAGTTTTTAACAACCTCTTTTCGAGGTGCAAAAGCTTCCTATTTTCGATCTTCGCCTCGGGTTTCCTTTCGTATTGTCCCAGTTGTAATGAAACGTTTGCATATGCTACGAACTCGGGTTTTTCCTATTCGCAAAATATTTATGAACGCATTTATGTTCGGTAAACAAACCCGAACGGATGATTAAATTTTATGACATAATTTTTTGGTGCTTTTTCTGATCCAGTAGTTCTTCTAGATGCACAGGTTTGTATGTAGCCAATAAAAAAAGGGGCGTTGAGAAATTTTAGGGTCATACAAATCAATTGGTTGGTAAAACTTAAACACCTATTTACTTTGATATTAGTTTTAAACTAAAATTCGCGCCAAAACTAATATCAGGTTGCTAAACAGTAAAAGAATTAATTTGAAAATAGTATTATACATATTTTATATGTATTTTGTACTGCAAAAAACTGATTTTGCTGCAATATTTTGTTTACATGTAAATGATACATTTTGATTCAACTGAAAATTGCAAATGTAGTAGTTTTGATTTAACTATCGTTTTTCAAATTCGTTTTTCTAATTGAAAAATTGATTTTGAAACAACTTTAATAATAAATATGTAACATTAAAGTTCAGTTGAAAGAATTAAATATAATACTATTATAGTTAAATTTTTTTAAAAAATGCAAATGTATCGGTTTTGATTCTACTACACTCTTCTATTAAATATTCTTAAGCTGTAATTCGTTTTTATTACCGTATATTGTCATGTATAAAAAATTAAATAATTTTCTTTTGCATGTGTAAATTGAATCCAAGATATTAAAGGACCTAATATGTACATATACTTCACTTTCATGTACATACATACTTTATAAATGTAAAAGTAAATTATTAAATTATTTTATTAAAATGACATTTTTGATGCAATATATAAACAGTATTATTTTCATATTTATTTTTATAATTTTTTATATTTTTATTTTATAAGTAGCTAATATGTAAATATTAAAACTTTTATATAATAATTTACATATTTTCAATTTCTTTCTTAAAAAGACATATCTCTATTTATGTCATGTAAAGTTATTTTTAGCAAAAATTCGTTATATTTTTGTTAGATTATTTTTGGAAATTCGTAGAATTAAAATAAAAATAAACTTTTATGTATTTTTAGTAATATTATTTTGATATAAGAAAGAGTTCAATATTATATTAATAAAAAAAAAAAAAAAAAAAAAATGCATACGAAATTTTTATAAGGACAAAACGTAGATTTGGGAAAGATTCTGTAAGTGGTGTAGGAATTGATAGTAAAAAGTACTAATAAAAAAGCGAATAGAATTTTTAGTAAAAATAATTTTTATTATTTAAAAAAAAAAATAAAGAACGACAATGTTATACAATTTACTGGTATAAAATAAGGGAAATAAGGATTTTATTAAATACATTGTTTTGAAGCAAAAATATTATTATATTTTATTGAATATGCTGTAGAAAGTAGAATGTAGTTGAAATATTTTTAAAAAATTAAATTGAAAGCTAAACGAGTATTTTTCACTATATTTAATTGATTTTTTGATTGATTTTTGTTGTTACACCATCGTTTGTTGCACAATTCAATTCGGTTATTACATAATATCACGATTACGATTGTTTCACCTTCAGTCTTCTGCGAACTGTCACAATCGAAGTCGATCAAGGTATTATTTAAATTTATATTTAGAATTTTAAATAAAAATTTATTATTTAAAAAAAAAGCCTTTCTAGATTTTCGAATTATATTATTTAAATATATTTAAATATTTATTTATTTATTTATTTACATAACTTTGTCTTAAGTAGCATGTAAATGAGTTATAAGTAGTTTTAATATTATTAATTAAAATTTTTATGTAAGATTTTTCACATTTTTCTTGCAAATTTAGAATTAATGAAATAAAATATATATAAAATTACTATTTTTTATAAAAACTTGTCTTCTAGCGTTAGAGTAAAATTACTATGTTTCAGTTGTAATGGTAAATAGAAATAAAAAATATCTAAACTCTATCTATAATCTATTCTAAACTTTGTAAAAAAAAAATTATATAAAATATTAAGGTTATAAATAAATAAATAAATAAAATATTTATTTATTATGCTTAAATCAAACATATTACAATAACTTTTAACGACATAATAAACAGTTAAAAAAAGATTTAGAAATTAAATAATTAAAATCAAAATTATTATAGATTATTACATGTATTTACATATGTATTTTGCATATTACAATATCAAAATTAACAATTAGAAATTGTTTGTTTTTTAATATTATAGGTTACAATTAATTATTTAAGTATAAATAGATTGCTTATATTCATAAACAGTCAATTAATTGGTTCACACTTCTCATAAAATACGAAATTTAGATATACCCCGATCGAAAACGAGTACTAATTGTGTTCAAATGGGTTGATCAATCGTTGGCTATTGCCAGTGGATGAATTTCTTCATTCAAAACATGAACACTAGAAGTACATCATTGTAACTCTAAATTAATTAAGGGGTTTTTAATGAATCTCTAACTACATTTTTGTTTCATAAATTTCACAAATAGTTTTTTATTTGTAGAATTTTAGTTTTCAATTTGAATATAATTGATTGATAATTTGGTTAAGTAGATCGTTTAAGATCGTCTCAGACTTATGTATCAAAAATATCTATCACATCTTAATTACTATGTTGAAATTAGTACTTCATGTGAAATACTTTAGTTTAGTGTTATATTGCTATCTTTAAGATATATTTTTTTAACTTGAAAACCATAAGACTTTAATAATATGTTATTTACATATTATTAAAATAAAGTATTACTACATTAGATATTAGTTTAATTCTATTACTTTTAATGTAATAGAATTAAACTTCTATTATGTCAATCAAAAAAGAAAAGAAAATAATGATCGTTTGAAAGTATCGCTGAAGTTTTTATATCCTCAACAATTGAAAACGATAGAGCATCGCGCTCAATTATTTTGTGTTTTTTGATAAAAAAATTAAATGTATAAAACAGTTAAGTAACAATTAATAAACATTTTTTTTTGTTTTGATAAAAAAAGAGAAAAAAAAAACTTTACTATTACTGTTTTACAATACTTTTATACTATTATGTACTATACTAGACTATACTATTATTAATAATTCTTTTTTAAAAAATATTTTAAACCAATTCCACACTAATATATTATTCAAAAATATAAACAGGTATTTTTATTTATATACCAACCATCTTTTTTGACAGTAAAAATTGATCAGTACTACCAACATAATAAAATGTTCGATCACTTCACTTACAGTGTTTAACAGAAATGCATGTTCAGCTAGACGTGACGCGATGAAATTTTCTTCGTGTTACCGATGAGAATACGGGTGATTGTTTATAATAAAAATTTTGTCAATGTGAATGCTGTATTTTGCACTTATATTTTTAGACTATATTTTAGCAATAAGTGTCATATTATATATTTTTAACAATTTATACTAGTATATCGTATATACTTGTTGTACTTGCTCAACAATTTAAATTAAGTTGCGTATCTCCGTGACTGATGTTTAACTTCAGTTAAATTGTCATTCATTTATTCAGTCAGTTTATAGTGAATTTTAAAATTCAAGTTTAAAGTTGATTAACATGTTGAATATAATATTATGCAAAACATTAAACTGAATTTGACAAACATGTTGAATAACAAATTGAGTAATATGTGAAGCTTTTAACAACTTGTAGAATTGTATTTGAACAGTGAATTTATTTTTAATGTTAATTTTTTTGATAAATAACAAGATAAGTCTTTCAAATTCCATAACAACATTTTTTTTTTGTTTTGGTTTCCAATTTAAAAACAACACATTCATTCATATATCGCTACTAGTAGAATAATTTCAATTTTTCACTTTAAATTTTCACTAATAAAAATTTTCTTCTATTCTATTTTATATTTTGATAACAATTCTTGACATTTATCTGTTAGCACAAAAATACAATGAACGCAACAAAAAACAACGCATTATATATATATATATATATGTATAGCTATTCTCGAATTTTAACTATAATATTCTTTCATTTTGCTTACAATGATATTTTCGTGGAAAATAAAATAAGTGAAGAAATTTTTTTATTTTTCGTTTTTTTTTTTTTTGTAAATCTTGTTGATCTTAGATTGACAAAATATCCTATTATATGACAGGAATGGGATATAAATTTGACAATATTATATACATACGCGATATATAATATACACGTTGTGGTATTTTTAAAGTATTAGAATATTTGTTGAAATAATAAAATGTGGTTTAGAAACACTTAAAATTGAGTTACATCACTTCTATTTTCATTGTTGATGATTTAAAACTCTCGCTTGTATTGTTATTTTTGTATTGTTTTCTTCTCATACACCATTATATAATAGTATATAGATAGATATATATCCATTATATCCATGTATACATAGTGTCACTTTGAAATTTCACTTGTAGATTTTTGTGATATAGATTTGGATTTATTGGATGTAGAAGTAAAATATGTATTTTGAAGTTTCTCGTATTTATTTTTTGTGACAATGTTAAAAGCTGATGCATGAAATTTATAAAGAAGTATAGATCCTTTTTGTAAAGGATTTCCATATTTAGATTTAATTTTTTTTAAATAAAACGTATATATTTTATTTTTGAAATGTTACAGTTAATACTGGAAAGTTATTGGTTGGTTCTATATCTCTTGTATGCCATCGATTGTTTTTAATGCAAGAAACAGTGAGTTTCATCAAATATAATAATTAAAAATTCAATTATAAAACTAAATATTAATCTAAATTCAGTGTAGGCTTTTTGTTTTTTTTTTTAATGGAAATAAACATCAAACTTTCGTTGCACGATCACATTTTTTTTGTTGCATCAGAAGTAGAAAATACTTCTCAACTTTCAACATCCTATTAATATACATACATTATGTTATTAATATACATATATTAATAAACATAATTACGGTCATAGATTCGGCCTCGACTCAAACATATTCGAACCAGAACTGTGAAATATAATAATTCTTTCATCAATCGAATCTCTAAACTATGGAATACCGTACCATCTTATGATGTAAAAATGTCCACATCTCCTTAAGAGAAGGGTCAAAAAATTTTTGCATGCATATTCATATGCATGGGAAATAAATTTCAATTCAATTCAATCTTATGATGTGTTCCCACAAACATATAGCTTAGAAGTTTTCAAGAGACGTGTGAACAAATATCTTTCAAACTATCTGCAAATTTTATGTATACTAACTATTCTATTCTGTTCTATTTTTATCAATTCTATTCTATTAAAGTATATTTCTTATTTTTAATTCTTTAAATGGGCTAAATTTTGTGAGGACATAGTCCTATTATTTTGCCCTTAAATTAAAAAAAAAAAATAAATTAATATCTTAATCGTTGTTACACCATCATCAAGAGACTTGCTTCTATATTCTCGGTATGGCTATTTAAGCTTTTCTAATATTTTCCAATAATTTTATATTCATATAGTATTTAGTAGTGTTACGGCTAGTTTTCGCTTTATCATTATTTTCGTGTATTGGAAATATTCATTCGGTGTGGCATAAGTATTGCAATTTTTCTATTAGTCAGTTATAAGGTCTTTTATGGCATTTTTTTCTGCGTTGTTTTTTTATTTCCGCATTATTATCATCATTTCTGGGCATGTGATTTCAGCTTGTTCCTAGGTTTGAACTAAAATTTCAATTTGGATCTAATTTCTGATAATTATATTTATCCACTCTATGCCCCACCGACGAAAAGTACAGTACAGCGATGATTATGATATTTATACTTTATATGCTAAATTTTTTAAAATAGAGTACTGCACAAAATAGTCAATTCGCTCTAGTATGTTCGTAATGCCGATATTCATCGAAATTTGAAAATTTTATTTATAAAAAACCGAAATAATGAAATGCGCTTCACTTCATGACACTAGTCTGATTGAAAACTTTATGGAATTAATTTTGGTGTATCAAAGGTATCTTCGTTTCTTTTTATTAAATTCAAATTTATGATTAGTCTGTAAGAGGAGTATTAATGTTGTAATAATGATAAGAATTTTTAGTGGATTAAAGTCTCACAGTTATTCAAACAGCTCTTCTCTGTCAGAAGCAGTCCCTGAAGCCTCTTTAAAAAAATTTTTTTTAATATAATTTTGCTTATTTACTTTATTAACCCAAATTTATAACTTTTAAAATAGGTCTTAGACAAAATCCAAACTACTTAAATAGGAAGAGTGTGGTAAATCGAAATTAGTTATGATTTTATTTTTTTTATATTTTGGGTAATTAGAAAAGAAAATTCGAAAAAAATTATTTTGAAATATAGAAATAAAAAATAAAATTTATTATAAATAAAAATATTTGCTATAAATAAAATATTAATGGCAAAATTTCCAAATTATTTATTCTGAATCTCTATTATGCCTGGCACAATGAAAGTCAATAAGAAATCACAAGCCAAAAATTCAAAAAAAATCATCATAATAGAATTCGAAAATAACTTTATAGAAAAAGTTGAAAGTTAAACAAACAAAAAAAAAAAAAAAAAAAATAAAGAATAAGAAATAAAAAATTGTATTGCAAAAACAATATATCTAGGTATAAATAGATAAAAAAAAATAGATTTAAATAAACATTTGGTATTTATCTACTATGTACGTTTCTGTAATGAATTCTGTTAAAGAAAAATTTAAGGAATATAATAAATTGGTCCTTTGGTATCGTTTCAGTCGATGATGTTTATTTACTCTTTCTTTTTTTTATTTTTATCATGTAATTCTACAATCCAAATAAATGAAAAATAAAAATAAAAAAATTGAATAAATATTGCATTTTAATACAAACAAAAAAAGAATTACGAAACAAGATTGCATACATCAAATTGATGAACTCTTTTGTGAGTGATAACGACATTTATTTACAAATACAAATAAAAAAAAATTACAGTTTTTTATTTGTAGGAGCAATGGGAATTTATTGAAATAAATATATTATAGAAAAATCATAGTTCGAAACCAGAAAATGTTAACAAAAAAAAAAAATAAATTTAATTTCCATTCAGTTCAGTTTTATTGCATTAGTGATTTGAAAGGAAAATTTTTATATTGTCAAAATTAAAATTGAAACTGATATTACCTATATACCTTTTTTTTATCATACTTGCACAATTTTATCGTACTAGAGCTTTTGTGTAAATTATTTTTGTTATTGTTTTTTTAAATGAATTATACTTTTTCAGAGAAGGCTAGTGACTATTAAGTAACAGTTTAAAAAGTGGTTACGAAAATAAGCCAATAATAAAATGAAGTAAGTATAAGCGATCTCATGGTCGTTGAGTAATTGTTATACAACATAATACTTCTGACAGACATATAATATCGATATCTATAATTATAATTGACAAGCATTAAAGGACCTGCGCAGTAGACACCTTTTCATTTTATTTCGCTTCTTTTTAATGAACTCCTAATATAATAAATAAATTGTAAATAAAACAATAATGCGCACACAGTTGAAAATTTTTTACTCACATGATTTTATTATTCAGCAAATACATTATGTATAGTGAGTTCTTATCAAAATAAAAAATAGGAACAAACAAATAAATTGTTATAATTACTTGCAGTGAATATAATGTACGTTGTACATATGTCAAATAAAAAAAAAATAAATTCTGAAATTATGTACATCTATAAAATAAAAAATATAAAAACAACAAAAAAACAAATCACTTGACTTCTTCATTTTTTATCTTTTTAAGTAACTGTTTCTAAATTTTTGTTATTTGTAGTAATAATATGGTTGTTATTAAAATTATGTATTATGTAGGTATATATATATACATACCTCTTTAATGACAAAATTTTTTATTTTTAGTAATTTTATCCACTAAATGCCACTTATTATATAGGGAATATATCGAAAACGAAACAGTATATGAGGGACGTGTATTTATGTGTCCTAAATAAAACTTACTAACCACAAAACTTTTTATTAAACACGAGTGGTTTCTGCTATATCGTGCGATGTCAGTACGTAAATTACTGTTTTTTTAAAAACTTTAAATTTGACTTCAACTTGAATTATAATTACTCAACAGGGGCCCCTAGTTACAATATAGCTGATATCATAAGCTATATGCTTGTCCCCTAATATCATGATATTAAAAAATAATATTGTAATATAAACATATAGAATTGATATTACGAATCAACACAGCAATGTTGTTCATCAGAGCAGTCTGGTGACAAGTATTTTTTTAATTTTTAGTACAAAAAAACAGTTAAAACTGACATTTTAAAAATTACACAAAAATTTGTTTTAAAAAATTTATTTTGTTTGACAAATCAAATTAAATGATATAAAGAATATCAGAATAGTGATATAATAATACCGATATTACATGTCTGTCAGTAGCATAAGTTATAAAAATTAAATCTACATATGTACATATTATATATAAACGGAAGACAAATATGGTTAATTATGGTTTTCATCAAGCGGAAAATTGCATGAGTTCGGTCGTAAGTATCTAAAATCTTTTTCGCTTGATTATATCTATACATTTGTAACAGGCACAATAATGAACAGGACAGGACAGAACAGGGCAATAACGGGCTTGTTTGGGGAGTAGTTAATGATTTAGTTCATATTGTAAGAGATTGTTCTGGTACCACACTGCTTGGTTTGATGTTGGCTTGACGATGGATTATTGTGGCTGGCATTCTTTTTAAAACTGACTATTCTGGTTAAATTAATTTTGTTGGTACATGGCACAACTGCAGAAACTTACAAAACGAGAAAATCAAAATTATTAGACAATTTTTAAGATGTGATAAAAAATGTATGTACGATAGATGATACGATACTGTAAGATAGTTGTTTTACTGAAAATCGCAAGCCGAGTCTTTTGTTAGCATATAGTGATCTGAAATGAAAAAAAACGTTAAAAATATAACTATTTTTTATTTTAAATAAGTTGAATATCAAATACTATTCATATTGTATTGGTATCTTCATGAATAATAGTAAAGTAAAAAACAAATCATGATATTTAGTCTGTAAATTTAATAAAGTAGAATACAAATATCTAAACCATTTCACAATCGATTTTCATTATTATTCATGTAAATGATTCATTTTTAAAAGGAGACGTAGCGAAATTAAATATTTGTTAACATTTTTTTTATTCAATTTCAGTTTAAAATTTCATCTCCCCTATGTATAAGTATACACAAACATATCTTAACGTACAAAAATTTTAATTTATAAAATTGCCAAAATTCACCCATGTACAGAATTTGCTTTTTTTTCTCGCCAGAATTTGCTTAAATAAATTATTACATTGGCGGTTGTTGTCTTAGATAAATCTATAAAAATATATATATAAATATACAAGAATAAATTGAAATGATGTAAAACAATTCATAATGAAATTTAGTACGATTGTTTTTCAAACTTCGTTGAATTTTAAGGGGCGGGCAAATATCGTAATTTTATTTATTTCCATAAGTTAGAGTTTTTTGTCTGTATTAACATAAACAAAGTTAAGCCTTTAATTTTGCAAAGTAGATTTTTAGTTTAATCTTATTTCTGTGATGAAACTTTCTCAATTAGTTAAGCCTGTTCGCGGACATTTTATTACATTAAAAAATAAATAAAATAAAAATAAAATAATAAATTTATATTTTTTTCATATTTATTTATTTAAATACATTGCTATATTCAAAACAAAATATATATATATATATATAATATTTATATTTATATAAAAAAATATTTAATTTCAACACTTTTACTTCATAAATCATTTTTTTTTTAAATAAAAAAATATAAAAAAATAAATTGCATATTCCTATAGTCCTTTATATTTTTGTATTGGTGGTATTTGTTACTATCCATTTTTTTTTATGTCCCCAACATAATTTTGTATTTATTTTAGTTTGTTTTTTAGTAAACCTTTCAGATGAAATTAACACCACGAATGGAAAAGGATCTTTTCATTTTTAGCTTTCTTTGCTTTTTTTTTTGTTTTATTTTCTCTTTTATTAAATTGTAATATTCAGTTGTACAGAATATACACAGTAAATGAATTTACAGAGCTAGCTAGCTATTTTTGGATTACTTTTCAATCGAATATGTATTATTTTTTTTTCTGATAAGTTTACATACGTTTGTTTGTATAATCAGTAAATTTGATTTTTTTGTATTACACTTTTGTTTTTTTTTTTTTTGTGTTTTTTATTTTTTGATAAAAAATATCTTTAAAATTTTATACTGTTAAAGGAATATTATTAAAAAAATAATATATTATGTATATATATATATTATTTATCGATGTAGTTGCCGATATGTATATAAGTAAATGTGACTAGAGAACTGTGTATGTAAAGTAGAGACTTGCAAATAGGATTAAATAGGAAATTTTATTTTATATCCTGATGACAGGTTTAAGATTTTTAATATTAAAATTTGTATATATATATATACATAATAATATATTGTTTCTCTTTTTTCCTTCTATAAATTTTTAAATAATATTTTTTTCCTATATTTATTTTGAGAAATGAAACGTATAAAATAAGATTAATTTTCACGCTGATTTACATTTAAGTGTAAAAAAGTTAAGTGAGTTCGGTGAATGACTGAGTAATAAAGTGTTTTCTTGTTTTAATTTTTTTTTTTTGTTTTAAGGTAATACAGACAATTTGATATAGATGGTAACAAATCCTTTCTACGTACATATTATATAGATCGATTTTTGAGAAGCATTTTTAATAATTTATTTATTTATCAGAATATAAATATCGTAGGTATTACATTTTTATGGTATTTTTCCAGATATTGAAAATTTCAATTTATAATAAATATTATTAAAATTATTTATAATATTGAATTTAATTTATTCTCAATTTTTTTTTTATTGACGTTTTGATTAAATCATATTTTTTAGAAAACCTAAAATACTTAATGACCTTCTGTAAACTTGTTGTTTCACTGCGTGTTGCCTTTTCCTATTCTATCCCTCACACATCCTTCCATCAGCAAACATAAGAGCTTTAGCGGTTATTGAAATAAAATCAAGAAATTTTTGGTCATCTCCGCTGTTTTTTACTAAAACATACAAAGGAGCAATAAACGTTTTTATTAGGTACAAAAATTTTTTTCAAAACACAAAATGATTCTGATTTTGTAGTTAGAGCAGTGCATAGAAAAATAAAAAATAAAAACAATTACTTTAACTCTTGAAAACAAATTTGAAAATGAAATTCTTACGCACACATTCAAACTTTCAAGCTTTTGCTGCCATTACAGCAACACAGTGTGCATTCGAGCGACAGTGAAACAACAGAAGGACAATTTTAAATAATAAAAGTTAATTATTACATTTTATCTTCCGTTTAAAACAATGGATATGTTTGCTAGTGAAATTAAATAATTCTAAATACATGAAGTGTGTCAAAATATCTACATATTAAGGTCAATCGCGGAAAACTATTGATATTTAGTAGAATCGACTTTATAAAAGCCTATCAACAATTTTGGTATCGCGGAAATCCATTGAAACTAACAGACTCGTCAAAAAGGTTGCCACATGTAGTCTAAAATATTTTTATATTAATGATTTTGACTATTTAATTAATTTAGTAATTTGAGTTGAGAGGGTGCTATGATACTAAACACTGATAGTTACTACTAGTTTAGTTCGGTACTGATTCTGAACTTCGATAGCTTTTAGTTGTATGTTGTGACCAAAAACTTTTTTTTTCTCATCACTTTTTTCAATTTTTATATTATTTTTATTAAATTTATACAATTTTTTCTAATTGGCTTTTATTACTAAAGGTGGATTTTAATTGACGAATATTTTAAAATTTTAAAAATTTTATTGGTTCTAAAATGGGAGATAGCCCGTTGAATTTTCATGTTAGAAAAAAATAGATCGCTGCAAACAACAATTTAACTGTCAACAAAACGATCTGTTGAAAATTTTTTCTTTTCATATGTACAGCTACTCAAAAAATTGTTAAAAAAGTGTTGCCGGTGTAAAGAAACTATCCCTATATTTACAAAATATACTTTATCAAAGTAGAATAATTATCCACAATTTTTGTAAAAATATCCCCAATTTTTGTAAAAATATCCTCAATTTTTGTGAAAATATCCTCATTAAATGATATTTACTGTTCTTGTCATACGCATTGAGCTCTCATATAAAATAATGTCATTACATATTATCTCACTTTATAGAGCCAATAAAATGTTTAAGATTTTAAAATATTGGTCAATTAAAATCGACCTTACAGCTTTTTCTTAAAATAAAAAACAACAAATTTTATAAAGCACATAAAATAAAAATAAATTTAAAATTAAAAATTCCCCCTAAAGTGTTTATCAAGAAAATGTCGTGGACGTTAAACGTCTGTTATTAAAAAAATTTCCTACCAATAGACTTCAGTGATTAAGCTCAATAGACTTTTTACAAGTAATAATTGTATTGTAATATAATTTAAGTATCATGTAAGTTTGTATTTTGTTATTTTGGTTATTTTTTAAAATAATTTTTTTATTAATTGTTTTTCAATTGTAGAAAAAAAATCTATCGCAATAGACTTCGGCGATTGATCCTATTATTTTCTTTTTAATATTTATAAGGGCATAAAGTGGAAGAATCGATTGGTAAATGCTGTTTTATATTCTTCCCCATTATGCTCATTTTTCCAGTTCTTGTTTTATTATACTCCTCCAAATGTTCTTTGGACGATTGGGTCTTCTTGTAGCCTATGAGTTCAATTCTGGGCTTATTCGGGCAATATTGTTTGATGCTTTCATGGGTATATGTTTGATCATCTACATTTTCTTCTGATTTGATTCGATATGGGCTTTTTGTTAGTTAGTATTCAGATGTTTTTATTTTTATTACATATTATTCTTAGATATTTAATAAGAGTAATTTTTGGTTAATATTTTTTTGGTATAATTATTTGTTTTTTTAATTCTTTCTGTATATCCAGTTTATGTGTGTAGTATATTGTTTGATAGACTTTATTATACTGACTTATATTGTAATTATTACAATGTGTTATATAGAGTCTGAATTCCACATTATATTAGAATTACATTATATCACTGCGCAGAGATATGTTGTTTGACTGCTATATTTTTTAGACCATCCCGAAAATGTAGGTTTTGCTGATGCGGGTTTCAATATCCAGATCTGCATCTGATGATACAACATCTGGCAGTGGAATGATACGGTATCTGATAATGTCCAGGTAATTGAACTTTTTTTTTTTGGTTTTATATAGTTCCATTTAAGCGCGACCTCTTACGATCTTGTACTTGCCCGTTTATTATCTTAGAATTGTTGGTCTATGGAATAGTATTGTCTTTGATGAACGCTAGTATTGTTTTGATATCAGTTTGCAGAATCAACCGAGTGTAATCATGAGTGAAAATATTTATTTCTTTTGCGAACTATGGTGTCGCAAACAAATGAAAGGAGGATTCCTCTTCTTCTAAGCAGAATCAGCATCTGTCTGTGTTCGACCTACTAATCTAAAATATAGATACTTGTTAAATGGGCGTGATCTGTGATAAGCCATGTGAGCGTTCTGACATTGGATCTAGTCTGATTTAATCGTTGCATACTGAGTTGGAAAAATGCTTTAAACTGCGGCTTTAGCCAGTTGATCTTACTCGCCACCTCGGATGAACGATTGGATGTGTTGCGATGTTGAGTTTTCTGCATAATTTTGGTTTAAGTTATATTGAATTTTAGGTACGCACTTTTTCCAGTCACATACAGTTTTTGACACATTTTATTTAAATCTTCATTCATATTTGACAATAAATACACATCGTCGGTGTAATCTAATTGGGTGATACGTTCGAACGGACGTTAGTGATGCTCTCATTTACAACTACAGTTATAGTCAATATTTAGCAATTTGTCAAGTGTATTCGATGTCAGAAATCTTGTTTCTAAGTCCCCTGAGTCACACGAAGTCATCAATATTTAATATACCTTTTCAATTTATGATGTGGTATACCAATGACATTTGTATATCTATTTTATATTTAATTTTATAATTGTGTTTAGAAGCCTCTTAACTTATTTAAATTTTTTTTTTTCTTTAAAACTTTCTTGATTTAATTATTTTTTGTATAACTTTATACTTTCATTTATTATATACTTATATTTTCACTATCGTAAAATTCAATTTTCTTAAAAACCGTTATTGTATATTAAATTTATTTAGTTCTTTCTTTTCCCGGTTTTATGAACAGCAGTGTATACTGACAGAGCATATTTTTTATTAATTTTTGTATTCTTAAAGTAATTCCTTCCTTTTCGCCAGGTGAGATTTATTATTTTGTTTTTTCTTATATTTTCTTATCTATTATAAACATAAGTATAATTTCAAATAAAAAAAAAAAAAATAGAAAAACAAAAATAAGAAAAAAAGAAACTACGAAATATTAAATCCTTTTGAGACTTCCATATTTTTTTGTTTCTCCTCAAATACCCTACCAAATAACAACCATGAGACGTTTATGTTTGTGAACGATTTGTACTCTCTCACAATTTTATTTCTTAACTGTTTTTGTTTTTTATTTTTAATTTCTAAAAAAAAAAATACGTTAAGATTCCTACTGGATTAGAAACTGTTAACGAATTATCTCTGGTCTGATTCTAAACTTTTTCATTCTGTGTAAATTTATCAGAATTCTGAATAGGAAGAGTAAATTTATATTTATTTATGTTTGTATGTATGGCTATGTATATATGGATAAGAAGAAAATATGAAAATCAAAGTAATGTAGATATCTAGGTGTGCTTTTCATCAACGCACTTACATCGAGAGTAGATTTGTTTTTTTTTTTATCGTTTTTCTGAAGAGCCCATAAAAATACGAAATTAAAAAAAAAAAAAAAAAATAGGACGTGTCTTCAATTAGAATTTTATTTAGTTATTTTTTTATTTATTTTTTTTTTTTCGTTATCAAAGATAAAGTATAAAATGTTATTTTCTGTTTTCTTCTATTTTTTTTTTTTGTAAAATAATTTTCTGTTTTCATTCCTCTTGTACATTTCATCTTGTTCCTGTTGTTAATTTTATAATTTAATATCTGGTTAACTTCGCTATACCTATACTTCTCTTCTATGACTGCTTTTATTTCAATGTAAACACGTACACATAGCTTTATGCCACATCTGTAAGCATACAAAAATAAGAAAGTATAATTCACACCAACAACAACAACAACAACAATAAGAAAAATTTTGACTTATTAATATGGCGGCTGTTTTAAATAATTTAAGTTTAAATTTAATATGGTAATGTAGCGTGGAAATATGGGTGTGGTGGAAGGTAGGAACGTAGGTGTAGGTAGGTAGGTACTGTGCGAGTAGAGTTAAGTTAAAAATTAATGAATAGACTTGATTGCATTATTTGCTTTTGTATGTTTATTGAAAAACACAGGTAGGATATAAAAAATATTAGAAAATAAACAATTAATAAAATTAAATAATAAAACATTTGTTATTTTTTTTCACCTGTTTTTAACTTTATTTACCTTGAAAAAGAATAGAGATTTTTTGTTTTGTATAGAATTTTCACTTGAATTTTCTTTTAATTTACAGATATTTTAAAGGAAATGTGTGTCTAAATTTTCTATATTCTTCTATAATAACATTTTTTTTTTATTTTTCTCACTTTTTTCAAATTTTTTTATTTGCTGTTTTAAGAGATAGAACGAGAGAAAGAGAGAGTATGAAAAAAGGATGTGAGATTTTGTTTTATATTTTTCAAACATTATTTGAAAATGCCTGAGGTGCTGAAGGTATATGGGTTTTTTAAATATTTTAAAAGTTTAAATAACAAAATTTTTTATTTGTTTGAGATTTTATGTTTTTTTTATTTTTTTTAATAATCGTAATATAAAAAAGTTTTTAGTTTTAGCTTTAAAAAAATGATAAAAGAAAATTTAAAATTTGTTTTATAGTTTTACTACATTATCATTAAATGTTGAAGCTAAATAAATTCTTTGAATTTGATTCAAAGGATTATTCTTTCACAAAACTGTTTTATTCTTATAAAGATAGTGATTAAATGCGACTTAAAGGCTTAATTTTTTATTTACGGAATAAAGATTGTTTTGTAGTTGAACTTGTGTAAATTTGAATTGACTGAATAGAAAAGATACAAAATGATTGTCCAACTGATTTAAAATTAAATTTATTCATTTAATATATTGAATATGTAAAAGTTTATTTCTTGATAGTAATTTAGAAAATTAGATTTGAATATGTCATTTTGTCTACTAAGAGTAATTATTTTGTAAGGTGATAGTGGCTGTGACAAAAAGTAAAAACGATCAGAAATGTGTTGAAAATTTCCGGTATTTTGAAAGGTCAAATCATTTTAAAAACCAGCAACATTAAGGAACAACTAAATATGTATATTAAAATCCAAGCAAAACATATGATTTGTAGTGCCTATTTGACAGAGCTTTATAAATGCTTAAAAATGGATTGCCCATGGAAAATGAGTGTTCATCATACTTTTTCAAATGGAACAGTTCTAATTGTAGATTTAATAATTTAATATAATAACTAATACAAATGTAACCCTTAGATTAAGATAAAATAATTATAATAAATTTCTTCTTAATACAACACTCGAACGGAGTAGTTCATTTTAATTATTGTGTCATCTACAGATTATAAAAAAAAAACTCTTGTGTGATAAATATGTGGGTAAGAAGAGAAAAAATAATATTTCGTATGGCGGTGACAACAAATTTGTTGTCACTATGAATTTAACAAAAATTGTCACTATTAAAATGACAAAAGCCTTATAAAATGGCAAAAAAGAATTAGTGAATATTTTTTTTTGTCACTATCACCCTACAAAATGCAACTTCTGGTATTAATTGAGAAATTTTGAATAAAATTTGTCAGCTGATAATTAATATCGACGCATGGGGTGATCGTCACAACAAGCTAATTTGTGACTGCGATGACATAAAGGACAGATTCCCTCCAGAAATTACATAATCTAATGTAAATCTGATGTGTTGGTTATAACTAATAATGTAAATAACTAATTACCGGTGGTCCCGGGTTCATAATTTTTGCTCTCTTTTATTAAAAATAAAATAGTTAAATTTAATAAACGTTTGTTTCATTGCGTATAATTTACTTGTCCTCTTTGGTGACCACACAAGTCCACATCTTTAAAGATAGGATTCTAATAAATTTTTTTTTGCGCCGTTATTTATGATTATTTTTGATAATCAGATTTGATTTGTTTTTAGTGATATATTTTATTTATGAATTAATAGTCAAATTTCCTATAACTAATCATTTATTTTTGTTGTGCAATTTCGGAAGTAATTTACTTCCTTCATCAGTGCTTACGACTAATTGAAATGTTTACAATAAGACTTTATTTATTTCTGTAATTTGAAGCCTTCAGTCGTTAGTTTTAATAATATTGCTATATGGTCTACCATTTTTTTTTTGTTTTTTATAAATTATTATTTATTAAACTTAAACTAGTCTATAATTAATTATGTAATAACCCTTATTAGTATTAATTATTATCTTAAATCTACCTGAACCTAATTTTAATATTAAATTAATCTAAATATTGGTAAGAACCCACCCACCTACATCATCACTAAGTCTGTTGTTAACGTGTACTGTGAATATCGCCAAACTTTCATACATATCTAATTTATTACTTTTATTGACCTCTTTTATTAATTTTAAATTATTCTTGTTTATATGATGTTTCTCTTCAACTATATACTGCACTATTGCGGACCTAAAACTCGTATAGTTTTTTTTCCTCACAATTTTGGCTTATCTATCCTTATTTAACCTCTTCGATTGTCTATGTAAGTTTTTGGGCAATCTTGCCATGGTATTTTGTATATGCCATCATTTACTTCTTCTATGCTTTTCCCATAATTGGGCAGATCCGAACAGATTACACAATTTGATGTTTCTGTTAAGAGTGACTATACTTAAGTTGTATTCCTTAAATATATTAGCTATTTAGATAAAAAACAGGGGAGCTAATGCAGTAATTCACAATGGTATCAAGTGACAGGTTCAGGTAGCTGATATTTAACTTCTAGCAAATATAAGGAATTATTCAAAACTAAAGGTGTTACAACCCTGAAAACGAGTACTTAAGACTTCTCTCAAATTTCAACAAACACGTCTTTTACTCTTTTAAAAAATTCTTTCTAATTGTTCAAACATTGCCATTTATATACTGAGGAACAAATGCTCAAGCACATGTATTCCTCTATATTCGAACATAGCTCTATACAGCAAACAAATTTTTAAGATTAAAACTAATATGCTAAAAAGAATTTCTAGTGAAAATATTTTTATTTATTTTATAAATACAATTTATAATCTAATTTTTTAATTATTAGCTCGGAATTTAATAAAAGAAGAATTTCTGGTAAAATGGAAATAGCGTCAAAGAAAATAAAGCGGTAAGCTACCCAAAACAATTTATAAACTTCTTGGATTCGACAGGGATTCTGATCCAGGATTTGACAGAATTTGATAGGGTGGATTTGTTGGATTTGAAGGGGTGTTGTTCTCGGACAAAATTAGATGGAACTAAAATGAAACCATTTCATCAATTTAAAAAATACTTTATTTTTGCTAAAAGATCGTAACAAAATAAAACCATTTTGCAAAAATTAAAAATTTGTCTTGATTCTTCGTGATGCTAGAAATCGCTAAAAATTTACAAAATTAATAATATGAAAAATACTCTAAAATCTTCATTTTTGAACCGATTTCAAAGTTTTTTCAACTGTTTTATTTTGTTTAATGAATACTATAACAGATAGTAACAAAATAAAGCCATTTTGGAAAAATTGAAAATTTGAAAATTTTCGTGATTTTTTGTGATGCTAGCATCGTTAAAAATTTACAAAATTAATAAATATGAAAAATTCTTTAAAATCTTCATTTTTGGACCGATTTCAAAGTTTTTTCAACTGTTTTACTTTGTTTAATGAATACTATAACAGATAGTAACAAAATAAAGCCATTTTGGAAAAATTGAAAATTTGAAAATTTTCGTGATTTTTTGTGATGCTAGCATCGTTAAAAATTTACAAAATTAATAAATATGAAAAATACTCTAAAATCTTCATTTTTGGACCGATTTCAATGTTTTTTCAACTGTTTTACTTTGTTTAATGAATACTATAACAGATAGTAACAAAATAAAACCATTTTCGAAAAATTGAAAATTTGAAAATTTTCGTGATTTTTTGTGATGCTAGCATCGTTAAAAATTTACAAAATTAATAAATATGAAAAATACTCTAAAATCTTCATTTTTGGACCGATTTCAATGTTTTTTCAACTGTTTTACTTTGTTTAATGAATACTATAACAGATATTAACAAAATAAAACCATTTTGGAAAAATTGAAAATTTGAAAATTTTCGTGATTTTTTGTGATGCTAGCATCGTTAAAAATTTACAAAATTAATAAATATGAAAAATACTCTAAAATCTTCATTTTTGGACCGATTTCAATGTTTTTTCAACTGTTTTACTTTGTTTAATGAATACTATAACAGATATTAACAAAATAAAACCATTTTGGAAAAATTGAAAATTTGAAAATTTTCGTGATTTTTTTGTGATGCAAGCATCGTTAAAAATTTACAAAATTAATAAATATGAAAAATTCTTTAAAATCTTCATTTTTGGACCGATTTCAAAGTTTTTTCAACTGTTTTACTTTGTTTAATGAATACTATAACAGATATTAACAAAATAAAGCCATTTTGGAAAAATTGAAAATTTGAAAATTTTCGTGATTTTTTGTGATGCTAGCATCGTTAAAAATTTACAAAATTAATAAATATGAAAAATTCTTTAAAATCTTCATTTTTGGACCGATTTCAAAGTTTTTTCAACTGTTTTACTTTGTTTAATGAATACTATAACAGATAGTAACAAAATAAAGCCATTTTGGAAAAATTGAAAATTTGAAAATTTTCGTGATTTTTTGTGATGCTAGCATCGTTAAAAATTTACAAAATTAATAAATATGAAAAATACTCTAAAATCTTCATTTTTTGACCGATTTCAATGTTTTTTCAACTGTTTTACTTTGTTTAATGAATACTATAACAGATAGTAACAAAATAAAACCATTTTGGAAAAATTGAAAATTTGAAAATTTTCGTGATTTTTTGTGATGCTAGCATCGTTAAAAATTTACAAAATTAATAAATATGAAAAATACTCTAAAATCTTCATTTTTGGACCGATTTCAATGTTTTTTCAACTGTTTTACTTTGTTTAATGAATACTATAACAGATAGTAACAAAATAAAACCATTTTGGAAAAATTGAAAATTTGAAAATTTTCGTGATTTTTTGTGATGCTAGCATCGTTAAAAATTTACAAAATTTATAAATATGACAAATACTCTAAAATCTTCATTTTTGGACCGATTTCAATGTTTTTTCAACTGTTTTACTTTGTTTAATGAATACTATAACAGATAGTAACAAAATAAAACCATTTTGGAAAAATTGAAAATTTGAAAATTTTCGTGATTTTTTGTGATGCTAGCATCGTTAAAAATTTACAAAATTAATAAATATGAAAAATTCTTTAAAATCTTCATTTTTGGACCGATTTCAATGTTTTTTCAACTGTTTTACTTTGTTTAATGAATACTATAACAGATATTAACAAAATAAAACCATTTTGGAAAAATTGAAAATTTGAAAATTTTCGTGATTTTTTGTGATGCTAGCATCGTTAAAAATTTACAAAATTAATAAATTTGAAAAATACTCTAAAATCTTCATTTTTGGACCGATTTCAATGTTTTTTCAACTGTTTTACTTTGTTTAATGAATACTATAACAGATAGTAACAAAATAAAACCATTTTGGAAAAATTGAAAATTTGAAAATTTTCGTGATTTTTTGTGATGCTAGCATCGTTAAAAATTTACAAAATTAATAAATATGAAAAATTCTTTAAAATCTTCATTTTTGGACCGATTTCAATGTTTTTTCAACTGTTTTACTTTGTTTAATGAATACTATAACAGATATTAACAAAATAAAACCATTTTGGAAAAATTGAAAATTTGAAAATTTTCGTGATTTTTTGTGATGCTAGCATCGTTAAAAATTTACAAAATTTATAAATATGAAAAATACTCTAAAATCTTCATTTTTTGACCGATTTCAATGTTTTTTCAACTGTTTTACTTTGTTTAATGAATACTATAACAGATAGTAACAAAATAAAACCATTTTGGAAAAATTGAAAATTTGAAAATTTTCGTGATTTTTTGTGATGCTAGCATCGTTAAAAATTTACAAAATTAATAAATATGAAAAATACTCTAAAATCTTCATTTTTGGACCGATTTCAATGTTTTTTCAACTGTTTTACTTTGTTTAATGAATACTATAACAGATAGTAACAAAATAAAACCATTTTGGAAAAATGGAAAATTTGAAAATTTTCGTGATTTTTTGTGATGCTAGCATCGTTAAAAATTTACAAAATTTATAAATATGAAAAATACTCTAAAATCTTCATTTTTGGACCGATTTCAATGTTTTTTCAACTGTTTTACTTTGTTTAATGAATACTATAACAGATATTAACAAAATAAAACCATTTTGGAAAAATTGAAAATTTGAAAATTTTCGTGATTTTTTGTGATGCTAGCATCGTTAAAAATTTACAAAATTTATAAATATGAAAAATACTCTAAAATCTTCATTTTTTGACCGATTTCAATGTTTTTTCAACTGTTTTACTTTGTTTAATGAATACTATAACAGATAGTAACAAAATAAAACCATTTTGGAAAAATTGAAAATTTGAAAATTTTCGTGATTTTTTGTGATGCTAGCATCGTTAAAAATTTACAAAATTAATAAATATGAAAAATACTCTAAAATCTTCATTTTTGGACCGATTTCAATGTTTTTTCAACTGTTTTACTTTGTTTAATGAATACTATAACAGATAGTAACAAAATAAAACCATTTTGGAAAAATGGAAAATTTGAAAATTTTCGTGATTTTTTGTGATGCTAGCATCGTTAAAAATTTACAAAATTTATAAATATGAAAAATACTCTAAAATCTTCATTTTTGGACCGATTTCAATGTTTTTTCAACTGTTTTACTTTGTTTAATGAATACTATAACAGATAGTAACAAAATAAAACCATTTTGGAAAAATTGAAAATTTGAAAATTTTCGTGATTTTTTGTGATGCTAGCATCGTTAAAAATTTACAAAATTAATAAATATGAAAAATACTCTAAAATCTTCATTTTTGGACCGATTTCAATGTTTTTTCAACTGTTTTACTTTGTTTAATGAATACTATAACAGATAGTAACAAAATAAAACCATTTTGGAAAAATTGAAAATTTGAAAATTTTCGTGATTTTTTGTGATGCTAGCATCGTTAAAAATTTACAAAATTTATAAATATGACAAATACTCTAAAATCTTCATTTTTGGACCGATTTCAATGTTTTTTCAACTGTTTTACTTTGTTTAATGAATACTATAACAGATAGTAACAAAATAAAACCATTTTGGAAAAATTGAAAATTTGAAAATTTTCGTGATTTTTTGTGATGCTAGCATCGTTAAAAATTTACAAAATTAATAAATTTGAAAAATACTCTAAAATCTTCATTTTTGGACCGATTTCAATGTTTTTTCAACTGTTTTACTTTGTTTAATGAATACTATAACAGATAGTAACAAAATAAAACCATTTTGGAAAAATTGAAAATTTGAAAATTTTCGTGATTTTTTGTGATGCTAGCATCGTTAAAAATTTACAAAATTAATAAATATGAAAAATACTCTAAAATCTTCATTTTTGGACCGATTTCGAAGTTTTTTCAACTGTTTTACTTTGTTTAATGAATACTATAACAGATAGTAACAAAATAAAACCATTTTGGAAAAATGGAAAATTTGAAAATTTTCGTGATTTTTTGTGATGCTAGCATCGTTAAAAATTTACAAAATTTATAAATATGAAAAATACTCTAAAATCTTCATTTTTGGACCGATTTCAATGTTTTTTCAACTGTTTTACTTTGTTTAATGAATACTATAACAGATAGTAACAAAATAAAACCATTTTGGAAAAATTGAAAATTTGAAAATTTTCGTGATTTTTTGTGATGCTAGCATCGTTAAAAATTTACAAAATTTATAAATATGACAAATACTCTAAAATCTTCATTTTTGGACCGATTTCAATGTTTTTTCAACTGTTTTACTTTGTTTAATGAATACTATAACAGATAGTAACAAAATAAAACCATTTTGGAAAAATTGAAAATTTGAAAATTTTCGTGATTTTTTGTGATGCTAGCATCGTTAAAAATTTACAAAATTAATAAATTTGAAAAATACTCTAAAATCTTCATTTTTGGACCGATTTCAATGTTTTTTCAACTGTTTTACTTTGTTTAATGAATACTATAACAGATAGTAACAAAATAAAACCATTTTGGAAAAATTGAAAATTTGAAAATTTTCGTGATTTTTTGTGATGCTAGCATCGTTAAAAATTTACAAAATTTATAAATATGAAAAATACTCTAAAATCTTCATTTTTGGACCGATTTCAATGTTTTTTCAACTGTTTTACTTTGTTTAATGAATACTATAACAGATAGTAACAAAATAAAACCATTTTGGAAAAATTGAAAATTTGAAAATTTTCGTGATTTTTTGTGATGCTAGCATCGTTAAAAATTTACAAAATTAATAAATTTGAAAAATACTCTAAAATCTTCATTTTTGGACCGATTTCAATGTTTTTTCAACTGTTTTACTTTGTTTAATGAATACTATAACAGATAGTAACAAAATAAAACCATTTTGGAAAAATTGAAAATTTGAAAATTTTCGTGATTTTTTGTGATGCTAGCATCGTTAAAAATTTACAAAATTTATAAATATGACAAATACTCTAAAATCTTCATTTTTGGACCGATTTCAATGTTTTTTCAACTGTTTTACTTTGTTTAATGAATACTATAACAGATAGTAACAAAATAAAACCATTTTGGAAAAATTGAAAATTTGAAAATTTTCGTGATTTTTTGTGATGCTAGCATCGTTAAAAATTTACAAAATTAATAAATTTGAAAAATACTCTAAAATCTTCATTTTTGGACCGATTTCAATGTTTTTTCAACTGTTTTACTTTGTTTAATGAATACTATAACAGATAGTAACAAAATAAAACCATTTTGGAAAAATTGAAAATTTGAAAATTTTCGTGATTTTTTGTGATGCTAGCATCGTTAAAAATTTACAAAATTTATAAATATGACAAATACTCTAAAATCTTCATTTTTGGACCGATTTCAATGTTTTTTCAACTGTTTTACTTTGTTTAATGAATACTATAACAGATAGTAACAAAATAAAACCATTTTGGAAAAATTGAAAATTTGAAAATTTTCGTGATTTTTTGTGATGCTAGCATCGTTAAAAATTTACAAAATTAATAAATTTGAAAAATACTCTAAAATCTTCATTTTTGGACCGATTTCAATGTTTTTTCAACTGTTTTACTTTGTTTAATGAATACTATAACAGATAGTAACAAAATAAAACCATTTTGGAAAAATTGAAAATTTGAAAATTTTCGTGATTTTTTGTGATGCTAGCATCGTTAAAAATTTACAAAATTAATAAATATGAAAAATACTCTAAAATCTTCATTTTTGGACCGATTTCGAAGTTTTTTCAACTGTTTTACTTTGTTTAATGAATACTATAACAGATAGTAACAAAATAAAACCATTTTGGAAAAATGGAAAATTTGAAAATTTTCGTGATTTTTTGTGATGCTAGCATCGTTAAAAATTTACAAAATTTATAAATATGAAAAATACTCTAAAATCTTCATTTTTGGACCGATTTCAATGTTTTTTCAACTGTTTTACTTTGTTTAATGAATACTATAACAGATAGTAACAAAATAAAACCATTTTGGAAAAATTGAAAATTTGAAAATTTTCGTGATTTTTTGTGATGCTAGCATCGTTAAAAATTTACAAAATTAATAAATATGAAAAATACTCTAAAATCTTCATTTTTGGACCGATTTCAATGTTTTTTCAACTGTTTTACTTTGTTTAATGAATACTATAACAGATAGTAACAAAATAAAACCATTTTGGAAAAATGGAAAATTTGAAAATTTTCGTGATTTTTTGTGATGCTAGCATCGTTAAAAATTTACAAAATTTATAAATATGAAAAATACTCTAAAATCTTCATTTTTGGACCGATTTCAATGTTTTTTCAACTGTTTTACTTTGTTTAATGAATACTATAACAGATAGTAACAAAATAAAACCATTTTGGAAAAATTGAAAATTTGAAAATTTTCGTGATTTTTTGTGATGCTAGCATCGTTAAAAATTTACAAAATTTATAAATATGACAAATACTCTAAAATCTTCATTTTTGGACCGATTTCAATGTTTTTTCAACTGTTTTACTTTGTTTAATGAATACTATAACAGATAGTAACAAAATAAAACCATTTTGGAAAAATTGAAAATTTGAAAATTTTCGTGATTTTTTGTGATGCTAGCATCGTTAAAAATTTACAAAATTAATAAATTTGAAAAATACTCTAAAATCTTCATTTTTGGACCGATTTCAATGTTTTTTCAACTGTTTTACTTTGTTTAATGAATACTATAACAGATAGTAACAAAATAAAACCATTTTGGAAAAATTGAAAATTTGAAAATTTTCGTGATTTTTTGTGATGCTAGCATCGTTAAAAATTTACAAAATTTATAAATATGAAAAATACTCTAAAATCTTCATTTTTGGACCGATTTCAATGTTTTTTCAACTGTTTTACTTTGTTTAATGAATACTATAACAGATAGTAACAAAATAAAACCATTTTGGAAAAATTGAAAATTTGAAAATTTTCGTGATTTTTTGTGATGCTAGCATCGTTAAAAATTTACAAAATTAATAAATTTGAAAAATACTCTAAAATCTTCATTTTTGGACCGATTTCAATGTTTTTTCAACTGTTTTACTTTGTTTAATGAATACTATAACAGATAGTAACAAAATAAAACCATTTTGGAAAAATTGAAAATTTGAAAATTTTCGTGATTTTTTGTGATGCTAGCATCGTTAAAAATTTACAAAATTAATAAATATGAAAAATACTCTAAAATCTTCATTTTTGGACCGATTTCGAAGTTTTTTCAACTGTTTTACTTTGTTTAATGAATACTATAACAGATAGTAACAAAATAAAACCATTTTGGAAAAATTGAAAATTTGAAAATTTTCGTGATTTTTTGTGATGCTAGCATCGTTAAAAATTTACAAAATTAATAAATATGAAAAATACTCTAAAATCTTCATTTTTGGACCGATTTCAATGTTTTTTCAACTGTTTTACTTTGTTTAATGAATACTATAACAGATAGTAACAAAATAAAACCATTTTGGAAAAATTGAAAATTTGAAAATTTTCGTGATTTTTTGTGATGCTAGCATCGTTAAAAATTTACAAAATTAATAAATATGAAAAATACTCTAAAATCTTCATTTTTGGACCGATTTCAATGTTTTTTCAACTGTTTTACTTTGTTTAATGAATACTATAACAGATAGTAACAAAATAAAACCATTTTGGAAAAATGGAAAATTTTAAAATTTTCGTGATTTTTTGTGATGCTAGCATCGTTAAAAATTTACAAAATTTATAAATATGAAAAATACTCTAAAATCTTCATTTTTGGACCGATTTCAATGTTTTTCCAACTGTTTTACTTTGTTTAATGAATATAGATATAACAGATAGTAACAAAATAAAACCATTTTGGAAAAATTGAAAATTTGAAAATTTTCGTGATTTTTTGTGATGCTAGCATCGTTAAAAATTTACAAAATTTATAAATATGAAAAATACTCTAAAATCTTCATTTTTGGACCGATGTCAATGTTTTTTCAACTGTTTTACTTTGTTTAATGAATACTATAACAGATAGTAACAAAATAAAACCATTTTGGAAAAATTGAAAATTTGAAAATTTTCGTGATTTTTTGTGATGCTAGCATCGTTAAAAATTTACAAAATTAATAAATATGAAAAATACTCTAAAATCTTCATTTTTGGACCGATTTCAATGTTTTTTCAACTGTTTTACTTTGTTTAATGAATACTATAACAGATAGTAACAAAATAAAACCATTTTGGAAAAATTGAAAATTTGAAAATTTTCGTGATTTTTTGTGATGCTAGCATCGTTAAAAATTTACAAAATTAATAAATTTGAAAAATACTCTAAAATCTTCATTTTTGGACCGATTTCAATGTTTTTTCAACTGTTTTACTTTGTTTAATGAATACTATAACAGATAGTAACAAAATAAAACCATTTTGGAAAAATTGAAAATTTGAAAATTTTCGTGATTTTTTGTGATGCTAGCATCGTTAAAAATTTACAAAATTAAAAAATATGAAAAATACTCTAAAATCTTCATTTTTGGACCGATTTCGAAGTTTTTTCAACTGTTTTACTTTGTTTAATGAATACTATAACAGATAGTAACAAAATAAAACCATTTTGGAAAAATTGAAAATTTGAAAATTTTCGTGATTTTTTGTGATGCTAGCATCGTTAAAAATTTACAAAATTAAAAAATATGAAAAATACTCTAAAGTCTTCATTTTTGGACCGATTTCGAAGTTTTTTCAACTGTTTTACTTTGTTTAATGAATACTATAACAGATAGTAACAAAATAAAACCATTTTGGAAAAATTGAAAATTTGAAAATTTTCGTGATTTTTTGTGATGCTAGCATCGTTAAAAATTTACAAAATTAATAAATATGAAAAATACTCTAAAATCTTCATTTTTGGACCGATTTCAATGTTTTTTCAACTGTTTTACTTTGTTTAATGAATACTATAACAGATAGTAACAAAATAAAACCATTTTGGAAAAATGGAAAATTTGAAAATTTTCGTGATTTTTTGTGATGCTAGCATCGTTAAAAATTTACAAAATTTATAAATATGAAAAATACTCTAAAATCTTCATTTTTGGACCGATTTCAATATTTTTTCAACTGTTTTACTTACTTTAATGAATACTATAACAGATAGTAACAAAATAAAACCATTTTGGAAAAATTGAAAATTTGAAAATTTTCGTGATTTTTTGTGATGCTAGCATCGTTAAAAATTTACAAAATTTATAAATATGAAAAATACTCTAAAATCTTCATTTTTGGACCGATGTCAATGTTTTTTCAACTGTTTTACTTTGTTTAATGAATACTATAACAGATAGTAACAAAATAAAACCATTTTGGAAAAATTGAAAATTTGAAAATTTTCGTGATTTTTTGTGATGCTAGCATCGTTAAAAATTTACAAAATTAATAAATATGAAAAATACTCTAAAATCTTCATTTTTGGACCGATTTCAATGTTTTTTCAACTGTTTTACTTTGTTTAATGAATACTATAACAGATAGTAACAAAATAAAACCATTTTGGAAAAATTGAAAATTTGAAAATTTTCGTGATTTTTTGTGATGCTAGCATCGTTAAAAATTTACAAAATTAATAAATATGAAAAATACTCTAAAATCTTCATTTTTGGACCGATTTCAATGTTTTTTCAACTGTTTTACTTTGTTTAATGAATACTATAACAGATAGTAACAAAATAAAACCATTTTGGAAAAATTGAAAATTTGAAAATTTTCGTGATTTTTTGTGATGCTAGCATCGTTAAAAATTTACAAAATTAATAAATATGAAAAATACTCTAAAATCTTCATTTTTGGACCGAATTCAAAGTTTTTTCAACTGTTTTACTTACTTTAATGAATACTATAACAGATAGTAACAAAATAAAACCATTTTGGAAAAAATGAAAATTTGAAAATTTTCGTGATTTTTTGTGATGCTAGCATCGTTAAAAATTTACAAAATTTATAAATATGAAAAATACTCTAAAATCTTCATTTTTGGACCGATTTCAATGTTTTTTCAACAGTTTTACTTTGTGTAATGAATACTATAACAGATAGTAAAAAAATAAAACCATTTTGGAAAAATTGAAAATTTGAAAATTTTCGTGATTTTTTGTGATGCTAGCATCGTTAAAAATTTACAAAATTAATAAATATGAAAAATACTCTAAAATCTTCATTTTTGGACCGATTTCAATGTTTTTTCAACTGTTTTACTTTGTTTAATGAATACTATAACAGATAGTAACAAAATAAAACCATTTTGGAAAAATTGAAAATTTGAAAATTTTCGTGATTTTTTGTGATGCTAGCATCGTTAAAAATTTACAAAATTTATCAATATGAAAAATACTCTAAAATCTTCATTTTTGGACCGATCTCAAAGTTTTTTCAACTGTTTTACTTTGTTTAATACATACTATAACAGATAGTAACAAAATAAAACCATTTTGGAAAAATTGAAAATTTGAAAATTTTCGTGATTTTTTGTGATGCTAGCATCGTTAAAAATTTACAAAATTTATAAATATGAAAAATACTCTAAAATCTTCATTTTTGGACCGATTTCAATGTTTTTTCAACTGTTTTACTTTGTTTAATGAATACTATAACAGATAGTAACAAAATAAAACCATTTTGGAAAAATTGAAAATTTGGAAATTTTCGTGATTTTTTGTGATGCTAGCATCGTTAAAAATTTACAAAATTAATAAATATGAAAATACTCTAAAATCTTCATTTTTGGACCGATGTCAATGTTTTTTCAACTGTTTTACTTTGTTTAATGAATACTATAACAGTTAGTAACAAAATAAAACCATTTTGGAAAAATTGAAAATTTGAAAATTTTCGTGATTTTTTGTGATGCAGCATCGTTAAAAATTTACAAAATTAATAAATATGAAAAATACTCTAAAATCTTCATTTTTGGACCGATTTCAATGTTTTTTCAACTGTTTTACTTTGTTTAATGAATACTATAACAGATAGTAACAAAATAAAACCATTTTGGAAAAATTGAAAATTTGAAAATTTTCGTGATTTTTTGTGATGCTAGCATCGTTAAAAATTTACAAAATTTATCAATATGAAAAATACTCTAAAATCTTCATTTTTGGACCGATCTCAAAGTTTTTTCAACTGTTTTACTTTGTTTAATGAATACTATAACAGATAGTAACAAAATAAAACCATTTTGGAAAAATTGAAAATTTGAAAATTTTCGTAATTTTTTGTGATGCTAGCATCGTTAAAAATTTACAAAATTAATAAAGATGAAAAATACTCTAAAATCTTCATTTTTGGACCAATTTCAATGTTTTTTCAACTGTTTTACTTTGTTTAATGAATACTATAACAGATAGTAACAAAATAAAACCATTTTGGAAAAATTGAAAATTTGGAAATTTTCGTGATTTTTTGTGATGCTAGCATCGTTAAAAATTTACAAAATTAATAAAGATGAAAAATACTCTAAAATCTTCATTTTTGGACCGAATTCAAAGTTTTTTCAACTGTTTTACTTACTTTAATGAATACTATAACAGATAGTAACAAAATAAAACCATTTTGGAAAAATTGAAAATTTGAAAATTTTCGTGATTTTTTGTGATGCAGCATCGTTAAAAATTTACAAAATTAATAAATATGAAAAATACTCTAAAATCTTCATTTTTGGACCGATTTCAAAGTTTTTTCAACTGTTTTACTTTGTTTAATGAATACTATAACAGATAGTAAAAAAATAAAACCATTTTGGAAAAATTGAAAATTTGAAAATTTTCGTGATTTTTTGTGATGCTAGCATCGTTAAAAATTTACAAAATTAATAAATATGAAAAATACTCTAAAATCTTCATTTTTGGACCGATTTCAATGTTTTTTCAACTGTTTTACTTTGTTTAATGAATACTATAACAGATAGTAACAAAATAAAACCATTTTGGAAAAATTGAAAATTTGAAAATTTTCGTGATTTTTTGTGATGCTAGCATCGTTAAAAATTTACAAAATTTATCAATATGAAAAATACTCTAAAATCTTCATTTTTGGACCGATCTCAAAGTTTTTTCAACTGTTTTACTTTGTTTAATACATACTATAACAGATAGTAACAAAATAAAACCATTTTGGAAAAATTGAAAATTTGAAAATTTTCGTGATTTTTTGTGATGCTAGCATCGTTAAAAATTTACAAAATTTATAAATATGAAAAATACTCTAAAATCTTCATTTTTGGACCGATTTCAATGTTTTTTCAACTGTTTTACTTTGTT